>OY998183.1:68482559-68907559 GCA_963921935.1 Galeruca laticollis
AGTTCATTATTTCTAAAATTGTTTCCGGATGTTGTGCAACTTGTTGTCTAAATAATACTGATAATCTTTTTTCATTCTACGTCAACGTATCCGAAGACCACGATCAGGAAACCAGCCAATAAAAAGAATACAGTCCACTTTGCCCGACTAGTAAAATTGACTAGTTGACGGAAGACGACAGAAATGTACTAAGTGCCCTCTAATTTCGCAAATTTTCCTTCGATCCGGACGTATCCACATATGGTACCTTGAGCCCGGAATTATCAACATATTATGTTCCTTCGAGAAGCAGGATTAATTCCCATATGGTCCTGCACAGCATCAGCAAATCAAGATTTCAATTAGGTGTGGTGAACAAGTGACAAATAAGGTATTTGAACACTTTTCTACACACTTTAGCAAACATTTTCTTTGAAAACTTGTGCGCATTCCTTAAAACGATTAACTTACTTGACAAAATTTGAGAAATAATTAGAAATGTAAATTGTACATAACTGTATTGTGTATGTATCTATATATTTTTATATGTAATGTATATGTATTGAATCGTTGAATAAATACAGCAGTCGCTAATAACCCTCTGGGTGGATGCGACTTTAAACATTAAAAAAAAAAAAAAAACATTTTCTTCATACTTTTAACAGACATTTTTTTACAAATTTAAATACTGTAATCCAATTATTTACTTAGAGAGAGAGAGAGAGAGAGAGAGAGACGATTTATTGTCATGAAAAATTTTAACAATTTCAGGGACATAGCGACATAATTTGAATATAGATAAAAATATATGAAAAATAATATAAAAAATACTGACTATACTAACAGTACAAAACATAATATATAAAATATAAATTTAAATTAATAATTATAACACAATGTTAGCGTTTCATTTCCAGACTAGGAAATCCTTCAGTCACTTAAAGTGACAACGCTAATAATTTTCAAGAAGATAACAACTATTTGGAAGATAATTATACCTAACGCGTCGTCAATTGAAGAATTTTGGTCCACAAAAGTAATACAATGAAAATTTATTACCCAAATCTCCGCACTGGGGGGTCGCAATTCAAAGCGCAAATTATCATCTTATCCGAATTATAGGAAAAACTGCCCACTCTTTTGAACAACTCTGTGAAATTATGTATCAAATTGAAGCCATTTCAGACTGTCGACCTTTATACCTCAGTTCGAACGACCCCCTGTAAGGGCAGCCACCGACCACTGGTCATTTCTTAATTGATACATATTTTACTTCATTTCTCGAAAAAGATATTTCAGATTCGCTCACGAATCGACTTTCGTTTAAGCAGAAATGTACCCCTATTCAGCGAAATTTTCTGAAACAATGGTTTGAAAATCATTAAAATCCCGTGCAAAACAGGCTAAAATAATTAACTCCTCAAACCAATTTAAATACCAATGATAATGTGTCCGCTAATGATACGGACACTTCGCACTTGTTATGACCTCTAGCTAAGATTTTGGAAACTTACCCAGATAAAGACGGTAATATGCGATCCGTATTAATTCAAACTCAGGGCCGTATTTTCGTACGGACGATCTTAGAGATAGTGCCAATTTGCAGGTATGACGACGCTCCACTACAATAACTACTTTGTTTAATTTTCCTTTTATTCATATTCATATTTTCATATAATTTTTTATTCTATTTTATTTTTATCACATTTACTTGTTCTTGATATTTATACATAACTTAAGCAAACCTAGCAACTACAACAACCTCCAATCGTAAGGGGTAGGATGTTGGAAGTACCCAACATAAAAATAAAAAAGTTATTATAGCAACGTTTATTTGAGATGGTAAAATATTTTTATTTTATTGACATTGTTATGCATGGTAATATTTGGGGTCTAATTTTATTTCTGTTATACCATTCTTATTGTAGCTAGAACTGTGAAATTCTTTTGACAAAAATATGTTAAGAATAACAAGTTTATTGTTGTACTCGCTGAACAGTTTCGTGAAATATTCACGTACTATTCATGTAAATGCCACATTTGTATAAATTTATAGTTTATTACGTTTTCATTGTACCTTTCAGTTTTGCTGGATTGTGTACATCAATCAAAAGCTCAAAGTATTTTAAATACCTTATCCTTTGTACATTCACGACATTTGTCGACTATTGTTAATCTGTAATTACTGTATACCCGCTAACAAGCAATCGGGGAAAGACACTTTGTCCAATCCTTACTGACATATATGAAGCCCCACCCTCTGAAAATTTGTACTTGAGGGACAACTTCAGACATAAGTTTTATCTTTAGAGCCTACATATATATAGGAACTAAACTAAATTACCATCTACTTAATATCAGGTACTCAATGCTTCTTAGGAAATGCGTATTGCTAACTCAAATCAAATTAAGTTATGTTGGTTGTTTATAAAATTGTTAATAGGAACCGAGTGTTGTGCAAGGGAAATAATTTGCTTTGTAAATAAAACTAAGAATCTCTCCTTTGCTGAGTATTATTCGACGTCAACGCATCCGAAGACAACGATTAGAAAACCATCCATAAAAAAAATCCATTTTGTCCGAATAGTAAGTGAGTCCCCTCCAATTCCGCACAGTCTTCTGCCAATAAAAATATTCTGAATTCCTTGTAAAATTCATACTTCTTTGGAGCAACTGTTTTTTAATGTGTGAAAATTTTCCATTCAAATTAATAGAAGTTTGGGGAATGGGAATCTTTTTTTGTCAGACTAAACTATAAAATGAAAGTTTGTCGACCGATTTATCCAGATAGGTATATTCTTATAGTCGATTGGCACACAATAGTTCATTTCGAACATGAAAGCTTCTTGGGAGAGAAATAGATTTTCCGTCATATTTTTCAATTGACTTGAACAAATATTGACGTTCCTGAATAAAATAGGAAAAGTAATCTTTATCTTGGCGCTTCGACAGAGCTAAAGTTTTCTAGAGGTATTCTCTAGGGTACAGTGAAGTAGATATTTTTGGTTTAAAATAGCGAAAGGTATATAAATAGTATATGTTTTACAGAATGTACAAATTGTTACCGAAATAATAATTGTACGCAGATGATATGTTGTGGTAGCTAAAAGGCATAAAAAATGGAAAACTATTCAACAGGTTGGAAGAGGATAAATGGAAATCAATCCAAAAAAAAGTGATGATCACAAAAGCAATAATGAAGATACAGGAAAGGGGAATTAATAGTACCCACTGACAATGTTCTAATAATGTTTAATTCGCACCGAAAACGAGGGCTTTGAATCACAAACAGAAAAAAAGAAGCGGAAAATAATCACGGCAAATTGAACTAAACAATAATGGTAAAAATAAATTAATATAAAAATCAAACTACAAATGAATACAATCGCAATACCAACATTACAATATGTATCTGAAACACAGTGAACTAGTAGTGAAAAAGAATGTAATAGAGATGGAATGTTTAATGATAATAGAAAGAAGAACAGAAATGGACAGAGCAGAAAACATAAAACATTTAATTAAAATAATAGAAAACTTTCAAAATATAATAACCAATGCCAGAGATCTATCAACAACCATTAAAAAACAAATTCACATAAAAAATACATTTTCCGAGAACATAATACAAATAATTCTTAAAAAAAGAAAATTAGAAAAAAATGGCAACTAACTAGAGACCTAAATTGCCATCAAGAATTAAACCATCACCCACAAGTGATAAATAATTTAATAAAAGAATATGAAAACAAGAAATGTGCAAAATTTCTTGAAACACTGAAACCGGACGACAATTCACTATGGAAAGTCGCCTGGCACTTCAGGAAAAATCATGAAGAAATAGACAAAATTACGTGTAATGGTAAAACTTACTATAACACCCCCGAAGCCCCAGAGCAGTTTGGAGAGTATTTCCATAGCAACTTTGTTAATCACATACAACACACACAATTTCATCAAAACATAACACATACGGTTGAACAATACATAAGCTCACTCAATAAAATAAACACGAAAAATTCAACTACATGCACCGAAATATTCAACACAATCCATCAACTCAAAAAAAAAACAGCACCTCGATTAGACACCATACACAACATCTTACTCAAAAGCATTCCCAAAAAAGATATCGTACAATTAACACATATAACAAATTTTATTATTAAAACTGGGCAATATCCCGATAAGCTCAAGAGAGCCAACATCATTCCCATTATCAAAGCAAATAAACAACCATGTTATGTAGATATAGGCCAATTTTCCCTTTTAACAATATAGCAAAGGTGATTGACAAAATAATTTTATATCGATTAAAACCATTCATTGAAAAACATGACATTATACCCCCCGAGCAATTCGCATTCAGAAGCGGCCACAGCACAGTTGCACAAATGATTCGTGTAATAAACTACATTAGGAATGGTTTCCAAACAAAAAACAAAGCTGTTATGGTCACATTAGATATTCAGAAGGCCTATGATTCCGTATGGCTCGAGGGTTTAATAAATAAATTGATAAACATTGAAATTCCGGATTACCTAATCATAATATTAAATTCTTATTTAACCAATAGTAAATTTTATATGAAAATTCAAAATCACATAGCCGAACCGTACTCCATGAAAGCAGGAGTTCCACAAGGCTCTGTATTATCTCCTTTGTTATACTCCTTGTTCATCCATGATCTCCTACCCTCCCCACAATTGGTAACCGCAATGTATGCCGACGACACTTGTTTTGTAGCCACAGCACAGAATTCTGATTACGCATTGGAAACGGTACAAATTCACATAAACACGAAAATTCTACTATATTTACATGAACACAAATTAGTTATCAACGCATCCAAAACAAAGTATTTATTACTAAGGAGAATAGCTAAAAAAACACTGCTCTGCAATCTCAGCTTTGTGTAGATGGGCATATTATTAATCCTAGTAATACCCTAAAATATTTAGAGTATACGGTTCAAGGCAATACGAATGCGAACGCACATATTATGCAACAGGTACGCAAAGCTAATATGGCAATGGGAAAACTTTATCCACTCATTTCTACACACAGTAGCTTAACAAGTCACAACAAAATTCTCACGTACAAATACATTATACGACCAATACTTACATACGCAGCACCCGTTTACTTTAACGGGACGAAACACAATTTCCACTCACTGCAAGTGGTTCAAAATAAGTGTTTACGGATGGCAATAAAACATAACTGCTACTCCAGACTACCCAAAAACTCTTGGTTATATGACAAAGCCGACACTCCTACTGTCAAAGACTTAATAACAGAAAAATTAATCAAATTTTTATAATTATTGTCTGCCAGAAGAACTTCGTAAGAACCCAGGAGACATCCGAGACAGTAGGTGTAGACTTTTGCATGTAACTCTAATCAGATAACAAGGTTGATTAACTCCAAATCTATTTCAAACATAACTGTAAATCAATTCGAATAAATAAATAAATGAACTCGATCAAAATCAACGTCAGTCATGTTGCCTTCTCGAAAAATAAACCCCATATCGTTTTTGAAGCCCTATATTTTAGTTACTTTTCAGGAAATACACAGCTGAAATATGCTAGGAATCACAAAACAAACCACGGGACAAGGTTTTTGTATGAAACGTAAATCTATGGATAATGCTACGGCAAGGAGCCATAGTCAAAAAACAGACGATACACACAATGGGATTGAAAAACTGCAAAAACACCGGCCCACATTTGTTATGTATTTTTCAAACTCATTGTAAAAGGGTACAAAATATAAGATAAAGAACCTTTTTAACAATAATATTAGCAGAAATAATGTCAGACGTGAGAATTTTCCAAATGAAACTATTTAACGAATAATTCACAAGAGAGAGAAAACTGGACTGGTAGAGATACATGAAAAGAATAATTTGTAATAAATTGAAGGAAATCGTAGGACAAACCTGTAAAGAAGAGGATATGAGGATGACACAGGAATACATTGGCGAATCAAAAACATGAAAGATTCACTCCCACGCTCCGCAGGAACATTAAGAGTTACGCCAAGAAGAAAAATATATTTGTTTCACTTGAAATTATTTATAAATTCATCTTTGAAGTTTGTATGTGCTGGTTTTTTATTCTCAACAATACGTATACGATCCTGTCTATTCGCTAAATTATGTTTTATTCTCGTGTTTCATCACTTTGCACCTAATGAATACTTATCAACTTGAATAATATATATATATATATATATATATATATATATATATATACATATATATATATATACATATATATATATGTATTTATAAAAAAGTATGTTGATGACATTATTTTGGCACTTCCTCGAGAAGGCCTTGACGAACTTCTGGATACATTTAATAGCTTTGATCCTAACATCCAATTCACAATCGAAATGGAAGACTTCGAGAATTCCGTACCTTTCTTAGATACAAAATTTATTCGTAACAACAATAAAATTATTATAGATTGGTACAGGAAGCCATGCAGCTCTGGTAGATATCTTAATTATCACTCCTACCACAAACATTCCATGAAAGTGAATTTGGTTAAACAAATGAAGCAGAGAGTACTCAGAATTTCAAATAATGTTTTTCATAATAAAAATCTTAATATTTTACTTAACCTTTTCTTGGATAACTCTTATCCAAGACCTTTATTGAATAAGATATTATTCAGCACATCTAATGCTGTGGATTTGTTGCATGAAGATAGCCATCCTAACTTAGCCCAGACGGATGTTGGAACTGATGTGTCCCCTTCTCGACCGGTTTTCGCTACTTTGCCATATATAAGTGACATAACTCCGAGACTTGCCAGATTGCTCCGTTCATGTGGTGATTTTAAAATTGCTAATAAAACTGTTCTTTCAATCAGATCGATTTACTCTAGAGTTAAAGATAAAGACCCCTTGACTTCACTTACTAACGTGGTGTACAGTATTCCTTGCAGAGATTGTGATAAACAGTATATCGGACAGACTTTAAGATCTCTATCTAGCCGTATAGTTTCACATAAGAGTGATGCTAGATTACACCCAGAGAGGTGCGCGTTAGCTTTTCATGTAAATTCTCTTGATCATCAGATGAATTATGAGGCTGTGAAGGTGTTAGCGACTGAGTCTAACAAAACGAAAAGATCATTCTTGGAAATGGCTTTTATTTCACAAAACAATAATGTAATTAACAGGAAAACTGATATTGATCACTTAAGTGAGATTTACTCATTTTTGTTGTCCTTAGATACTAATTTTGCACATCAAGTGGTGGTAAATAACTATGTTGCTCCTGACAACACCACCCTTATTACCTTAATTCAATAATAATAATAATAAACTTACTTTGAATGTATTGGTGTTGGTAGATACATTCAAGTAAACAAATAATTAATTAAACCTAATTTTGAGTGTATTAGTGTTGGTAGATGCACTCAGATTGGAGATCTATTATATTACTTAATTACTATATTTGTTATTACATATTAATATTCTTTTCTGTTGTCTTCTCTTTTCTTCCTTTGTGTTAGTCCAAACGAGGTGATGTTCTCTACGCACTCTGAACATAATAAAAATAAGAGCGTTCTCCTGGCTCTGTCTCACAATTTCTTTCTCTCTTCCTCTTTTCAACAATATTACATCTTCTCATTACACCAATTGTTTGCCCTACAGCTGCCATTACGAAAATAGTGGCATTGTCCCACAGCTCATTGTTGACGTTGGTAGCACTGTTTGTCTCTTGCCACTTCCCTTTTGGAGGCAAAATATATCATTTCCTCGCCGGCGTTTAGTGTAGTGACACATGAAGATGAAATCAATGGTTTTATTTTATAAAATGCTGCGACAATTACAATTGTTGCTATGACACGATTGATTGGGCCGTTGGTTCAATTCCTACTTAAATATTCCACAATTTACGACTTGTAGTTTACGATTTTACATCTTTATGGAATCTAACCTCACTTCGGAGGTAAGTACACACGTGGTTGTAAATTTCATTTTTAATTATTCTCTTTGACCACAGTATTTAACTGTTGTTTTTTTCATTCTAGTTTCCCTGATGATGAGGACAAACATCCTCGAAAGCTTGGACATTTTCCGCTAAGAGTATATCTTTTCCAATTTTTTGCTGCAATCCCCAATATTCACTAGTTTTATATATATATATATATATATATATATATATATATATATATATATATATATATATACATTGGTAACCCAAGTGTATTCTATCTTCTTCTAGGCCTTCGGAAATAATAATACGCTCACGCCCACGAATATAATCCATCAATAATTTATTTTCATTAAATAAACTCGCCATAAATTCTCTTAAATATCTTCTATCGACGGATAACGAGTACCTGGTAATTTGGGTTTTGTAAAAGAGAAGATTAGGGGAAATATTATGGTTGTTCGACGGAATTTGTTGGGGTTTTGAACTGAAATTCGATCACAATGATAGCCTTTCAAGAATGTGCGATATTGTGATGCAAATATAATGAAATTATATCTGAAACACAGAAGTTGAGACTTAACAGTCATCATTTCCTTTACATGAGGGATCTCATGTTCGGTCGTTGACGCCCGCTCAAAGTGAGAGGTAAATATTCCACCACATTTTGATCGTTGGAACACTAATAATTTTACGCCCGTGTTCTCCACGAAGCCGTTTAATCGTGCTCCTTATGTAACATTTCCATATATATTTCCAATGGAAACCATTACTCTAATATACAGGGTGTCCCACGACGTTTTGACAGTCGAATTTCTCGAAAACTGTTCATATGACATGTATGAAATTTGGTAGATGTAAACAGTCGAAACTGATGCTTATATTTATTATACAAGGACTTCCGTTTTTCCTGTCATTTCGGGTCACGTGACCCCAACATAATTTTTTCAAATGAGACAACCTGTATAATATCACGATTTTGGATATATCATTAAAAACCAAATTCAACGATACCACACTTGTCATCATTGTATTGAGCACTATTAATATTAGGGGTAAGTAAATGAACATCTGTATAAATTATTTTATTATAAAACGTAACATAGGGAATTCCAAAGTACAAGTAATTAAAAAAATTGAAGAAAATGTTCAAATTGATGACCATGTATATTGACACAATGGTTAAATCTTGTTAAAAGATTTATTGTAAATGTTGCAGTAATTATTTCGGGCGTTAAGGCCGACATGCCTATTCTATCCTTTAAATCATCTATATAAATCGGGGGTGTAACATAACGTCGACCTATTAAGTCACTCCAGAGAAAGAAATCTAAGGGTGTAATGTCCGGTGAACGGGGTAGCCATAGAATTGCACCATTTCGACCAATCTATTTTTCAGGAAATGTGTTATCAAGATATTCTCTAATTAGCTCGTAAGAGTGAGGAGATGCTCCATCTTGCTGCCACCACATCGTTTGCCTTTCATGTAAGGCAATATCTTCAAGTAATTCTGGAAAAGTGTTTTGAACAAAATCTAAGTATCTTTGCCCCGTTAATGTTCCTTCATAAAAATAGGGACCAATCAACCGACCGTTAAATAAACCTCACCAAACATTGATTAACCATATTGTTTGAAAATTAGTTTCTCGCATCCACTTTGGATTCACCTGCGACCAATAATGGCAATTATAGCGATTAACAATACCATAGTTATGAAATCTACCTTCATCACTCCATATTTTTTCTAAAAAAGAAGGGTCATTATTACTTTGTACTATCATTTCAGCAATAAAATTTATTCTCCTTTCAGGATCTGCAGGAACTGAACCTTGTGTTAAATTAATTCAATAAGGTTGGTATTTGTGATTTTTTAATACTTTTTGTATTAAACTTCTACTTATTTGTAACTTTTATTCAAGAAACCGCTTGGAAAAGAACCAGTTTTTAGCTTTCGTTCGACATAGAAAATAGTAATTTACGTAACAAGGCCGGAAAGTACTGTTTTTTCGAACGAGTAGACAAGATACCATGGAAGTCTGCGAGTCCGAAAAAACAGTTTCCGGTCGTGTTGCGGACAATATTTTTTCGGTAAAATATCAAATCATTGAGACTTCACATTTCTTTATTATACATTTTAATTTTTATTTGAATTAAACAGAACAGGAGGGAAAATACTACATTATAACAAAAACTTTCTAATTCTGAATTATATTAATATTTATATTAAAATTCGAGCAATTGCTAATAATGAAGGGATTTAATTTGTTTGAAATGCTTGGTATATTTAAATTGTTGAAGCCAGAACAAGAAGGCAAAGTTTCTCTTTCACATTTATTGTTTTCTTCTGATGATTTTTGAATGGTATTTGCAATTTTAATTTCGTTTGTAAATGAATTATCTATTTATCCTTCAGCAACATTCGTAGACTTCCAGCCACTGTGACTCTTCAAATTTGTGATGTTTCCACCATTATCGGCAAATAACGTGGTCGAAGTTCGACGAATACTATGGCCTATGTAATTTTAAGGATTGGGTAAATGTAAAATTTCTGCGATTTCATTCCGAGACTCCCAAAACTGTGAACACCAACAGGTTGAGTTGAACAGTTTCCTTTTTTGTAAATCGCGAATAATCTGTTATGTGGAGTATCGGATGGCCGTAAAGATAAATATTGCCTATACAACAGCAGGTTTTCTTGCCCAATTACAACAATAGTTCTCTCAATATGTGTTTTTGAATCCGGTATTTTTACAAGCAACATGTCTTCCTTGTCGTTTATTGGATCAATTGACATTTTTGTTAGTCCTTCTCGTCTACACGCACCGGCTAACCCAATAATTGTTGCTAGCTGAAAATTAAGTAGATACTGTTACGAAACAGCACACTGGTATAGTCTCTAAAACCGACTCTGTCTAAGCCAGGTATAAAAGTTAAAATTATGGCGGATACGCACTGTTTTTTTTATAACTGTTTACGACTTTCCGACTATCTTATGTAAACATTGTTTTTGAGACAAGAGTTATCTACAAAAGGCCAGAACCAATTGTTTTTGTGTAAGCCGCAGCCCAGAATTCTCTAGTAAGAAAGGCATTAATATAAATAAGGACCGATCAGCGGAGGAAACGGTTGATAAAGTGATCTCGAGAAATAAACAGAAATACACCGAACAGTAAAGTGCTAATATAATCAAGTTTGTGTGCATATAAATTAGATTTGAGTGATTAGTTAAGTATATATAAATTAAGTGTTAGTGAGTTAGTGTTTAAATAAATTAGTGAGTAGCCATACCGTGTGTTTAAAATTTATCCCACCCGTTCAGTGTTTAAATTAGTAACAAAAACATTACAATACTTTATATCCTACAATCGTAATATTCTGTTAAAATTACTTTCAGCATTAGATATGTTTCATTTTACGCTTCTCTAATGAATTTGTTGATCTGCTTTCTGCTGAAGACTTCTGATTTCTTGGCTTTGTAACCTTTGTTTTGAGAAAAGCGATAACCTTTGGGAAAGTGGCTATGTTTACATTTTTCTTCACTAAAATGGTTCTTTTCAACATAGAGTATATGCTCCACAGAGTAGAGGATTTGACAGTTTCAGATTTTCGCGCCACATAAGCCAAAATTACATCCTCTGTTATAGTTTTGCATTGCTTCATATCCACCCATTTCGTGAACCAATCATAAACGTTTTCGTACATGTATTTTTATTTTCAAGGCAATAATTGTGCTGTAGCAGTAGCTGCTATATTGGAAATTTCCCAGGGCATATTTTCAAAGTCACTATCGCTGCTTTCCATATTTTATTGCGCTCAAAAAACATGCAAACTTCTGACAACTAATTTTTTATGAACTGTCAGCCATTATTTCGTTGCTATGGTAACGACTGAATCTTTCCGGCCTGGGCCACTAAATAACGCAATACCAGGTACGTACCGTAGTGTCTTAGCGTATCTTAAACTATGAACAAAGATTTCAAATTTTTTTTAAATATCAAGTACCAGTGTAAGCGAAATTATAGTAATTGCCGCAAAAAAAAGAAATAAAACTTTATATGAAAAACAGTAATATGTGAAGCATAAATGTGAGTTTACTAATGAAGTTGAAGAATAAAGAAAAGGAAAACTGTTCACTTATCCTTTTCCGGCACCAAAACAGGAAAGTTTCTCCAGAATATTCCAGCTCTCCTGGAACTGGTCTCACTGACCCATCAAATTCCAATTAGTGATTTTTTTTGTATTAATGTCCACGTACAAAAACCCCCCTAAAATAGAGACACGAATTAGCCTCTACATAGGGTTTACATTTTACCCCGGTCAAATTTTCGACTTACCCCCGTAATATCCCATCATACTGACTATATTAAAACACCCGAAATTCGCAAATAATCATACATCATGACTTTTAACTGTATAAAAGCCACCTACACTGAGGATAAAAACTATATGACTGGTTTTTTTCCGCTTAGCAAAAAAACTACGATACCAAAAAAACCCATAATAAAAAACTATGTCGTTGGACACATCCCTGAATATTTATACAACCCCCGTGATATATTCTTATTTCAACAAAATAATAAGCAATGAAGGATATGAACTAATAAGAATTTATGAAATGCATCGAAACTATCTCGTGAAATCCAGATTACATACTCCAATAAACTACGAATCAAAGCTGAAATTTCTACGTTAACATACCTATAAAACTGTTAATTCCGAGAAAGTATTTTCAACCATATACCTTGTTAACGAATCCTTCTAACTAATGCCGTCTACGGAAATTTATCTCAAAAACGCAATTCCTCTAAATTCTTATGGTACCCACAGTCATCGACCGATTTTGGACCAGAAACCTATCGGGTCGGAGGTGCCAGTTGTTGGTTTCAGCCGTATTTCTCTTCCCCTATGTCGGAATTGTCGGGTTTTCCAATAAAACGTTTATGGCTCCCAGAGCACATGCGAAAATTTTAAATTGAACGATGTGTGTTTACACCTTGACGGCAAATGCAGGACTGATTTTTTAACTTCGTACCGACAGCGCTGTGACTTCTCTTAGTCGACAGGTTAGCCAAATTAAGTCTCCTACGGCTCGGCAAATTTTCGCGTTACATCGTTGCTACTACAGTTATTTGTTTCATAGCCACCAACATTTTTGAATGCAAAATATTTCTTTAATAAATTTACTAAAAATAAATAACCCTAATTATCATTACTGCACAATCCAATGATGACAAGTGTGGTATCGTTGAATTTGTTTCCAAATGATATATACAAATTGTAATATTTTCAGTTTCAGTTTCAACTGTTTATATTTGTCAAATTTCATACATATCGTATGAGCAGTTCTCGAGAAATTGGACTGCCAAATCGTCGTGGGATAACCTGTATAAAAATAAAATTTCAGATGACAGGTGAGAATAGAATTGCGCGTAAGTTTAGAAGACAGTTGAAGGTATGTAGTAAACATCAGTGCTGTAGTATACAGTACGAGGAATATTATTTGGTCACATGAAAATTTAACACGGTCCGTAAGAATAAATATTCAATGAATCACCTATTTTCTTTAACAGGATATAAGATGCGAAAGAAGTATCATATTCTTGTATTTGTATTTTAACTGTGATAATCTACCGGATAAAAATATTTGAACATGCTACCATATCAAATTACTACTGCCCTCATAAAATTCGGTGTCAACTTCAATGATATTTGGCACAACTATTGTGCATCGCAGAGTTATCTATTAGTAATTATTCATTTAAATACTACATTATTTCCCAATGGGATAATCTCCACGAATAGTTAAATTTAATGGCCCACCGATCAGCAGATTTGGCGCCCAACGATTTATGTTTCTGGGGTTTATTGAAATCGAGAATTTATGAATTCCAGAAGATCAGGGCCAATTCCCTGAATGGAGTGAGGGAACAAATTCTAGAAGCCTGTTTGGAGATAACCCCTGAAATACTCACTCATGTTCTTTAAGAATTTTATAACCGTTTGGGTTATTGTTTAGCACAGAATGGTGGCTTATTCTAACATTTGATTTAAATGGATTTAAGTTTAATTAAGAAGTTTTTTTTTATTTTGTATTTTATTAAAAGTATATTCCTTTTATTTTAAAATATTCTTTCTCATTTGATTTTAATTTATTTTTCTTCGGCATACTATTTCGAAAGCATTTTTTAATTCATACTGTGTGTGTGTGTGTGTGTTTACACAAAGAATTCGTTTCTCATTTGAGAACAAACATAAAAAGTAATCGACACATTGGAAAAAAACCCAAGCATCTGACTTTTCAGTGATCACTTTCATGTTGCCGGTTCTCAACATTCATGTTATAACAAAGCGTTTATTCAATGAATATAAATGTAAGTACAAAGGAATTACCAAAAACCAAAACCGGCTACTAACTGCTGTAATTGAAATGCAATAATAAGGAAACATTTTATTTGACTTCTTTCGAATGTTTTTGATATCCTGTTAAAGAAAATAGTTTAAACATCGAATTTATACCTTGTTTTTTCCCACACATTGTCGCTTATGTGTTAAACTTCCATGTGGTCAAATAATCTTCCTTGTATTGTATATCTAGTTCAAATAGATTAGTCCTCCAGCTAAAACAAAGTATGGATTCAATTATATGTATATACCTTGACATTGACCCCAGTGTACCTCCTAAATTTTTTTCTACGCCCTTCTACTAACAGATGTTTGGAGTCAACGCGCTAAGATTTAAAAATAAATATTTGTTAAAACGACATCCTCCCAAATGCTAACAGTATTACGTGGATATGCGATATATCTACGGTCCACTTTTATTCCTCAATAGAAATTGAATTTTAGAGAATATTGAGTTGGTGAGTTTGGTGTTTGGATCATGAAAATCTGGTGAATAAATTTGTAACTTCCCACCGAGATTCTAGGGTCAAAGGATATTATTTCGCATTTTATTTTCAGCTTGACATTGTGTACCTACGCACTAAACCGGTTAGCGAATTCTTTTATTTTGTCGAGTGAGAATATCTCTAATAGTATACGACTGTGTTTGATTTCTTTTTAGGGTATGACATTGGGAATAAATTGAAAAAACGTTCATTAAGTTACACATCAATTTCAAAATTTTCCTACTACTGCTCAAAATCTCTTGGAAATTATTAATGTCGCCCTAATTTTTCGATCGGAAACAAATCTTACATAGTGAAAAAGACAGTTGTCTAAAACGTTGTAATAAAATTCCGGATATTATTGCACACTGCTTAAATAAGCCCATATCTGATCGGTTATTGGACCAATCGTGTTCTAGAACCTCTCGCAATATTATCCATTCAGTTAATTATCAATTCAGGAATTGATATATTCATATAAAAATTACTTTTCTAATCATTATTCTCCATTTCTATCTGTATATGTATACGTTACGTTCCCCATATTTTTCTTCTCATCTCCATAAATATTTGATTTCCATTTCATATGAACGAGATTAACTGAGTTTGTATTATTTTATCAAAGTTTGATATCTTCCTAAGTATAGGAATGTCAGGGAATACTCGTAACATCAAAGCTTTGTATGGAACTGTGCATGTATCTCAATTATTGAAATTCCGCTCAGCTCTCTTGACCTTTAATCGATATTTACCAATTAGCACATCTCCGTACTAACAGTAATGATCAGAAGCAGATAATAACGGCGGCAACTTGCATTATAAGCTCTTTGCGATGTATGTACCTATAATATGTTAGAGTGGAATTGGGAGCAAATATAGGTACATTGTGTGTGCTCAAGTTGGAATCAGACGGGACGGAAAACCTTTCTCATTAGGAATTCAAAGGGGAAATTTCTTGTGCTTAAAAATTTAAACATGAGCTAAAATTCGAAGGACATTAGATATCAACAGATTCGTTAAAAAATATAAATTAGACTCTAGAGAAAAGTAACTTTTTATTTGATAATAATTGGAATTGCTTTAGAAAAATTTCAGAAATCAATCAAGAATGTCTACTTTCTCGGCGCAACTTTAGACCCCAAAAGAAGCTATGCAACGAACTTTTCCGGACTAGAAACATCCCAGCAGAATTTGAGAAGAACAAAAGACGGTGAATAAATACACTCAAACAACAAACTCACATTAAGTACATTGATGTATATCATATATCGTGGTATTAGAACGAAAATCCGTTAAGTCTAAAAAAAGTGAATTTCGAGAAAAATCAAAACGAAGTTTCAAAATAGCTTGGATATTAATCAAAATATTTGGTAGTGGTTTTTTACTTTTGAGTAATATAAAACAAACAATGTACTTTTTAATTAGGTACCTTAGAACTTCAAACGATCGTGAGTTTCTTTTTTATGCGTTGTATAAAAGATGTAAGTTTGACGAATTTGAACATAACGATTTTCATACTAAAAATTGCAAACATTTGTGGACTTATATATTTTATGCAGCAAGTAGTTTGTTAGTGTTTGTGTGTAATATTGATGTGAGAATCTAATATCAACTGGAATGTGAGGTATGTTTAATATGAAATTTTTCAGTTTAAACAATTCTTATTACCATACAAAAATGAAAAATAATACAGAAACAAACAACTACAAAATACGAAGTACTATACTTAATTACTTTTCCTCACCTTCCTCATCATCGAAGGTGTCAGTGGTTTGAGGACAAGTCGGCAAATTTTCATACCAACTACGAAATTGCTTTGGTATGCTTCCATTTACGCAAAGCTTTAAAAAATCTTTCTTTTTTGCTTCACTGATTGATAATTCCCTTTGTTAAGCTTTTTTTAATATAACTGAAGAGCTGACGTTTGACTGCTTTTGGGAACTTATTAATGATCTGGGAGTCGAATTATTATCGGAGGTCGTTGACCTTATCAATTTATCATACGGGCATTCTGACTGTTAAATATTACTCCAGGAGATGCTTTTTTATGCCTTAAACATATAATTTTCCACCAATTTACGGTATTTCTACTACTATCTGTATTTCGATTTTGAATAGTTTTTTGCCAAGTCATGGAGATCATGGATATCGACGTGGTACAGTTCTTCAGCAATATCAGGATGATTTTGGCTTCGATTTCTTTTAGACATGGCTAACTTAGAGATGATTAACGAATCTTGCATGGTATAAATCGATGTGTTTCTTTTTTGATACTCAATAGCGCTGTGCATGCTATCCACCTCCATATATGTATGACCAGGCTCAAAAAACTTCTGTTCAATGACGTGCAAGGAGGAATTGATTATCACATAGGGAAATGAGGCAGCAACGTGATGATTTCGGCTTTCGCCACCGTATGTATCTGCAAAGATTGAAACCTCTTTCATATCTTGAGGAAGTTGTATCCACTTCAAAAGACAAAAGCCTATTACTGAACTACTTCGACGTCCCTCTAGTTTAGTCAATGCATAATCATAAGCGTTCTTGGGTGCAGAAACATCATATATTGTCAAATTGTACGCATTTACTTTGCGACTGTAATCCATCGTAGACATAGCTGAACATGGAATATGCAATACACTTTATAAGTCCATTGTGGCCGTTCGAAACTGAGTACAATTATCAGCCCGTTTTTTGTCTAAATCCTTTGCGGTTTTGCAATCATTTCTTCTGTCAATGTTCTCTTCATAATTATTTCTTAGGAGAACTTAAACTTTTCACAAACATTTTTTCGATACATCGATTTTGAAACAATTGAGATGATTAAATTATAACATTGTTCTGTGTACAGAGAATACCTCTCAGAAAGTGATAAATGCAATGCGAGATACTTTCTTTTTGTGGTGCTTCTACAGTAGTGAGACTATTGAGTTGAGAAACTTCCAATATGATGTAGAACTTGATTAGAAACATTTTTTTTGGTTTTATTAGATGGGCCGCCTAAGTTTCTGTGTCTATTATCCTGTCTCCCATATGTACCATGCTCGGTTTTATTTTTAAATGCAGTTATAATGCAATCATTTGATATACATTGAGTTTTGCAGAAGAATGTTTGGCATACCCTCATTTTTTCTCTACCTTGTAGTCCTACTTCAAGGAAATATTTCTCTCAATTTGCTCGAATTCTGACGTTCTCATTTCGAGGTCTATGTCTTAGAGGTAGAGTATGTTCCACATTTTTAATTATAAACTCTTTTTGTCGCCGATAGTCTGCCAATTTCGAATAGAGTTTACATAATGCTCTTCTATCCTGCATAGAAAATGAATTTGTAAATTTAAAGTTATAGTTAGTGCAATTGATTGGTTTTGGATATATGGCTGCTTTAACTTCTGTCTTTGTTTTATATGGTAAACAATCACTTTTATCCTTTTTTATTAAAAGACACTTAAGAAATCCACAGTATCAAGTTGTCAATGAACAGATAAATCTAGGGAGTTCTCCCCACTAATAAACTGTCTTCTTAAGTTATAATTGTAAACATCAGCAGATATAGTTTTCCTGGTTTTATATATCATTGCACAGTTATACCAATCTTAATTGGAAATAATATATCCAGGTAGGCATCAATTGAAATGGAACTTCTGTCATTCTGACGATGATATTCAATGTCGAAATAATTGTCAAATTTCTTGAAATTATAACATTTTTTCAATATATTGGGGAATAATCTAGAAACAGTAAGTTTCATTCAAAACAGTAATAGATTGTATATTGTATGAGACCCATACATCTTTTATTACAATTCGTTTATCTCTCTGAGTTATCAAATGCAAGTTGCCTTTTTTCAGCCCTGATAATTTCACCATGCTTAGCAACATTGATTTTATCTGAAACTTTCTGTGGTTCTTTCAATATTTTACCAGTTTGTTCATAAATTAAGTTCGCTTGTGTCCAATTTTATCACAGTTATGGCATTTATATGGAAAATATTTCTTTTCAAGATCACTTTCTCGCTTTCTATAATATTTTTTGTTTTCGTTTGTGAAATCTGTATAACTGGCATTACTATGTTCACTTTCTTTTCTCAATTCTCTTCCATTAGTAACTTATTTTTCACAAAATCCAGAGTCAATTCTCTTTTGTTCCGACACAACATAATATCGATTGCTTCATAAGATTCTGGTATTGAGGGAAACAATTTCACTACTTTCAATTTTCCACCAGCTGCTTAGAGCTTATATGTTGTTTGTTCAAATTCAGTCAAGAATAAATTAAGAGTGCTTCCTTGTGAATTTTAAATTTCTCAATTTTTTCTGGAACATAACTTGACTTGATATTCTCTTTTTTCTGTAGGTTTTGCTTAAGACTTTAATTATTTTTTTTTCTAGTTTTTTTTATCTTTAACCACTTCTAGGATATTGTCTTCCAAACATTGTGTAACTAGGTTTCTGGTTTTGATGCAATCCTTTTTCCAGGATCTTTCTTCAACTGATATATCTGGTTCTGGGGACGAATTTTCCAGAATATAACTAACTCCTGCCTATTCCAACGCCAACGTTACCCTGAATTCTCAATTTGAAAACCCCGTTCCATTAAAATGTACTACATTAAGCTGCATCGGGCCAGCTATTTTTCTTTTCAAAAAGACGGCCACATGATTACGAACTACTTCACAAACTCCCGACGCGTTCTACTTCCACTATCTTTGGCCAATAACCTATAGATTTAAGCAGTTCAGTAAATAAATCGTAATTCGTATGATAGTTTTCAATGTAGATTGTACATGGCCAATGTGAATTAAAGTTGTAATTTTTTGGAAACGATTTTGGAGAATTCAGAATGTGCGGTAAGTGATAAGATGACCATAGTAGATTTCATTCTGGTGGCTACAGTAACCTCGACAAACGTTCTAGTGCCGAAAGCGGTAAATCGTTAAACCAAAATCTCAGAATGGGTAACATGAATGGAACGGTTACCAACGACAAGGGTTTGGAAATTTACGCTACTATGATCAAAATACATCGTGCATGAGATGATTTGCTTATGTGGTTTATATAATCCTGTTTGGTACGTTGATTATTTATGTTAATTTTTTTTATTATATATAAAGTTTTACACTCTACTCTCTATCAAATCTAATATACTCTAACAAGAAATGTTTGGCAATAAACATTGGTATTGGGCACTGTTTGTCTTGGGAATACAAAAGAATAATAGTATTATTAACCAACGATGAAAAAATAGAGATTGCTTCAATTATAGAAGACAACTATGAAGCACATAGGAATCCAACTCTAGTTTCATTAATAGACATCCGCATCAACAGTGAAAATTCAAGACAAATGAAAGTACTCACAATAATTTCAGAAAACTCATAAAACTTGTTGAAAAAAAGAACACCGAGTTTGAAGTAATACTATTTGTTGTAAAAAATTCTAGGTCGTAAGATTACATTTTTGTAAACAGAAATGTATCATCAATAGATTATAGATTCTGCATATCCAATGATAAACTCATCGTTTTGTTATCAATCAAAGAATCAAATAAAAAAATCCATTTAAAATACTTAATTACGCGAATATCATAAGTGATCTTTATGGAGTATCAAGACTTCTTATTTAACTGACATTTCTTATCAAAACTTTTTTTGATTTAATTCACTGGTTACGAAACTAGCGCTTCATTCAGAGTGTTATAAAATGATGTACCCATAAAAATCATACAACGATGGAGTGAAAGTATTTAGCTGCCGTAGTAACATACAAGAATATTTTTAGATATTGTTCAATTTATTTTCTTATTTTTGTTAAAACCATGGTAACGATGTGATCGACAGATAATGAGAGTCGCGACCGTTGGATGCAGCTGTCAGTGAAAAATACATGTGTCAGAATTTTAATATATTATGTCAATTGAAAAGCATATTCAATAGAAAGTTTTTTACTTATTCACACTATCAGTTAATACAATTATCAAACAAAAGTTGGTCCTTCGAGAATCGGATGTGTGAATAAGTCTAGTATTATACCATTTTTCAATCAATTAAAAGAAAACTACAAATTATACACAAGGAATCAATCCATCTACAAGTTGAAGAAGCCGTCCAGTCAAGTGTCAAGACGGAAACAGCAACGTAGAATAGCAATTTGGTCGGATGTGCAACTAGTAGCTATGCTAGAATAAATACAAGGTCAGTCCGATCCTATTATAACCTGCATCCCTATTTCCTACTGTCATTAAGATCATTATGCAAGAGCGTATTATTTGAATTCTCTTCGATTTGTATCAAAAATTATCAATCAGACATTCAAATATTATTACGAATTGCATTTTTCACACAAATCTAAAAACACATACATCAAATTATATATCATTTCTATTATAATGGCTAGTGTAGATATCAAACAACTTATTAGAAACAAGGGATCTATAAAAAAACGTTTAACTACCGTTGAAAAATATATCAATTCAATCAAAGAGGGTTTCATCTCACCTGATTTAATAGATATTCAATTACGATACGACAATAGTATCAATTTAATTCATGAATTTGAAAATATACAGAGGTTAATAGAAGAACATTGTACAGAAGAAGAACTAGAGATACAGTTTGATGAACGAGAGCCTTTTGAAAATGAATATTATAGTAATTCATCATTTTTGAAAGATTACATTTCTAAAAGAACAAGTCCTACAACAATAGTAAATTCTTCATCAGTCAATGATTCATTATCAAACTTTTTACTTCCTAAAATAAAATTGCCTGTCTTTAACGGTGAATATGATCAATGGTTAGAATTAAAAATGAATTTTATGTCAACAACTGATTCCAATACCTATCTAAATGATATTCAAAAATAAAACTTTTCAAATGCTGCTCTAGAAGGGTATGCAAAACGAGTAATTTCGGGATGTGATGAATCTCACGACTATCAAAGAGCTTGGCAAAAACTTTGTGAAAAATTTGATAAAAAACAATTTTTAATTGACACTCATATTAAAGCATTGTTTAATATCAATTCTATGAATAAATAAACATTTATGCAATTCAGAACTCTAGTAGATGACATTTCAAAACATATCACAGCACTTGAAGGAATGAAGCTTTCCAAAGAAGTCCTTTGGGATATGAATATTATTCATATCATTTATAATAAACTAGATAAAATTACTCAGAACAAATGGAAAGAATCTTATACTTCATCTGAAGTACCTACATTACACAATTTTCTAGAATTCTTAAAAGAAAGACAAGATATATTAGAATCAATGGAAGAGTCTCATTTTCAAACTAAAGTTCATACCAATCATAATCAACCCAATATTCAATTCCAAAAATCGACAAAACCACAAGGCCGTAATCAAGTACATTTATCAATCAATAAATTAACATGTAACTTCTGCAAAGGTGCACATTATATTTATACATGTACTGACTTCTTAAAATTAAGCATCAATGAAAGATGGAACAAGGTGAAAGAATTACAATTATGTTCAAACTATCTGAGAATAGGACATTCAAAAGAAACATGCAATTTAGGCTGCTGTAAGGAATGCAGACTAAAACACAATACAGTATTACACAATTCTAATACAATTAAAAGTATCAAACAAGACAATCAATGCAATTCTCTATTAATCAAACAGTCATGCAGTGATTCCAGCAATTCATCTAGTTCCCAAGGAGACCATTCAAATGTTTTACTACAAACAAATTTAATTTATAATCAACAAAACACTTACAATACATCCATTCTTCTCTCAACTGTAACCTTCAAAGTAAAAGACGATCAAGGCAATTTTCAAGTCTGTAGAGCGTTAGTAGACTCTGGAGGTCAATCCAATCTAATAGCTGAATCTTGTTGCAAGCGTTTAAACCTAACATTGATCCCTACCAATTTGTCAATCATGGGAATCAATCAAACGATATCAACTCTAACAAAAAGGACTTCTATTTCCATTAACTCGACTTGTAACAATTTTCAATGCAATATATGTTGTTATGTTGTTCCAATAATATCATCAACCACACCCACAGAAGAAGTTGATATTTCTTCAATCAATATTCCAGATAATCTTAATTTAGCTGATCCGGAATTCTATTTGCCTAAGCAAATCGACATGATTATAGGGGTCACTCTATTTTGGGACCTTTTATTAGATGGCAAAATCACTCTAGGTAAAAATCGTCCAGTTTTACAAAACACGAAGCTAGGCTGGATCATTTCCGGGTTGATTTCAAGTCCAAAAAAAATGTCTATTTGCAATTTTTCTAAAAACATACCCGAGGATTATCAACTAAAAAAAATTTGGGAACTCAATAAAATCATTGAACCCATTTCAATGTCTGAAGACGATCTTCTTTGTGAAGCCCTATTCAAAGAAACTACTTCACGTCATTCTAATGGTCAGTTCATTGTCAAATTTCCATTAAAAAGATCACCTGAAATATTGGGCAATTCTGAAGAAACAGCCATTAATAGATTCAAGGCATTAGAAAAAAAATTTGAATCAAATCCAGAATTTCATAATCTTTACAAGAATTTCATTCATGAATATATACGATTAGGCCACATGTCAAAATTAACAGAATCAATAAGAAATCCAAATTATTATTTTCCACACCATGGCGTTTACAAAGAAACAAGTATTACAACAAAACTTAGAGTAGTTTTCGATGGCTCATGTATAACTAGTTCGGGATGGTCCCTTAATGACTTACAGTTAGTGGGCCCTAAAATTCAGAATAATATTTTTGACATACTAATCAGATTCAGACTTTACAAATATGTCGTGTCAGCAGACGTGTCAAAAATGTATAGGAAAATTTTAATACACAATGACCATAAACAACTTCAACTAATAATTTGGAGTGAAAACCCAAATGAGGACTTTTCAACGTACCAGCTCAATACAATCACATATGGCACCACGTCAGCACCTTATCTAGCAATTAGATGTATCAATCAATTAGCTTTCGAAAATCATAATTCAAATCCTACTGCATCAAATACAATTTTGTCAGATTTTTATGTCGACGACTTACTAACAGGTTCAAATGATATCAATGAATTGCAAACTAGATGTACTAACATTTCAACCATTCTATCATCAGCAAATTTCATTTTAAGAAAATGGGTTTCAAATCATCCTCACATTCTACAATCCATTGATCCCGAAGACATTCCTAACAAGATTTTGAATTTAGGCGAGTCTGAAAGCTTCAAAACCCTAGGTGTTCAATGGGACAGTAAACAAGATATTTTAAAATATGATATAAACATTTCTGGTTCTCAAACCTCGATTACTAAAAGACAAATTCTTTCTATTATATCGCAAATATATGACCCACTTGGTCTTCTTAGTCCAGTAATTATAATAGCAAAGATCATCATTCAAAAATTATGGTCAATCAAATTACCATGGGATGAGCCTATTCCGCAATATTTATTTGTGTCATGGACACAATTTTATAATCAAACAGTTCAACTGAATCAATTAGAAATTCCTCGGATAGCAATCGGATCAAATCACCAATTAATAGATATGCATTGCTTTTGTGACGCTTCGATGCAAGCTTATGCCAGTTGCATTTATTTAAGAAGTCAAGATGCTCAAGGAAATTATTCTACTCACTTACTATGCTCAAAGACAAAGGTTTCTCCTTTAAAAACAATTACGATACCCAGGCTCGAATTATGTGCCTCATTATTAGGTGCACAATTAGTAAAAGAAATTTGTAATACCAATTTCCCAACAGTACCTGTATACTATTGGAGTGACTCACAAATTGTTCTATGTTGGCTTCAAAAGGAACCCAATCTGTTGCAAACATTTGTCGCAAATCGCGTATCCAAAATTCAAACTATGACCGATATTACCAGTTGGCATTATGTCAATACAAAAGAAAACCCCGCAGACTTAGCGTCACGAGGAGTTTCACCAGAAAGGCTATGAAATTCAAAATTATGGTGGTACGGACCTGATTTTCTCTATGAATCTATTGATAACTCATTATGTAATGATACTATTTTAAACATCAATTTACCCGATTTAAAGAAAACCAGTACCATACTCAAGGCCACAACTATTGAACAATTTTCACTTTTCTCTAGATATTCAAACTTAAACAAATTAAAATGTGTAACTTGCTATTGTCTCAGATTTATTTTCAATTTACAAAAACGGAAGGAAGACAGATTAACTTGTCCTCTTGCAGTCTCAGAATTGAATCATGCCAATTTCACATTAATTAAACTAGCACAATCAGAATGTTTTTCTGAAGAAATAGCCATTCTCAAATCAAACCAACAGTTACCATCAAACACACAAATTTAACAGTTTTGCACCATTCCTTGACGAAAATAATATATTACGTGTAGGGGGTAGATTAAGATTTACACCACTCTCTATTCATACAAAACATCCGATATTACTTTCTTCAAAACACATTTTTTCAAAACTACTATTTATACATAAACATCACATTTTATTACACCCAGGTCCTCAACTATTATTGGCATCCATCAGACAGTTACATTGGCCTATCGGTGGGCGCAACTTAGCAAGGAAGGTAACCAAACAATGTATAACTTGTTTTAAATTCAACCCAACATTTGCTACATATCCAATGTCCAATTTACCTGATCATAGAATAAAACCATCATTACCTTTTCAATTTACTGGACTTGACTATGCAGGCCCATTTCCATTAAAAGATAAACAGAGACTAGGATGTAAAATATTAAAATGTTATGTTTGCGTTTTTGTTTGTTTTTGTACAAAATCTATTCATTTAGAATTGGTATCAAATTTAACAACTGAATGTTTTTTATCTTGCTTAAGAAGATTTATTTCCAGACGAGGAATACCATCTGACATTTTTTCAGACAATGGAACTACCTTCATTGATGCAAACAACCAACTAAAAGAATTGGGTACATTTTTACATAATAACCAAGATCATATCAATAATCAATTAACCAAAGATAACATACGGTGGCATTTTATACCCCCGTACACACCAAATGTTGGTGGCCTATGGGAAGCAGCCGTCAAAAGCACTAAGCACCATCTACAACGCATACTTTATAACAAATATTTTATATTTGAAGATTTTTATTCATTTTTGGTACAAATTGAGGGAATTTTAAATTCGCGCCCCCTTTATTCCCAATCCACCAATCCGAACGATCTAGAACCCCTTACACCTTCACATTTTTTAATTGGTCGCCCTATAACCTTACTCCCTGATATTGATCTTGTAACAACCCCATCAAATAGATTATCACGACTTCAAGACATCCAACGTATGTATCAACAATTTTGGACACGTTTCAAACGAGAATATATTTCTCAACTACATATGCAATATAAATGGAAAGATCCAGCAAAACCATTGTTAACGACTGGAACCCTTGTACTCATCAAGCATTGTAACCAGCCGCCATGCAAATGGCCTCTTGGTAGAATCCTACATCTCTCCCAAGGAAAAGATGGTGTTTCCAGACTAGCAAGAATCCGAACCACTGCAGGAATTGTGAACCGTTCTGTACGACATTTATGCCCACTTCCAATGGAAGAAGATACAAACATTTATTGATATTTTATTATGTGCATTGTCAATGCAATTTTATGTTTATATCGATTTTCACACGTTTACTTATGTATTCATTTGAAGGTTCCCTTCAAAAGGCGGGAGTTTATGTTCAATTTATTTTCTTATTTTTGTTAAAACCATAGTAACGATGTGATCGACAGATAATGAGAGCCGCGATCGTTGCATGCAGCTGTCAGTGAAAAATACATGTGTCAGAATTTTAATATATGTCAATTAAAAAGCATATTCAATCGAAAGTTTTTTACTTATTCACACTATCAGTTAATACAATTATCAAACAGATATGGAAGAGGCAATGTTGAACGAGCAACATTTCGAGTTAAATTGAAATTCATAATTGAATTTTGAGTGTGACGTTTTGTAATAAATTTGAAAATAATAACAGTTCTTTGTGAAACGTGAAGAATCTTCTTTGAAAATTGATATAAGTTATTCATTTGTTCTGTTTATTAGAGACAGCTTAAATTTCCTATATTATCTGAAACATTTTAAGAGCACATAATTCAGAAATTTTCTTCTCGTTTTCATCCAACCCTTATTATTTTGTCA
Organism: Galeruca laticollis; assembly: GCA_963921935.1. Classification (NCBI taxonomy): domain Eukaryota; kingdom Metazoa; phylum Arthropoda; class Insecta; order Coleoptera; family Chrysomelidae; genus Galeruca; species Galeruca laticollis. The sequence continues at coordinate 68,509,553 of OY998183.1, forward strand.
CCGAACTCATTAAGTGTAAAAAATGGACAAAATCCTTGCGTAAACGTGTCACGCCATTAAATTGGGTGTAATGAAGCCGACAAAGTCAACACAGTAATCGCCTAGAAATATCGCTTCCAACTGAAATGAACACGAATCATGTGTTTACGCTCTCTATAAATAGCAAAAAATATCTGTTGACCCTTATTAAAGGAACAAAATATATTGTCAACATTGAACGCTATATTTCACATATGAAAGCCACTTTTCAAAAATTATATTGAATTTATAAAGCACTGCAAACAGAAATCTAGCAGTACATTCAAACCCTGGTTATTTTGTTGTACTTATAACAAGGAAATTACTGACAACTTCATTATCATCCATTTTATAAAATATTGTAGATTGATATATTCTTCTATAATCTCTGTATGTTTTGGAATTAATACAAAACATGATCTGACTGTTTTAGAAAGAAAAAACAACTTCTTTCCTGGCTATTTGTTGCAATGAATATTGAGCTACATCTCCCTCAAAAAACGTGACATCGATCGGCTTTTTTGTTGATAAAAACATTTCTGGTGGTTCACAATAGCAAGACAAAAAGTATAATCTGGGGATTATGGTTTCCATATGATTGGGTCTCGTTAAGGCACTGACACACCGTCTCGTGTAACGTGTGAAACGCAGTCCAGATAAAATGATTAAATTATCTTATTCATAACATGTGGAATATAAGTAAACCAAAAGTGGATACCATAGAATTGGTTGCTCATCGCGTTAAAACGTAACAGCTATTAAAAATGATTGTCAAAAATATTTAACAAATTAAATTTTCTGTGAAGTGGCATCTTTCTCATTTGCATATAAGTAATGGTTGCACTAAAAATCCAACAAGTATTGCGGAGATTTGACACGCAAAGTGTGAGAGAAAACAATTCTTTTTATCGCAGCAAAACACCGGAAAGAAATATATTGCCAAGAGTTTCTCAAAATAGCCATAATAAGTTTGAAATGAAATGAGAGAAATTCTGAAACAACGTTGTATCCTCTACCGCCATTTTACAGTATACTTATACCTTTTTACTATCGTCGTGTGTACCAATAACAATATTATCCTCTTCATCTTCAAGGAGTGTCTACATTTTTCAAAGTCCAAAAATGAAAGAGGATTAAGATGTGAAGAAGACTCAAATGAAAACAGAAAACCTAATCATCATCATTCATTCTATGGTTTAATTGGAGGAAACTAAGAGTCATAATTTTCAGTAGAAGAAAGATTCAATAACTTCATTGTTCCGTCGTCATCAATAATAGTGAATTCCACCGACAATATATGAGTCGAAAAGTATCAAAAATACTTGAGGGAGACAAAAAGACCCCTTTGAATAGTTACTTCTCCCCTGGCCTTTCAACTCTGAGTATCTTAGCCGCATGCACTATCGCTCTCCACCTACTACAATATTGTGCTTCTATTTGCCACTGCTGGACCCCATTTCTAGACAAATCTGCTGCGACGACAACCTTCCATCTTTTTCTAGGTCGTCCTAATGATCTTCTGCCATCCGATTTTTAAAAAAATCTTATTTTTATTAATTACATGTTCCAAGGCAAAACTAAACTGCAACGAAGGGAGTCTCCTTATATCAGTCCTGTTGTTACAATAAATGGCGTTGTAGTACTGATTCCTACCATTATCTGTACATATGAGTTTGTCACACACAGTTGTGTTAGCTCCACTAGTTTTCGTAGTATGCTCAATTCCAGGATGGTAGTCGCCTCCTTATTAAAATAATTGTTAAGATTTTGTATGTTGTGTTGATGAGGAATATACCTCAATAATTTCGCACTTTTTTGTTCTCTTTCTTATGTATTGGTATGACGATTTCGTTTCATCCCTTAGGCATTTTCTGTTAATTCAATATTTCTAGAATTATTACTTTTCCGTCCAACCCTATGTAATATGCGAGAAAAGTATTGGTTTACCTCAAAACAAGTTGGAATTTTGGATATATTTTTTTAATTATTTTTCATTTTTCAGCAAGAAAAACTTTGGAAAACGATTATTCGGAAAAAAAAATTCTGTGTGGTCGTCGCCGTCGTTGTAGTCGGCCACTTTTCATAACATGTCTTGTTGGCACAATAAAGCCCCCGGAGTGCAAAAAGTCGATAACTTTATCACAGTCTCAAATAACTTTTTCTAAATAATTCCACAATATATTGAAAAGAATGTTAAAATTTTTTTGAAATTGACAATTGCCTCGATATGAAATACCATCGTCAGAATGACAGAGGTTAGATTTCATTCAATGCCTTCCTGAGATATATTAATTATTTTTGGCTAGACCAAGAAGTGGCCTACCTTGTAGTTGACTTAATATATATCAATAGAAAAAAGACGAAGATATGATATAACAAATATTAAAACTTAGATATCATTAACCCTATGGGGATACTCTGGATATCTTTTTCCTATTTAGATTCAGTATAACTGTCTAATGATATAGAATACCAGGAAAAAATCTGCTGGTCTTTACAATTATCACTTAAGAAGACAGCTTAAAAATGGAGAAATCCCTTGATTTATCTGTTCATTGACGACTTCATATTGTGGGTCTCTCAGGTACCTTATAATTTCTAATTCTTCAAGGAAATCCATTTTTTGTTCCTTATCACAAATATGTAGTACTTCTAGTTCTGTGTTAGGTGTCAATGAATATTGGTAGATGATTTACGTAGTGGAACTTCTCTGGTTTTTTTGATCTGTATGCTCGTAAGTGTTCACTGCATCTGATTTCAAAAACGGTTTAACCTAGATAGAGAGCAATACATTCTGGACATTCATGTTTATATATACAAGACTATTTTAATTGGAATATTTTTGGTTTTGCATTCAACAATTTATAACTCTGTGTTTTAAAGAAATTGTTGTATTTGTTGCTAAAGATATTATCTTTGAAAAATTATTAGAAGTATTACCTGCATATGTGATGGTCTTGTAATTTTTTATTTCTTTAATAAATATTCATTGCAATACCACTTTTTCAACTTTTTTGTAAAGTAATTTATTTATCATACGTAATGGATAACCTTTGGATATTGCTATTTGTTAAATTGTATTAATTTCTCTATAAAAATTACATTTGTTCATAGGAACTGAAAATGCTTTATGTAGCATTGAATTATATGCTGCTAATTTATGTGACATGGGATAATTGGAATTATATGGAATAGTTACATCACTGTTGTTACCGTCTTAACTGTTCGGTACCAGTTTTTCCAAGTTTCCTTGGATGGAACCAAGATGACCTAGTGAAGAATTATTATTTGAAACGATACTGGGCGATTAACAATTAAGACGTTTGCCAACGGCACTCTTGTTTTGGTTGGAGGGCTAAGAGTGGGTGGCTTATTTTATGAAAGTTAATCAACCGGAAAGGTAATTAAAGGGCACCAGAAATTTTAATCCACAGGAAAAATTTCAAAAACTGCGATAAGAGAGAGATATTATAAAAAATGAGATATTTTCGGTACTGTGTCTGTGGAGGTTAGGAAAGTACTCACTAAAACGCGTTTATTATGTTAACCAGTTTATTGACATATCAGTGATCAGAACCATCAAAAAAAATCTACAATATGCATACGTACCAACAACAGACAGCAACAATAATATACAAAATGTCACATATGTTAGAAAATTAAAATACACACAAAAACAATGAAACAAATTATCACCCAACACTATACAGCGAGTCGTTTGGTTATTGTTCGTGGAATAAATAGTAAGAATAAGTTCCAATGAACAAAACAGATATACGAATTAAAATTATATAAATGTACAAACGTAAAATGTCGCGGAGTTTGCGAACAAAAAATTTGTTTATTGATGCAATTATTTTCCGTTCAATCATAAAAAAAAATGTAGGATAATATTACGTTACTGAATTACTTGAAAATAGATAAAAAAGATCGGCATTTTGGAAGTTACATGAAGGCAATAAAACGGAAGATAATGTTATCTAGGTTAACGCGTGCACGCCGAATTTATTAAGGATCATTATATAAAACAGCATGAAACATTAATATTTTCTATGGAACAGATAATATTACAAATAAGAAACTAGTTAACATAATAGTCTTAACACGGTAGTGTATTGTTCTTTTTATGGTTAAAAAAGTTGACGTGGAACGAAATTGCTCCTATTCCTTCGGCAAAAAAAATGTGCGATTTACTCCAGGTAGGGAGGTATAAAATAATTATTAACGATACCAGAGTCCAGCAGTCACCAGCCAATATTATTCAGGTAATCAGCTTGGGTGATGACACTTGCATAAACGCCGGACAATACTTGTAATAAGTAATGTACTCTCACCGCGTGATGGAATAAATAACAGACACTCGGTATTATTCGCTAACTTATTGTTAGTAATAAGCAGAATACACATATACTCCGGTAATTTTAATTCGCCGACTAAGCACATGTAATCTCGGTACTTTCGTACGATACGATACGATATCTTAATAACGATAAAAACGACACATGAATAGAGTGGACACTCTCGGAACTTTACGACTGCCCTGGTCAAGTATTCGTCGCAGACTGAAATTCGTCACCAGATTTTTGGGGATAGGTAGACTTTTTCGAAACTTTTTCCGAAAAATATCGGTAAAGCTAGTTCTGAAAATAACCATATAACAAACCATATAAAACCAACCGATGCCATAAATTAACCAATTACGATGTCGATGTCGTAAAAAGTACCTTTTGTCAGAGGCGATACTAAAAACAATTGTTTGCACATCGAACATTTTTTTAGAGGCGATATTAAAAACCATTGTATTTTCAGTTGTTACTTACTTGAATTGAAAATCAAGATTGAGGCGTAACAAACCTTTTCGGCGTCCAAAGATATATTGTTCCTGATTTTTTTTTATTGGTCATAAGAGACGATGTCCTACACAGTTCGAAGAAAATATTGTTACGCCATTATAACTGGGATGGAAATTAATCGATTTCATAGGGCGAAATATAGGGAAAATAAAAAAGTTACACTGTGTGTTGGTTTTCTGTAAATTGAATAATCAAGTACATTATTAACTTTTTGAATTTTTAAATCGAAAAATTGGTTCAGTTATTTTTTTCAACTTCTAATGTAATTTTAATTTTGGAGAGTAATTTATTAATATGGTTGAAACACACATCTAATTCTCGTTCACTACTTATAAATTAGCAGCATTTAATAATACATAGAGCATTTTCAGTTCGTATGAACAAATGTGATTTTGGTAGAGAAATTAATATAATTCAACAAATAGCAACATTCAACGGTTATTCATTACATATTATGAATAAATTAACAACAAATTGAGGAAATGAAAAATTACAAAACCATTACATATGCAGGTAATATTTCTAATAATATTTCGAAGATAATATGAAAGCTAAAAATACAACAATTTCTTATAAAACAGAAAATAATGTGAGTACAAAATTGTTAGATGTAAAAATAAAAATTTCCCATTGAACAATACTGATTTATATATATATATATATATATATATATATATATATATATATATACATATATATATATATATATATATATATATATATATATATATGTATATATAATAAGCAACGAATAGATTAGTGGGTATTGTACGCAAATAGAAGAAGGGGCTACTGAAAAGAGTGGTAACCGCAGACATGCATGTTTCTAGCTCATTAGCCGTCATCGGTACGGTACAACCAAGAAAAGATGTGGAACATGAGAGCAAAGGTGTTGAATGAAACATGAGAAAATATAACAGAATTCAGCAGGATAGTCATACACAACATTTGTGTCAGTAATATTAGAAGATCTCGAATATTCGAGACAACAACCAACATAGACACGAGATCTTCTAATATTACTGACACAAATGTTGTGTTTGACTATCCTGCTGAATTCTGTTATATTTTCTCATGTTTCATTCAACACCTTTGCTCTCATGTTCCACATCTTTTCTTGGTTGTACCGTACCGATGACGGCTAATGAGCTAGAAACATGCATGTCTGCGGTTACCACTCTTTTCAGTAGCCCCTTCTTCTATTTGCGTGCAATACCCACTAATCTATTCGTTGCTTATTGTTCATATGTCACGCACTATTCGTACATCTTGTTATGTATATATATATATATATATATATATATATATATATATATATATATATATATATATAAACTTAAATGTCCAGATTGTTATGCTGACTATTTGGGTCAAACACTTAAAAACTTTGAAATCAGAAAGCGAACACTTACGAGAATACAGAATAAAACAGCCAGAGAAATCCTACAACGCAAAACATCTAGTTGACACTAAATATTCATTGACACCTAACAAAGAACTAGAAGTACTACATATTTGTGATAAGAAACAAGAGCTGGATTTCCTTGAAGAATTTGAAATTGGAAGACACTTGAGAGACCCGCAATATGAAGTTGTCAATGAACAGATAAATCTAGGGAGTTCTCCGCTTCTAAAATGTCTTCTTAAGTGATAATTGTAAAGATCAGCAGATATAGTTTTCCTGGTTTTCTATATCATTGCACAGTTATACTGATATTAATTGGAAAAATGATATCCATGATTTCCCCATAGGGCTAATATTATCTAAGCTTCAACATTTGTTGTATTATTTCTTCTTCTTTTTTCTATTAATATATATATTAATATATATATATATATATATATATATATATATATATATATATATATATTAATATGAATTGGCTATGGTGTAATAAGAATGTTATACTCATTTTATTTTAGTTTAAATTTACTTTAAGTTGTTTGTTTGCCCGGTATATTGATGATTTTATATATATGATAAACAGTTTATATTACTAACATGAAAACTTCTCATCTCAGGGTAGAGTTCAAGTATTTAGGATAAAATGATTTTAGAATTCTATATATATTAGCGCCAAAGTTAATAAATGCTTTATATCTCAAAAATAAATTTGTTAATCAGAATATGTTACTTGTTCAATGATTCGAAACTAAATACGGTCCTGTCCTGCTTAAAACAAATCTGCATAATTCAATAGATGTCATTCAGAGCTTCTGCCTATGGTAAGTAGATGGTGCGCAAGTCACCAGATGAAATGAATAACTGAATAACTCAAAAATAGTTTAAAAACGTTCTTCAAAGAAAAAAAACGATATTTAATTTAATGAAAATAAATACATTACACTTTTACAAGTGTTCTTGAAGAAATTCAACTATCTAAAAGGACTCTTTCATACAACATACACGCACTCTGGTGAGATATTATTATAAGAGTGAAATACAATTATACAACTTCATAAACATATGATTTTTAGAAAATGGCGAAATACACTCCTAAAAGCGTCTATGCGTCACAAAATTTTAGTTCTTTGCATAAATTGGTAAGTACGCTTGACTTTTTAATATATTAATAAATTAACTTGTACTACCTTATTCACTTCACTGTTTTGTTTGTTCACCTCAATGATCCGTTTCTTTTATATGTTTCAGATTCTCCTCCTGGAAAAACTCCATGCTGGCATTCCATTTCTACCAGAACAGGAATCGATGCTGTATTTCATTCAAAGTCCAAGCAGTTTATATAAATTCCATTATTCAGTGTTTTCCAAAATCTATTGTGGCTATTTTACTTCCACAAGACACAAGACACCATATTATAAAATAAAAATCATGGTTAGTACTGTACAACATTCGACAATTCCTTTTTTAATTATTAATATAAACTTAACTACTTACACTGATGTATATCTTGTAAGTATAATGTATTTGTTCTTGAATTCTATAGTCAAATTTTTATCTTCCAAATAATTTCAAATGATTTTCTTTACCAAAGAGTTTTGCTGCTTACAAATTTTACTTCCCAAAAATAAACCTCTAGTCAATAGCCCCCATAATCAACAACCTTTTTACATTCCGATTTTTTTTTCGTTAGCAACATAATTGTCGCCGATATGATCTTTTTTAAATGTTTATTTACCAATCAAATTTGACTATTTATTTTATCACTCAAATTCTTCATTTCAACCAGTGAAATGTTCATCCATTATATCAGGATATTGTATTCTAAGGTTTTTAATTGCTTAGACTTCCTATATTATTTTCATTCAATAATATTTCCTAGTATTGTTAAAATGACATTTCCTAACCTCTAAGTATGTATGTCAAATGAATATTCTTAATGTTTTAATAGATGACAGCTGTTACCTTTAAATATATATGCAAAATGAAAATTCGTTTTTTTTTATGAGTCATGTTCTCTGAAATTCACATTATTATATACTTTTCTGCTCTGTTATGTCTAAACAGCTACACTAACTTACTTTCATGTTTTAATCAACAAATATTATGAGATTAGCTTGACTTTACAGAATAAAGCATTATTAGTTTCTTATCATGAACAAATTCTGATACTTGATCTTTTTAATAAAAGTTTGGTTAATTTATTTCACATAAATTGTTTATCACACCTATTCGCAATTATCCCTACATTATACAGTCTGACCTTTCTGTATGCCTTCTCTATCGAATAGTGGATCGTACAGATTGTCTCCATTCAAATGTTAAAAAAAATTTTTGACTTAAAAAAAAATTCTTCTAGATTACAATGCACAATCTTAATTCTTTATTGTTTGATATACAGGGTGTTTCACTCTATAATAATATATATATATATATATATATATATATATATATATATATTTATAATATACTAATACAGTTTTACTTTAATTATTGATTTTTTCATTAAATTCAATTTATCTATGTATATATTTTCTCTGTTTTTATTTAATTATTGTTTGTCTGTCTATGGTTTAAATTAAAAAGCTAGCTCAGGGTAATTTATTAATATTTTTTATTTCTTATCAATCAATGGAGAACATGAGAACACTCTACTCCCGTGGGATTCCGGATTAAATTGAAATATATGAAATTTGTATTTTCCAAATATTGCATTAACATTAGCTCCTCGAAAAGCTGTGAGTAGTTATGTGGAACATACCCATTCGACCTCAATGATATCACTCCTTTTTCTATCTTTAGCAAATGACATGTAAATAAAATTCAGAAGAGTCAAAATTTAGTTCATATAGTTACGGATAGACATCAAATTGAAAAACATAATAAATATGAAGGAAAAACTTCTGTTAAACAAAATTATTACTACAAACTAACTTACTTAAATTGAATATTCTTATACATAGAAAACTATTCGTGGTGAAATTTGGCCAAATTAGTTATGTGTGTCTGAGTTTTTTTTTAAAATGGTTAACCATATAAAATTATTTATACACTAACCTGTTCACAACACTTGAAAGTTTCTTTGTCCACTCTGCTCCTGTTCTCACTTGGAATGAAACTGGACTCTCTTCAACTCGTGGAAACAAACTCTATTGTTTGTATAGCAGGTAAGTAGAGATAATTTATTAAATTGTTTGTTAAATTTGACTTAGAATGTTTCTATGATGATAATAAATGTTGTTTATCTAGTATTTAAGACTGGAATGTGGTCACTTCATTGAAGTTTACGCATAGCGTCCCTTCTCAAATTTCAATTATCTGTATTTTTTCACAAATAATTACTATTTACTGATAATTTCTGCTATAAATGTTTCTAAGGTTATAATTTAGCCTTTGTATTAGGTTTTGACTTTAATATCAAATAATTTTCTCATATTTTTAATTAAATTCTAGAAAAAATACAGCCTCTGGAGTGTATATAAGTGGGAATTTTATGATTGAATATTATTCAGGACGTCTCACAGATGATTCCCAATGATCTTCAGTTCACCAGAGTGAGTATAACAGGTGCTATGGTACTTGAAGTAGCACATTTTTGGGTTGTTAGCACAATACAGCCTCCGGAGTGTAAACAAGATCAATTTTATGATTTATCATTGTTCAGGGTGTTTCACATATGATGCCAATTAATTTTCAAATCATCAGAGCAAGTACATCCTGTGCTATGGTACTTGAAGTACCACATTTTTGGAAATTTGTGGAGAAATTTTGGATTGTTAGCACGACATATCCTCAGGAGTAACAAGTAACCAATTTTATAATCCAATATTATTTAGGAAAATGCCAATTGATATTCTGCACACCAGAGCCAGTACAACGGGTGCTATATGATACTTGAAGTTACCACATTTTTGTTTTTTCTGGAAAAATTTCGGTTTGTTGGTAAGATACAGACTCCGGAGTGTACACAAGTGACCAATTTTAAGTTTGTATATTGTTAAGGGTGCTTCACATATGAACCCTATTGATTATCAGCTCATCAGAGGGTGCTTTAAATCCAGAAATACTACATTTTTGGTAATTTTTTGGAGAAATTTACCTTTGTTAGCACGATAAAGTTTCCGAAGTGTATACAAGTGACCAGTTTTAAGATAAGATATTGTTCGGGGCGTCTCGCAGAGGCGGAAAAGTTACTTTTAATCCTAAAAACCAATTATTATTTTATATATGTTTTGGTGCAAATCGTCTTCTCCCTTTACCAGCAGTTCTCCAGTTATACCATCTATGCCAGGTGCTTTATGATATTTGAGAGACGTTATCGCATTCTTAACTTCGTGCGGACGTAGGTACTCCTATGTCTGCTGAATAGAAGGTAATGTCTTCTTCATCTGTCTCACTATCAATATTTAGTAACTGTTAAAAGTAGTTCTTCAGCCTTCCGATAGTGTCCGTTTTTTGTTCTCATTTGTTCATCTGTTTTCCCTCTCTTGCCTTTTGTTTCTTCAACACTTACCTTTCTTACTGTCTCAACTTACCTAACAAATTTCCTTAGTTGATACATATATCTATCTCCCATATTTGATGTTTCAGCTACATTTTAGCTCGAAGTTATAGCCTTGTCTGCGCTACTGTTCCGTAGAATTCTTCTTTGTAACTATTGAGCCACCCAAAGCGCATTCTCTTTGATTCCATTGGAAGCATTCTTATTAGTCTTGGCAGCGTTTTTAATGTGAATTATAGTCAAATAAGTTTTTTCTTAAATTTTTACTTTCTCTCATATTAAACTTAAGTAGTTTGAAATTTGAATTTCATAATCAATTTGTTTTGGTAACTTCTATTTTTTATTCGACATTCTATGTTGATTAGATCGAAAATTGATGAAAAATATTGTAGTCGGAATGCAAGAGTAAATTATTTCTCATTCTTTATGATAGTTACATTCATTTTAGAAGATAATACGGAGAATACTGGGACCTATGAAAATTTAAGCTCTATTATTATGAGCTAAAATTATAGATTGTTTGTGTGAGCAATAAAGGCGAAGTTAGGTACATATAATTCGCTAATAGACATAGTTTAATGGATTTCTGAAAAGTTTTCTCAGCGGCATCCGTAAAACAATTTTCATGTTATATCCACTTTAAGATTGTGGAGATAAAGCCAACGATGTGTCTAGTAAACTCACTGACGGGATATTGGAATTTGATAACAGATTTCAAATTGCGAAAATTGGGTTGCAATCTGATCTCCAACATATAGTTTTAACAATATTTGAGTATTCCCAGTACTTGTCTGATATTTTGTATTTACGTTCGAAAGTTTGTAATATGATCAGATTGTGGAAAATATCATTTCAATTGTCAACGTTAATATAACAAAATATTTGCCACATTAGCAAGCTATTATTGAAGAATGGAGAAAAACGAATCATTTAACTATTGTTAAGAATGTATTTACAAAATAAACGGTTTTAAAGATTATAACTAAATTCTCCGCACTCCGGAATTCCGTGCTAACATACTGAAATTTCTCAAAAAATGACAAAAAATGTGGGTATAACTGGATCTATAAGACCCGTTCTACTGGCTCTGGTGGACTGAAAATCAATAGGGTTGATATGTAGGACGCTCTGAATAATAACCAATCATAAAATTGGTGACTTGTTTATACTCCGAATGCTGTTTTGTGATAACAGAGCGAAATTTCTCCAAAAGTTACCAAAAATGTAGAATATCTGGATTTATGGAACCCATTGTACTGACTTTCGTGAGCTGAAAATCGATTGGGTTCATCTGTGAGATGTCCTAAACAATGTACAGTCATAAAATTTGTCAAGTGTGTACACTCCGGAAACAGTATCATGCTAACAAACCGAAACTTTTCTGAAAGTTTTCAAAAATGGGGTACTACAGGTACCATAGCACCATTTGTACTAGTGAGCTGAAAATCAATAGGCTTCATCTGTGAGATGTCTTGAACTACACCTAATCATGAAATTGTTTTTCTCAATGATAAACGCAACTAATACTTTACTCGCATCGTAGATAGGGACGGCGGAAAAGTAAATGTATTGTATTCTGTACCATATTATACGAGGGCTGCTATTTATGAATTGAGAACTGGCAATACTGACACTGCCAGGAAAATCTGTGATTGCCGTCCTGAATTTAGTCTTTTTTGAAAATATATGTGATCAGATCGTTTTGAAGAAATATTTATGGAGAACGAATGAGATTGAATAAATGTGATATTAAAGTTTGCTCTCCTTCTTCTTAATTTTCCAAGAATTCTGTTGTACAGGGACATGAATGATGTGGGACATATATATGAGTGAATTTGTTTGCTGCGACAATGTACTTTGTTTCTCGTTTCAATGTGATATTACTGGTGTATTCGTGGCTAAATAGGATCCACCACCCAAAACAAATTTGTATAATGATAGGCATTATTTTCGGGTAGCAAAAATATTAGAGATATCTGGTGCCTGCAAGTGAAGAGATATACAATATTACTATAAATGACAGCCAAGACCAAAAAGGGTTAATCATTGTGAAATTAACATATTCAAAAACAAATGTCCAGCGCACCTTCACTGTACTTGATAGACCCAACGACAAAATACCAGATTTAGAAGTTTTCAGTAAATATATCAAACTTTGACAACCACAACTAAAAACAAACCGATTTTTTCAGGATATTGCAATGGAAGTGTACAGGTCAAGTAGTGGGAAAAGGAACAATCGGAGGTTCGCCATTTAAAATTGCACAATTATTAAATTTAGACAATATCTAGAAATATACCGGTCATTCATTTAGGAGGACTTCAGCGACTCTTTTGGCTAATAGTGGTGTTGATGTTCTTGGATGAAATCTCCATTGTGGTTGGTGTTCCTCGACAGTAGGAGAAAGTAATGTACAGGATTCTTTTCAAAACAAAATATAATTTGCTGAAATGTTTTTGCACAACAATGTAATAATTCAACAAGATTTAAACTCTGCAGCAGTCTCATTAGTAACGCAAATGCTTCACAAACAACTTGATTTTGTCTAAATAATTTGGCAAACTGTACTAATAATTTAAATATTAATAAATAAATTGTTAATTACCTGTAGATATTATTATTATTATTATTATTATTATTATTTTAATTTGGAATTTTCGAAGAAATTTACTAACCCAGTAACCAAATATTGATCGATTTCTTGTAAAACAGGTTAAAATAAAAATAAACGGTTTTAAAGATTAAAACTAACTTTTTCGCATCTGTGGCCCTGAACAATATTCTTTCATAAAATTGTTACTTGTATACACTTCGGGGGATGTATCGTGCTACAAACCGAAATTTCTCCAAAAATAACCAAAAATTTAGTATATCTACTTTTATAGGACCCGCTGTACTCGCTCTAGTCAACTGAAAATCAATAGGGTACATATGTGAGACACCTTTAACAATATTCAATCATAAAATTGATGAATCGTATACTCTCTGGAGGCTGTAACGTGCTAACAAACTGAAAATTTTCCAAAAATGACAAAAATTTGGTACTTCAAGTACCACAGCACCCGTTGTACTGGCTTAAGTGAGCTCAATATCAATAGGGTTCATCTTTAAGACGCTCTGAATAATATCCAATCATAAAATGCATCACTTGTATATACTCCGGAGGCTGTATCGTGCTAACAAACTGAAACTTCTCCAAAAATGACAAAAATATCGTACTTAGTACTGTAGCACCGGTTGTATTGGCTCTGGTGAGCTGAAAATCAATCGGGTTCATCAGTGAGATGCCCTGAATAATATTCAATCATAAAATTGGTAACTTGTTGAACTCCGGAGGCTGTATCGTGCTAACAAACTGAAATTTCTCGAAAAACGACAAAATGTCGTACTTCAAGTACCATAGCACCCGTTGTACTGGCTCTGGTGAGCTGAAAATCAATAGGGTTCATCTGTGAAATGTCCTTAACAATATTCCATCATAAAATTGGTGACTTATTGCACTCCGGAGGCTGTATCGTGCTAACAAGACTTGCAAGGAAAAGTGGCCGACGACAACGACAACGACGACGACGACGACATACACACAGGATTTTTTTTCTAAAAACCGTTTTTTCGTGTTGTTGTTGATGAATAACGTAAAAATAACTCAAAAAAAATTTCAAATTTCCAACTTTTTTGTGGGTAAACCAATACTTTTCTCGCATATTGGATAGGTTGGCGGAAAAGTAATAAGGTTTTACTTTTCCGCCCATCTTTCTATATGCGAGAAAAGTATTGGTTTACCCCAGAAAAAGTTGGAATTTTGAAATTTTTTTTAATTATTTTCACGTTTTCCATCAACAACAACACGAAAAAACGGTTTTTAGAAAATAGATCCTGCGTGTATGTCGTCGTCGTCGTTGTCGTCGGCCACTTTTCCTTACATGTCTTGTTAGCACGATACAGCCTCCGGAGTGCGATAAGTCAGCAATTTTATGATTGAATATTGTTAAGGACATGTCACATATAAACCCCATGGATTTTCAGTTCACCCGAGCCAGTACAACGGGTGCAATGGTAATTGAAGTACGACATTTTGTCATTTTTTGAGAAATTTTAGTTTGTTATCACGATACAGCCTCCGGAGTTCAACAAGTCACCAATTTTATGTTTGAATATTATTCAGGACATCTCCCTGATGAACTCTATTGATTTTCAGCTCACCAGAGCCAATATAAGAGGTGCTACAGTACTTTAAGTACGATATTTTTGTCATTTTTGGAGAAGTTTCAGTTTGTTAGCACGATACAGCATCCGGAGTATACACAAATGACCAATTTTATGATTGAATATTATTCAGAGCGTTTCAAAGATGAACCCTATTGATATTCAGCTCACTAAAGTCAGTAAAAGGGGTGCTATCCTATGGTACTTGAAGTACCAAACTTTTGTCATTTTCGGAGAATTTTCAGTTTGTTAGCACGATACAGCCTCCAGAGAGTATACGATTGATCAATTTTATGATTAAATATTGTTCAAAGTGTCTCACAGATGTATTCTATCGATTTTCAGTTGACTGGGGCGAGTACAGCAGGTCCTATAAATCCAGATAAACAAACTTTTTGGAGAAATTTCGGTACAATACATCCCCCGGAGTGTATACAAGTAACAATTTTATGATAGAATATTGTTCAGGGCCACATATGCGGAAAAGTTAGTTTCAAAATTTTAAAACCGTTTATTTTTTATTTTTTCATACAAACATAAAAGATATGTTATTATTTCAATTTCAAAATATGTCTAATTTCAATTGAATCAGCCTTTATTTTTCAATTATATTCGAAACGGCCGCAAAATTACTCTAAATGTTCAATAGTAAAACAGGATTACATTTACTCTGTTCTAAGTACATGTGTTTTTGGTGAGTGGCGAATAACAGCAAAATAATTGTATAATTTGGTCAAATGAATTTTCTGTACTATTAAAGGGGATATGTATCTAATGATTTACATTGGTTGGAAATGAATATATTGAATGAAGTGTCTAATATTTTTCCATTGTTACTGTTACAAAAAGTTGGATTCCCAGCAAAACATGTTACCAAAAAAGGACTAAGCCCACTAAGACCAAATATTGTTCAAGAATTAGTTAAAATTGTACAAATGTAAAGGCTGTAAAATTTAGGTCAGTTTATGGGATAAAAATTGATCATAAATTGTTTTCTGTTTCGTCACACATCGGTTCTAAGTCTGTTTACAGATAAAGTCATTTTATTCGTAGACGCGCACTATGACATGTTGTCAAGGTACTGTACATCGCCCCCCACCTTGAAAGGACCCACTTTCAGTTAATCGGTAATGGACACAACCTTGCATAGGAGCGTTCCACATTCCCTTTCTTCGTTCGTATGGTAGCAACTCTCGAAATTCCATCCTTTCCCGGATGCAGAGCTTCAATTCTTCCTATCAACCAATTACAAGCCGGGAGGTGATCTTCCTTCAGAAGGACTAAGTCATTTAATTGCAGATTGGCTTTGTTACTGCGCCACTTACTACGTAGCTGAAGTTCGGAGATATATTCAATCGACCACCTTGACCAAAAATGCTGTTGAAGTTTCTGTATGTGTTGAAAGTGTGATAATATGTTGTCTGGGATCACGCTTACGTCAGGATCTGCTACTGTGACCATTGGACGACCAATTAAAAAGTGGGAAGGAGTTGAGGGTGTATAGTCTAAAGGTTCATTTGAGAGCGGAGAAATAGGACGTGAACTTAGTACCGCCTCGATTTGAACCAACAGGGTGTTAAATATTTCGAACGTCAACGACGCATTACCTACAACGCGTCTTAGATAAAATTTGACCGATTTAACGCCGCCGGCTTCCCAAAGGCCGCCAAAGTGTGGTGATTGGGGAGAAATAAACGATCATGAGATACCTTCATTCTCGATAGATTCAGTCAAGTCAAACGCATTATCACGCAAAAATATACCCAATTGTCTTAGTTCCTGATTTGCACCCAAGAAATTGCTCCCATTGTCTGAGTATATTTGAGAGAGCTTTCCGCGACGTGATACGAAACGTCTCAGGGCAGCCAGAAAATATCCTGTTGTGAGGTCTGAAACTAGCTATAGATGCATTGCACGAGTGGTAAAACAAATTAATAAAGAAATGTATGGTTTGGTTAATTCAACTCCTCGACATTGCCTATCGCGAATTCAAAATGGCCCCGCATAATCTACACCGGTTGTAAAAAATGCCGGAGCAGGTGTTAAACGGTTTTGAGGCAAATTCCCCATAAGTGGTTAAATGATCTTAGGTTTAGCCTTAAAACAATGAACACAGTTCCGAAAATTTTTTCGAGCCAAGCTACGACCACCCAGTGACCAGAATTTATTACGAATATGTGCTAAAAGCAATTGAGGTCCAGCATAGAGTAACACCTTGTGCTCTCTTTCAAATATCAATGTTGTAAGATGGTGTTTGTAAGGAAGAACAATAGGGTGTTTTTTGTGAAAGTCAAAATTTGAGTTTTCTAGACGACCTCCCACTCGTATATGTCGTTATCGTCTAAAAAAGGGTTCATCCTAGAAAGTTTACTTGAATTATTTACAGAATTAACGTCTTTGAGAGCGAAAATTTCCTCTTTAAAACCATGAAATTGTGCTAGTTTGACAAGATACAAAATGGTGTTATTCATTTCTGATATTTTGAAAGGTCTTTGAAAAGGTTTTTGTAAAGAAGGGTTGACAAATTTTAAGCAGCAATCTCTAAATATAAAACAATAATACATTCTAATTTAGTTAAATTTGAATAGTTGTTTATATCTACAGTAGCATTGATAGAAATTGCGACGTTATTATAAATTTGAATTAATTTTATCAGATATTCGCTGTTGAGGCCATGCAGTTCCGTCTAACCTTCGTCATTCTGGGGCAAACCAGTAAATATCCAGAGCGAGTATATTACTTGACATTACGCCGCATGAAACATAATCCGCAGGATTATCAAGAGAAGGCACGTGCCTCCAATCGAGATAACTTGTAAGTTCCTGAATGGCTGCAACGCGGTTACCAACGAAAACTTGTAAAGAACTTGGTGATATGTTCAACCAACCTAGGACGATGGTAGAATCGCATCAATAAAACGTAAAACGTTTGATCGATATGTGACTTCAAAGAACTCTTAACCTTATCTACTAATCGAGCAAGCAGCAAAGCAGCTGTTAACTCGAGTCGAGGAATGCTTCGTCTTTAAAGGTGAAACCTTGGATTTTGCACAAATAAGTTGTACTACAACTTCATTGGTATTATTTATAGATTTTACGTATACGCAAGCGCCATACGCATTTAATGACGCGTCACAAAAACCATGTATTTCGGTTCTAGTCGCATTTTTGCAAGTTACTTGTCTACCAATCTTAAGATTGTTTAAAGCGATTATCTCATCACGAAATCATAACCATTTGATATGCAAGGATTGGGGTGAAGAATTGTCCCATCCTAACTTTTCCTTCCAAATATCGCGTAAAACGATTTTTGCTATAATGATTGTAGCGCTAAGTAAACCGATCGGGTCGAAAATTTGTGATATATCGGATAGCACAGTTCGTTTTGTAACTCAAAATGAGTTGACGCCTATTTTATAGGAAAGAAAATCACCTTGCCCATTCCAAAGCAAGCCTAAAGTTTTTGTATTTTCATTCGCACCTAAGTCAACTAAATCAGCCTGGTCTTCTAATTTAATGTGGTGTAGGATTTCGGAACTACTTGATATCCATTTTCTTAAGTGAAAACCAGATTTGTTTAAAATAGTCGAAACGTCGTTTGCTAAGATTATAGCATCCATAATGCTTTCGGCACCAGTCAACATGTCGTCAACATAAAAATCTTCAATTATAACTAGAGCAGCGTTTGGAAAATCAGTTTTGGATTCCAAACCGATCTGATGTAGAGACCAAATAGCCAAACAGGCACCCGATTTGGTTCCGTACGTTACAGTTTGTAACTCATATATATCGATGGGTTTGGAACTATCACTACGCCATAAAATACGTTGAAAATGTGTTTGCTCTGGCTGAACTCTGCACATTCTATACATTTTTTCGACATCCGCGGCTATCACATAATTATGTTTTCGGAAACGTAACAGGATTCAGACAACGTCAGATTGAATGGTAGGACCAGTTATTTGTAAATTGTTGAAGGAAAAACCACTTGAACTAGAACACGATGCATCAAAGACTACGCGCAGCTTTGTTGTTGAAGTACTCTCTTTCATGACACCATGATAGGGCATATAATAGGAGTATCTTGTACGATCGTTAGGATCAACCTTCTTCATGTGCTGTAAAGCACAATACTCATCGATAAATTTGCAATATTGATTTTTGAAATCCATGTTACGCTGAAATTTACGTTCCAAAGCAAGAAAACGTTTCTTTGCCGTATCGTAAGAATCACCCAACCATTCATGACTCTCCAGTAAAGGAATAGAGACAACAAAACGTCCGGATGAATCTCATTTAAAGGTTTTCACGAAATGCTCTTCGCAATCCTTTTCCTCTAAGGACATAGGCTTGACACCAAGAAACGCTTCAACCTCCCAAAACCGATTAAGTTGTTTATCGATATCGACAGTTTCAACAAGGTGACACTGAACTGTGCGATTTGAATTTGATTGAACAGCACCTGAAACAACCCAACCGAACTTAGCTTTTTGTAGATAAGGACCGTTTGTATTTAGTTTCATTTGACCTACAGAAATAAGTTCCCAAAACCAGACTGCTCCTATTAACATATCGATTTTACCAGGAGTGTCAAAATGAGGATCTGCTAATTTTATATTGCTTGGAATGTGAGGAGAATATTTATCGATTTGAAAGCTCGACAACTGCTCTGTAATTTGTGGAACTACTAAGCATGAAACTGAAATAGAAGATTGGTTTACTCTCGATTTGACTCGTACAAAGCATTTACCTTTGCATTCCGACTTAGTTTCGTTAAGACCGCTCACCTTTATGTCGGTAAATTGTTTAGAAAGTCCCAATTTAGTTGATAAATCTTCAGTAAGGAAGCTACTTTGCGAACCTTCTTCTTCAAGTGCCCTCTTCACTACTGAAGGTTGGCGACAATACCAGCAAACTCCTCTCTATTTCTTGCTGCTCTCAATAGAGAGCATGTGTCGAATCCTGTCCACTCTCTTATATTCCTAAGCCATGAGCATTTTCGTCTTCCGGGTCCTCTTCGGCCCTCTATCTTTCCCTCCATAAGCAGTCTCAAAAGTTGATATTTTTCTCCTCTGTATACATCTCCCAGATAACTAGTTTTGCGCTGTTTCACATGTTGTAAAAGTTCCCTGTCTGTTCCCATCATTCTTATTACATTTTCATTTGTCATTCTTCGGGTCCATGGTATCTTTAAAAGTCTGCGGAAGATCCACATTTCAAATGCGTCCAGTCGCTGCATTATCCTATTTCCCATTGTCCAGGATTCCGAGCCATATAAGAGGACAGAATAAATGTATGACTTAACGAAACGGTATCGAGTATCGAGTGACAGGGTGGCATTCGTTAGAAATGTCTTCATTCTCACGAATGTAGCTCTTGCGTTTTCAATTCGAGCTCGAATTTCGTTCTCTGGTTCCAGGTTTTGGGTAACCCAGCACCCGAGATACTTGAATTTTCTCACCTATTCTATTGGAGTACCATATATTCGTATATTGGCTTGTGGATTTTGATTTCTGCTGACGACCATCGTTTTGCTTTTTGCTTTATTTATTTTCAGGCCGTGTTGGTCTCCTGATTTCACAATCTTGTCTACTAGTTCCTGTAAGCCTTCTGGAGTGTCTGCGAAGACGACAGTGTCATTTGCGTCGCGTATATTGGTAAATATTTTACCGTTCACCTGTATGCCAATTCCACAGTCCTCCAACGCTTGCTGAAATATGCACTCGGAGTAAATGTTAAATAAAAGAGGCGAGAGAACACAGCCCTGTCGTACTCCCCTTCCTATTGGTATTTCTGACGATACGGTGTCACCAAACCGAACATATACTCTCTGTTTCCAATATAAATTTTTTATAAGCCTTATGTCTTCGTAGTCTAGACCCTGTTTTTGGAGCAGTTGTAACAGTGTTGGATGCTCGATGCCATCGAACGCCTTTTCGTAATCAATGAAACACAGATACACGTCTTTTCTTTGGTCTCTACATTTTTCGAGTGAAATCGTTAATCCGAAAATTGCTTCCGTAGATAATTCCACAAGATATTGGAAAAAATGTTTGAAATTCTAAGAAATTTGACAATTGTTCCGATATTAAATATCATCAGAATGACATTACATTTCATTGGATGCCTACCTGATGTTTAATAATTATTTTTGGCTAGAGCAAAAGGTGTCACACCCTGTGATTAATATATATCAAGTCAATCACAAGTTAGGTCATTTCTTGATCTAGGCAGAAATAATTATTAAACATCAGGTAGGCATCAAATGAAATGTAACTTCTGTCATTCTGACGATGATATTTGATAACGAAACAATTGTCAAATTTCTTAGAATGTTTAACATTTTGTTAATATATTATATAGAAACAGTAAGTCTCATTCAAAACAGTAATATGAGTAAATTCCACGAAGTAAGGGTCAGAACAGTTAATTTCAGAAAACAGGAAAATTACCAATAGAGGAAAGATCCGAGCCAACCACCTTTCTAACTGAAGATGAGAGGTTTTCCAGCAACAAGAGAGCAGTTAGTTAATGGTATCGAACTTTCATTCAAGAACGTGAAAATGGACAACCCTTTTCCTAGTGGTCGACCCAGTAAAAAATCGTCGCCAACTATGATAGAGAATGCTTGAAACCCCTAATTATGTGTAATTCTTCAGGAAATTTTCCTTCTCCTATGGTCGTATACCCTTATAAACGTATGCCTGTAAAAAAATTATAGTAAAGGACCCTCAGGTTGAGCTCTAGGATGAATCGATTTGGAATGGATGACAGGGGAAACATTTTTTGAGTATATTGTTAATACTTTTTACCAATTATTATTGCCAAACAAAATTCCCCTTCCAGTGGTTCTCGTCGATAACGGTCATTCTCTACATTTAACGTTACCATTAAGTGAATTTTATTCCGAAAAAAAATTGTTGTTGTAGCTTTATTTCGTAATGAAACCCATATTATTCAACCTTTGGACGTTACATTTTTCAGACCTCTGGGCCAAAATTGGTAGGGAAGATTTTGCAAAATGGTTTCAGAGCAACCAGATTGTTTCCATTCAATATTGGAAATATATACTTTGAAAAATATTTTGAAAGCGATGCTACCGGATTAAGTAGTTCTTAATACCGTACAGTACCACAAAGATAGCCGAACACATTGGTTTAGTTTTTAACCAGCTGCAGTCTGATCTTCCCGAAAATGTTAAATGATGTCAAGCATGCGGGGAAGAGTGGAATGAAGACATGGAAGAAACTAGTTTGTTTCAATACTGGAAATATTTGCAACATAAAAATATTGCATGCAAGCTGACATAGACTTTGGATATAATGACGAGCATAGTTCCAAAGAACAACCAAACGTTTTAAGCAACTCGCTACTGAATAGTAGTAAGTTGTAATTATAAAATTATTACTGAAGTCCTTGATCAGATCATGTCTATGGATGGAATTGTTTTAGATGGAGATAGTTTAGTTATTCCTTTTGACGATGATGATTTTGTGAACTAGCTCAACAAATCGGATAAAATACAACATCTAATTGGAACTGAAAGCGATGAAACACCAATCGTAATAAAAGTACCTCCTGGCATTGAAGACAGGAGCCTGTACAATGAATTACTACAAAATAATATTTCCACTTTACCACAAAGTAGTGATGAAACTGATGCAGTTCTTAATGCAGAAGAGAACAGAGAAAATAGATGCCCCAACCAAAACCCAATGCCGCTACAAACTAATGACATTGTAGAAAAAATTATTAAAGTCATGATTTAAAAGACGCTTAGTACTACTAAATACGTAAAGTCAATATTTGGTATAGTCTCCGGTCAGGAATTGGTTATGCGACCTTTGAAAATGGTCATAAATTGATTCGTTCTATTTTTTGCGTTTTAAATTGTATTTATATTATTTGTCTATAATTTATCCGAAGTGTACATGACTTTTGAAAAAGTTGAAGATTAAATTTATCTGAAACAGTTTTAAAAAAAGCTTCAAACCATTTAGTACATATTTTGCAATGTCGAGATGTCTAAAATATTTGCTTAAGTGGTCACTAATATGGTACTCTACTTTACCGCCCACAAACGGGCATGGTAAATAGTAGAAAACAACCGATCGTGCAAAAGTAGCACTTAAGTCGGAATGCGAGAGTTAATCAAATTGATTATTATGTTTTAAGTATAGTAAAGAACAATAGTGAAGAAATTTCCAAAATATTGACTCATGTGTACTAAGTGAATGCTAATACAGTGAACACACGTTTCATTTGCTCCTGAATAAAGATTTAATATAGTGGTTACATCGAACAAGACTTGTGTGCAATTTAAGTGACAATAGTGTCGAAGTGCATGTTAGTAGGAAGTTTGCATTTAATTCGGAAATGCATTCAAGCACATGACTTTCATTTGTTCATGTCTGGTTAATCGAGTTTGTAACATATTACAAACTAGTTATTATAATTCGCGTATAAAAGAGACTTCATTATAACATTGTCTACTGTGTCACAATGAAATCTCTTTGAACACTTTTCTAGTAATTTTTAGTGTCGTTCAGTTGGTTATTGTGTGTATTTTTATTCGACATTTGACTTTAACCTCAACTTAAAACAAATTATAAAATGGTCTTGCGTGGTTCTAGCTAGCAAATCAATAGATTAAATGAACCTTAATGTAAATGAGAACAGATTATATATTAGAATTTTTTATAAATAAAGTATGCCAACGTTTATTCATCAATGATTTGTCAATTGTTTATTCTTTTTATTGGATAGGATCAATACATAGGTACATTTGAATTATTGAATCTTTACCCGTGCGTCATTGATATCTGATAACATAACCGCCATAATTATTAAGTGGCATCTCTTTCTATTAATAGTGAAGAACAGAACAAAATAATTTGATTTTTGTCGGTTATGTTATCAGATATTATTGACGCAAGTGTGAAGATGCAATAATTCAACTGTATATATATATAACGTTCGAGTTTTGGGATATATTATCAGATATCTATGTGAAGATATACTACAGGAATGAGTATGTTCATGATAATATAAACAGAACCCAAGAATATACGAGGAAGCTCTTTTTTAAACAAATAATCATCATCTATTTGCTTGAATTCTTGTTTATATATACGGTACGTTATATATAAACAAGGCTTAAATGAAAGTTTGTTTACAATTTACACAATTGTTCAATAATAATATATGTCAAAAGTGCTGAGTAAAAATGTCTATTGTCTGACCAATCAGGAATCTACAGAATTGCCAACTAAAATTAAAATTACTCCCCCTAGTTTGAAAATTGGGTTGCACGAGATAAGAAATCTCGACTCGAAGGAAATTTCTCGTCTTGATCATCGAGACTCTTGTCTCGAGGTTTTTCTTGACAATTTTTCGATCTCGATTCGAGATTCTCCAAATTTCGAGAGTTTCGAAAATAAAAACTCAATATTATTATTAAAAACATTGATACATATGTATATATAAAAGAAGTCTGCAGTGCACCAAAATAAAAAGCTGTATGCTAAGTAAACCGTGTAACGCGTGTAACAAAAATCCGTCCATAAATAAAAAATATTGTTCCATCTTGAGAAAATCGAACGAATCCTTTATTTTTGAATTTCATTTTTCATCCTTACATTTATAATTTACCTAGTTACGAAAGTTCAAAATTGTTTCTTCGTTCGTGAAGAATGTACCTATTTGCAACCGGCTGAATTTTCTGCTCGAAACATTCGTCTATTGAAAATTTTCTTTCCTTGTCATTACGAAAATTATTTTAACTCAATGGAAGAATCGTCAGTAAATAATATTAGATCTAGATTTAAAGATAGAAGCAGATTGATGTTAAATTTATAAACTGTTGTAACATTAAAACGAGATGGAATTCAACATTAAGTATGATAAACTGGGCCTTAAGAATGAAAAACGCTTAAAATATTTTGTGTGAAAATAATAACGACTTAAAGGATTATCTTATTATGTCTCAATGTTGGGAGCTAGTTTTTAAAACATTATCCGATTTATTGCAAGGAGAAAAATAATGTATAATACCTATGATCGTCTTAGGAATTAATATAGACAAATTAAAAACCTGGGCTTTTGAGCTTCACAATCTCCCAAATATGGATTCAACTGACGAACAAATTATAGATGCACTTCAAGCAGCAAGGGATAAAATCGTCAAACACTACTCAGAAAGCAATTGGATACATTGTGTTGCGTGACATGTGACAAATATGACGATAAAATATAAAGATATTTGCAGATTCATTGTTACACTCACCGCTGTCTATCTATTTGTCAATAGTGGATGCTGATAGGAGGCTGTGCTTACCTGAAACAAAAAATATGATAAATATGATGAAAAGATGGACATTCAGAAACCAATGATAATTTAAACATAACGAGTGGTTTTGGTTCTTGAATGGTTACAAGTCCTTTTTTTGATTAGACATGTTCAAAGATAGAATAAGAATAAAAAATTGTTGGATTGTATCCGATGAGTTAAAATATATTGAAGAAAATTGGATATGTTGATGACAAAAATAATATTACAATGTCGATAAAAAAGATCTTACGTAGTTGAGACAAATTAATTTGTAATCGTTTTTTCTTTTTTTATAGTAATTTGTAAGCTGAGTTACAGGCCTAGAAACTTCCCACACACCGAAAATAGAAGAAGCAACTTCAAAGTGTGGTCTTTTTTGAAAAAGCCCCAAAGTCGCGGGGATAGCAGCCAAAAAAACTTTACAGGTTAGAGATAAAGTGAATCAATTAATACGTTACCTAAGCTTTCAGAGAACATTGTCTCCATTTTCAAAGGCTATAATAAACCAAAAAGAAAAAACTTAATTTAATAATGAAATTTTTTTTCAAATCATTACGACTCACGTGTATTGTTGATTTAAAATTGAACTCACATTTCACAAATTCCAGGAAAACTTTCATCCACTAAAGGAAAAATGTCGACTAAATCTAGTTCCTCACCAACATATAATAATGAGAGTCAGGATTTTTTTCCTGTTTTTAAAAACCAAAAGACGTACAACAGGAAATGAAATGATTTTGTTGAATATGTATTTAAACGTGAAATCGACTGAATGTCGGTAGGTAGTGTTACGGGGGCCATTGAAAGGTTGAAGTGAAATTGTTTAATGAAAATCTAAACTTCTAAGACATTCTGTTATGTTTTTTTGGTTGCTTGAGGAAAACTTCAAAATAAAAATGAACAGGATGCTAATTTCTATAACACACAACGAGTTACTTTTTGATCCTTTCCTAATATCCTAAGATTCATCAGGAGAAATCATTAAAGAATTCAAGGGGACCAATGTAAAAATTGCTCAAAGAACAGCCAAACCTCTTGCGTCCCTTTTTACTAAGTTTAAACAGCCGGAGGATTCCCTGATGAAAACTAACGTAATATACAGTATCCCTTGTGAAAATTGCAACAAAAAGTATATAGGGATGACATCTCAAAACTTCACGTTGTGCTCAACATAAAAGCGATGCAAGGTCAAAAAAGTGAAAATGTGCATTATCAGAACTTGTTATAGATGAGCTCCACCATGTGGATTTTGATAAAGTGAAGATTCTTGATGTAGAGAAAAAACTATAACAAAAGGAAGATTTTAGAAATGTATCATATTAATAACATCGAGGAACCAATGAATAGAAAGTCTGACATTGAGTCACTTAGTAAGATTTATACATATTTGTTTCACTTTGATAATGTCCACTCCGGAAACGAGGAGATTCATTTCCAAATTAGTATTTTGAGTTAGCGGTTGACTGATGTAACAGGTCAGTCGAATATTGACAATACAAACATTATTTAGTATTTCAATCTAAAAATTTTTGTTACATTATGGCTAGCACAGCTCAGTTGCGAATGCAGATGATTTCCAAACAGTCGGGCCTCAACGTGGTTAGGTCCTTTCCATGTTTTATAAGTTACAGATCTTACATTACTTCTCCTAACCAACATTATTACATTATTACTATTATTTATATTGTTATATAATTATTATTGCTTTTCATGGAAATTAACATCAGACGAAAGAAGAGATCGTCAGTATTTGCAGGTGGGTTTTGTTTGGCTTTTTTATCTAACAATAGTTAATGCTGGAATGGATTGACAGTTTGGTAATAACGAATGTGAGAGGTTTGAGTGTTCACTGACTGTTGACTTATTTCGTCATCACAATTTTTTACATTTTGCAAAAGACAGGTGGCAGCTGTTTGACAATAGTATAGATAAATTTATTAGTGTAATTATTCAATCTCATCGTGATCGCAGGTGTGGACATTGATATATCATTGTTCTTCTTTGAAATTTTCACCAAGCAACCAAAAAAACATAACAGAATGTCTTAGAAATTTAGATTTTTATTAAACAATTTTACTTCAACCTTTCAATCGCCCCCCGTAACACTACCTACGAACATTTAGTCGATTTCACGTTGAAATACATATTCAACAAAATAATTTCATTTCTTGTTGTACGTCTTTTGGTTTTAAAGAACAGGAAAAAAATCCTGACTCTCATTATTATATGTAGGTGAGAAACTAGATTTTGTCGATATTTTTGTCTTTAGTGGATGAAAGTTTTCCTGGAATTTGTGAAATGTGAGTTTGATTTTAAATCAACAATACATGTAAGTCGTAATGATTTCAAAAAATATTTTCATTATTAAATTAACCGGTTTTATTTAGAGTGAAGATTCGTTTCAAATAAATAGAAACTTAGAAAATAAAAACTACCGGTTAAATTATTTTATTAGAGATCTCTAGAATTCATTAGGCATTTATTTCAAAATTGAGTGATTCATTAATGATTAGTAATTAATCAAACATTTTAATTGTCACAAAGTAATTGTATCCTCTATTTATCCACATTTGCTGTGAAAAAAGCTTCAATAATTAAAAAAAAATTGAAGGCGCAAATTGATGATATTAATTTTGACGATTGTTCTGTTTTAACAATAATTATAAATATATAGTCGTGGCTGAATAATAATAACAGAAAAATTCCTGAGCTAGCAAAATTAAAATAATAGTCTGGGCAATAATGAAAATGAAATTTTTGATAAATAAATTAATATTGAAAATAAGACTACAATAGTAATAATTAAAAATAAAAATATAAAATCTATTATAAAACAATAATAAATAAACCTACACAATATATATATATATATATATATATATATATATATATATATATATATATATATATATATATATATAGCTGAAGGAAATCAAGAAATTTTTGAGAAAAAATTAGACCATATATCCGAATTTAGCAAGTATGGCTAGTGATATTTTAAGAATACAAGCAAATTTAGTGCCTGCAGAAAGGATGTTTTGAAGAGCAACACTGACCATTATAAATGAACGAAGCCGATTAAATGGAGAATCGGCTTAATGTTTACTGTGTTTGAATCCCTGGCTATGTAACAAAGAGATATTTAGTACGAGTATATAAACAATAATTTTGTTATCTGTTACGAAACATTTTTTATATTTAAAAATCCTGTTACCTATATTTTTCTTGCCTGTATTTATTTTGAAGTGTTTTGTTTATAATAGTTTTGAGAACCTCAGTTATTTGCTTTGTAGCCTTTGTAAGCCTTATTCATTATTTAAAAAAACTGAATAATAAAATGAAATCAAATAGGATATAATTTGCTAATTCAATCAAATTTCCAAATACCTGATCAGAGCCCACCTTCAAGTTAGTTGTGAAACGGCAATTTCAAATAAAAATTGTGAACAATAATATCTCCTGTTGATTATTGTTATGTCCAACTACACTTCTATCATAAAGACAATTTTGATAACCTTTCTATATCTCAACTGTGATATTAGACTCCAATTTATTTTGTGAACAATGGTGGCAGAAGTTTCCTGGACTGTTAGCCCCTGCTATTGCCAACAAATCTCAATTGAGTCTATTTGCAAACTAATTCTTGCTTAGTATTCTTCTCAGATGAATTATTTTTCTCATTTTTCATATATGAACAGCCTAATGAGATGTGTCTCGTACTCCCGACGCTTTCGCAGCAAACACATTGTTTGAACTAAAAGGTTTTAGTGGGGTATTATTACATTACTTTGGAGATACAATATTTAGATCATTGGAAGCTTCATGAACAGCAGAGTGAATGAAATAAAAACAATAAAGTTGGCGGGAGCGTTCCATCGTGTAGAGGCCATTACACTACAGAAAAAGAAGAGCAAATAGACGGTCTCTATCCAAATAACTACGTAATACCCTCCGTGACTGCCTGCACTAATCTTTCCATTTCTTTTATGATTATATCTTTCAATTTTCAAATTACCGCAAAGTGCATCATCAATAGGGGTTACAAAACAATCAGAAACACATCGCTAGCTTATTGGATAATTGATATTACCAATTTGGGTAAAATGGGGTTGAGAAGTAATCATCTCAAATAGTGAATCTTTATAGTCCAGTCACTTAGCATCATTGGTATGGGAAATAATAAACGGTAAACTTGTATTCATTTCAATTTTTGTGTTCTAAAAGTTGTCTTCAATATCTCTTGATCGCGATATAAATTATTCAATGTCAAAGGGCAAAAAAATCGGTTTTTCGCAATTATCTTGATTTATATAGCTCCAATAATATTAACATCAATTATAAGATTTGTAGAGCATAAAATTTGTGATAGATTCTAAAGTGGAAGTTTTTCATACGCTTAACCGTTGCGCGCAGAACTTAGCCATACATACTGTAATTAAAAATCAATCGCGAATCTCGGTGAATGTTACCTTGTATTACATATATATATTTCATACACTCATTGAATATTATTAACCTAGTTTGTGTGGTGGAATAGTTATCCAAGTGGAGTATTTATTGTAATATAATAATAGTTGAAGAGTGGAAATAAAAAGGGTAATTATATTTTTATTTTATTTTTAATCAGCAGCTGTCTATACCTCACAATTTAAATGGACGTGAAGTGAGAATTTATAAATTTTTGATGATTTTAGGAAGTATTAGAAATCTTTATCGTCATCTTCCAGGCGTTCAAAAATTTCTATTCTAATATATGGGTAAATAATATGAAACTTTTAAATTGGCAACCTACTGCAAGTAATAGATTATGCCCCAAAAATTTTGGAGTTAATTGTTTTTATGAAGCAGATTCATTCGTTAAATACAGTGGAACCTGCACCCTCAACTACACAAAGACCGCATATAAGTGAGCAGTTGACACCAAGAAAAAAAGAACGCGTTTTCCAATTAATTCGCGAATTATATGAGAATAGGATAAAATCACACAACATAAGAATGTTAAATCAATCTTTGAGGAATTCTATTGAATTTGTATTGTTATATTTGAATCAAGTTATTTGATATGTCAGTTTAAAATAAAATCATTTTTATTGATGTTGTTATTCAATACATATTTCCTACCCAATAAGAGCTGCAGTATTTTTTATGAAATGAAATTGTTTTCTTCAATTTACTCATTTTTCCTATGATCACTTTAATGTAATTTTGAAATTAGCTAATTAAATCACTATCGCTTCATTTTCAAATTTCCCATGTGTTGAAGAATAATTTATAAAATTAAGAGTTTAATCCTTGAGATTAATAAAATGGGACGGTAATTGAAGTTTATGGCTTGGTGGGCATTGATATCACAATAGTTGCGTTACGGGTCCCCTCTCATTCCTAGTCTAAGATTTCAACGTAATGAATAATAAATAAAATAAATTATCCATAATCCATGAGATTTTGTCGATTTAATAACTTTATACAATGTATTATTCACCGAGATTCACGATTGATTTTGCGTTACAGTACGTATGTCTCTTCACCCTCTATCTTAACCCTTAAAACCCCAAGGGGGGTCGCTTGAGGACCCCAAGTCAGAAAACCTACTATAAATCCTTCTATTTGAACATATTGGCAACATTGCCGCTTAGTATGTTTTTGTGTTGGCGTTTGTAAGCATAATTCAGTACCATGCATAGGTAACTCTTATGAACCAGCTTGTCCCATAAGAGCTGTTTGCGACTACACTCGCCAGAGGCGCTGTAATCACAAATTTGAACGTTGTCAAATCTGTAAAGAAAAATTCCTCAGTTTTTCGTCAATCATCTGATCCATTGATTAAAGTTACTAATATGTTATAGGTATAAACATATTTTTTCATTATCATAACATAAAACTTGAATGTTAGTTTAGATTTGTATTTTAACCTATCTTTCAATACCCTACACTACAGAAGCTATTCAAGTTATATTTTTTAATTAAAATAAAAATCATAAGTTTTTAATGATAATTTTGAGATATGGCAACATCACAGCGGCTTTACGAGAACACAATACGCAGCCGCATCGATTTCTAGCCCAATGTTTATCCATAGAGAAAAGATAGGTTAGGTTACGTTGATTAATTTTTATCAACACCAATACCTAGTCGAACTCATTATCATTATTATTCCAATTAGTATTGTATTGAGACTAAGTTGAATTTTAATTTTGTGTGTGTGTTTATTAAACTGATTTAACTAGACCAGTCCAATATGGTGTTTTCTTGTTGTATGCCAACATGCAGAAGCCGGGGCGACACTGTGAAAATGCATCGATTTTCCAAAAACTATGAAAATGTGAGTACCGGCGTTACTTTCAATATTAAAGCTGTGAAAATTATATTAACAAAATCTGTTATATGTTATTTTTTTCAATACTAACATGAGAGAACCTTATTATTTACCTCATTTGTCCAATGAGAAGTAGTTCAATATTTACCTGAAACTTTATTTATTCAATGAAATGAACATGAAAAATAAACTCTAGGAAATGTCCTAAGACACTGAAAATGATCAGAAAATAAGAAAATTATTTAAAATAATAATAGAAATGACGTTTATTGAATCTCCTTAGTTTCATGATTTTATTCAATGCTTTGACAAGTATTCCGAGCTGATATTTCGATATCCTTGAATAATTGGGGAAATTACTAATTTTAAAGTAAAAATAAGGTCTTTCGGTATTAGTTCTGTTGAGAAGGCCATATTTGTATATTGTATATTATATTAATTATTATCTAACTTGTAAATAAACGTATGTAGTGGAACAGTTTTTTCTTCATGAATTCTTAAACAATCTTCCAGTTCCAGAAAAAAAATTCAAATTTTATATGTACAGTTCCCGCTTTTGCTTCATTTCTGACTACACTTAGTAAACCAAAGTCTTAATACTGAGTTGCCTATCTATCTATTGAAAATCAACCTAACCTAACCTATCCTTTATCTATGTTCAGTACGCTACCACATTTTGCAGCGAGTGCATCGAACTTATAGGTGATTTAGGTGAGTGGGATCCCGCCGGTACCCCGTACGGGCATTTACGGACCCATTTTTATTTCAAACACGCGGTATATTTTTTCCCTTTTTTTTTGTTTTTTAGAGTGATGGGTGATTTTCATAGAAAGCGACCCCTTACACAGCGTGAGATAGAGGAAATAGCCGAAAACGGGGATTTGGAGTCTGAAGATGACTAGGAGAGTGATACTTCTGCGGAAGACTGTTTTGGTACAGAAAATGTTTCGGAGACAGAGGATAATTTGGAAATTGGTTGCAAAGAAGTTCCTTCTGAAGAGTCTACAGAACAAGAAAATACGAATGAAAAAGTTAGTGGCGCATTTTACACTGCAAAGTCTGGCATGATTTGGCATAAGCAACCTTTTCTGCGAACTCGCCGAAGGCAAAGAAATATTCTAAATACTAAGCCTGTAATGACACAATATAGTGCCGATGCTAACACAATTTTAGAAGCTTTCAATTTATTCTTATCGCTGGAAATTGAAGATGTCATTAGTCTACATACAAATCAGGAAGCTTCTGGATGTCATAATGCTTGGAACGGTAAGAATCGAAATAACCAGAAACAATGGACACCATTAGAATGGGACGAGCTAGACTGAGTTTGGGGGTTTTAATAAAAGCAGGCACGCTTCGATGTAGTAAAGAGTCCACTGAGGAAATATGGACCACGAATACATCCATTCGAGCATTTTTCATTGCTCCGTTATCAAGAAATATATTTGCAGAAATCTCAACTTTTTCATGATTTGACGACAAATCTACTAGAGCAGAAAGAAAAGAGAATCACAAATTAGCTGCCATAAGAGAAGTATGGAATATTTTTGTTACCATTTTAAGAAAACGTTTTCAGCTATATGAAAGTGCTCTTTTAGGCGATACATTAAATCAAAGCCAGGTATATATATATATATATATATATATACATATATATATATATATATATATATATATATATATATTTCAATGGAGAGGAAAATCTTACATAAGACACCAGTGATGTTGTTGGTGGGGTAGTGTCGGATTCTTACCGACTAAAAACCTCTCCTCGTTTTCTCTGACACACCACATTGGAACCGCTCTCGCATTACTTCGATGTGGTGGCAGGTATGCTGTTCAGCTCACTAAGTACATCTCTTTTTCCTTGATCTCGATAATTGTTCTTACTACTTTATATGAACTTTTCCATGCATTTTCACCGTCAACTAAGTCCCTTGAAAAATTTTCAATGGTAAACAAGTTATTTCTCTCTTCTTGGTACCCTGCTCTGATCTCTTCCCATCTGGGACAAAGAAACAACGTGTGCTCTAGATCGTCCACGTTCTTACAGTACTGACAGCGATCAGTGTCCGATTTCTTCCTCTTGTGAAGGAATGACTTGAAGCAACCGTGCCCTGAGATTGCTTGCGTCAGAAATTATTCGACTTCGCCACAGAATCCATTTATCCACTCTCCGATATCTAGAATTATTTTGTAAGTCCATCGTCCCTTTGTACTAGTTATCCAGCGCTCTTGCCAACATGTCTTTAAGGATGTACGTGCAACGTTTTGGTCCACTTCCTCGTAAATCGCCTTTCTTTCTTCAATCAAGAGGTCAATGAGGGGGATACCAGCTATCACTCCCAATGCTTCAGCAGATATTGTCCTATACGCACTAGCCACTCTGATCGACATCAGCCTCTGTTCAAAAAAAACATTTAAAGCTTTTTACTTTTTAATAATGTTTTAAATAAAAATGTTTACCAGTAATAGGCAAATGTATTGCCGACTAGACCTATTTCTTTAATGACTTTCTGTTGTGCACTTTTCCTGTGTTCAAGATCAATGATGCAATCTCGATCAATGTAAGTTGTAGAAATGTTTTTATGAACACTTTTTATAATTTATGTTTTTCTTTCCTTATTGTAGTTCCCTGATGATGTAAATAAAGATTTACGAAAGCATGGAGAATTGAATAGAGTGTATTTTTCCTCTTATGCTGCAATCCCCAATAAGATATTTTTCAATTTGTGTTCTAATTGATCAGCAACGATCACGGCGTTTTTCGCTTTTCAGCTATATATATATATATATATATATATATATATATATGTCTGAATTGTTTTAAATGGTACCATATAAATTATATATACACTGACCTGTTTATAACACTTGGAAGTCTTTTTGTGCACTCCATTCCTATTCTCCCCTCCTGGAATGAAGCTGGACTCTCTTCGTGAAATTGTGGCAACAAATTCGATAATTTGTATTGCAGGTAAGTCAATATAATTCATTGAATTGTTCTTCAAACTTGACTTAAAATGTTTTACGATGATACTGAATGTTTTTTATCTAATACTTGTAACTCTTATGTAGGAATTTAATTGAAATTTACGCATAGCGTCCCTTCTCAGATTTCAATAATTGATAATTTCCACAAATAATTGTTATTCACAGATATTTTCTGTTCTATATGTTCATCGAGGTTATATTTTATCATTTATATTCGGATTTGACTTAAATTTCAAACAATTTCCACTTATTTTAGTTACATTTTAGAAAAATTTTCTTACATGTCCATTTTCTTAAGCATCACACCACACACCCCCTTTTGTTTTTCAAATCAACGAACTTTTGTTGCTAGTCTTGTTATTTGAAACAAAACACTAACAAGTTGCTAGATATTTCATAGTCTTTTCATTGAATGTTTAATATTTAATTTTATTATCTTACTCTTATTCCTATTGTTATTCAATATTTGTGTAAAATTTCAAAATAATTCTTTATACCCATTTATATGTGAAATATTTCCAAAATATATCTCATATTTATTTACAATGATAGTATCTATCCCACTTTAAATTTTAAATATCAATGAATTTACAATCATTACATTCTTAAAATCTTTGATAATGTCTTTAAATTCATTTCTTATATATAATTTACCAATTATCTCATATAAACGTGTCCTTTCATTTAATACAGTTACATATTTTTAAACATTCCATCCGCTTTGCAAATATTCAATACTTCAAAATCCTAACATTCTTCTGTGGTTGAATATATTTCTATGTTTTAGTTCTATGTTACATGACATGAAGTTTGTATTGACAGTTCAATGATTTCATTTCAACAAATGTGACAACTTGTCTATATATTAGTATCAAATATCTTGTTTATTATCGTCTAATAATAATTTTATGTTCTTTTCAGATTCATTTTGATATTCTAGATAAAATATAGAGATGATCAACTGTGCTGCTAATAAAACAATATGAATTTATAATTTACCAGGGATGGATTAAAATGTATGACTCATTGTTTACAAACTGAAATCTAAGGTAACGATTTTCAATATTATTGGTGTATTTATATAGTTATAAAGGATAATTGATATCATAGGTGTTTGATTTGGTATGAGATATATTTTTTACTTATAATTATACGTAGAAATGATAATTCTATCTGTCAGAAGAAAGTAATATCCATTTACCATATGACAAAGTTACAAATTTCATATATTTGTATCTCATTCTCTTCAATATTTGCTACGATAAGTTCAATATTATATATATATATATATATATATATATATATATATATATATATTATAACACAATAGAATTAGCAAAGTAAGTTTCTTATCAAAGAAAAAACATAAATTTCAGAATATTTTAAGTTATATCAAAATATGTCAAGTTATCGTGGAACAGTTTCATTCCTACCACAAATGTATATATTTGTTAAAGTTCAATTTGATATAAAAATAATTATCTAACAAGTAACAAGTAATTTCTCTTTTACATCTAATCTGAACTGATCTGTTGAAGGTTGTTAAAAGTGGCACGATCACACATACAGTTTAGGTAAATAGAAAGACACATAAATACCTGAGTCAAAAAGGTCCCATCAATTGAAATAAACGAATCATTTTTATAGGTAATTGGTGCTCCACTTTTAATAGAAATATAATTAACAAAAGGGAGAGTTAAACATTCAAAATTTCATACCACAATATAAGTAATAACACATTCTTGTCATGAATAAATCAAAATCTTACAAATGTTATAAAAACAATATCAAAAAATAAATCAAATAAAGAACTCTAACAATTTGAAATTGTCGTTAATTATAAATGAAAAGACCAATTGTCATGAAAAACTGTACATATAATTATTTTTAACAGTGCGCGCAAATGAAAATGAATAATGTCATAACAATACGGAGATCGAGACCCTGACCTGATATACCTATTATTTATTTATTTTATAAAAAAAAACAAGTGACATAGCAACGGATGTGACAACCAGTGTGAGAAAAACAATTTGAGGAGATTGATTTGAATTTTGAAAGAAAGCGGAGAGATAGAAATTTTGAGAACTTTAAAATAGAAATTAACAATAAAAAAACTTTATAATATTGGAAAATTGTAACTGAAAGTTTTGAAAGAAACTTCTAGGTGATACCAGGAATGGAGATGCCGTCAAGAACAATTCGTGGAATGTAATTATGGAATCTTCAGAATACACAGAATACCGATAAGTACACCAACACAGACTGATGTGACAATTCCATTCAATTCCAATTACCCCATGCCACACAGACTAGCGGCATATAATTCAATGATACATAGAGCTTTTTCAGTTCCTATGAACCAATGTAATTTTGATAGAGAGATTAATACAATTAGACAAATAGCATGATCCAACGGTTATCCATTAGATATGATAAATAAGCTAATTAGTACAAAAGAGGAAAAAGTGGCATTACAACTAATATTTCCTAAACAAGGTGATGAAATAAAAACTTATAAAACCATCACATATGCAGGAATCATTTCTAATAATATTTCAAAGATAATATCTTCAGCAACGAATACAATAATTTCTTTTAAAACAGAAAGTAATGTTAGTACAAAATTGTTAGATGTAAAAACAAAAATACCACTATTAAAGAAGTCAGGTATATATAAACTCAAATGTCCAGAATGTAATGCTGTCTATTTGGGTCAGACCCTTAGGCATTTTGAAATACGATACAGTGAACACTTACGAGCATACAGGTTAAAACAACCAGATAAATCCCACTACACAAAACATCTACTTGACACCAATCATTCATTGACACCTGACACAAAACTAGAAGTGCTGCATATTTGTGAAAAGAAACTACAACTGAATTTCCTTGAAGATATGGAAATTAGAAGACATTTAAGAAACCCACAATATTAAGTTGTCAATGAACAGTTAAATCTAGGGAGTTCTCCACTAATAAACTGTCTTCTTAAGTGATAATTGTAAAGATCAGCAAATATAGTTTTCCTGGTTTTCTATATCATTGCACAGTTATACTGATCTTAATTGGAAAAATTATATCCAGCATATCACCATAGTGCTAATAATAACTAAGCTTCAATATTTGTAATATCGCATCTTCTTCTGTTTTCTATAAACATATATTAAGTCAATCACAAGTAAGGTCACTTCTTGGTCTAGCCAAAAATAACTACTAAACATCAGGTAGGCATAGAAAAATGTAACTTCTGTCATTCTGATGATGATATTGATTTATCGAAACAATTGTCAATTTTTTAGAATTTTCAATAACTTTTATTATATTGTGGAATTAACTAGAAACCGTGAGTTTCATTTAAAACACTAAGAAATAATATTCTTTAGTTCTATTCTTTTAATAAAAAGTATGTATTTTTACACATACAAATACAAATTTTTATAGGCATATACACTAACTCATTACTATTACAGTCACAGTATGTTTGGCATCGTTAAAATAAAAGGACACTTTCAGGTAATTCAGCCTGCCGCTATTTGATTACTTTGGTGAATTTATCCGGGAAATCTGAAATTTCGTATAGCTCTTTTTCTACATTGGTCACTTTGGGTTTTTTGATGTCACACACTACGTGATTTCCGGGGTATACTAAGATATCATCCATTTTTGGCCACTTCCAATAAGAATCATGTTTTTCCATGCATTTAACTCTGAATTGGTTTTTCATTTTATCCACTTCCAAGACTATTCCTGGGTATATTTTATCTTGGTAGTTTACAACTATATAATCTCCAACTTCAGAATTTAAACTATCCTTGGTTTTCTTTGTTTTCTTTATTTCCTTTGGCTTTGCTTCTTCCTTCTTCTGCTTTTCTAATCGCTTTTGTTTTCGCATTTCGTTCCCCTCCAATTCTTTCAACTTTTTGTCTCCCTTTTTTTGCTGGTAGGCCTGCCAATCATCTAACGAAACAACTGCTGGAATTTTTTCTTTACGTTTTCTTAAAACCTGTTTCTTTTCCGTAGCTGGAGGCTCCCAAAATAGATATTTTTTGAAAGGGGTTGGTACATTTTGAATTTTGTAGTGTTCTGGTTGTTTCGGAGTAGGGGTTTCATGTTTCTCTACTTCACTCGCGGCATCATGAATATCGTTCTCTTGCTTTGCTTCTGGGTTCTCTTTCCGTATCTTCCTTTCTTTCAATTTTCTTTCCTTTATTTTTATCTAGTCTTTCAACTTTTTCTCCAT
The DNA here is from genome assembly GCA_963921935.1 of Galeruca laticollis. Lineage (NCBI taxonomy): Eukaryota > Metazoa > Arthropoda > Insecta > Coleoptera > Chrysomelidae > Galeruca > Galeruca laticollis. The sequence goes on from OY998183.1 coordinate 68,548,416, forward strand.
TTTGTTCGTCACAAATAGTTATTTGCGAATTCATTATGACGGACAAATCAATATCGTTCTCTGTGATATTCAGATCATCATTAGCGAGATTGAAGTCAGATAATGAAGGAAAAGTTTCTGAATGCTCAACTAGGATAACATCATCTATATCTTCGTGAGTAGTTTTATGCCTATCAAGATTTATTGTTATGACAATAGGCTCATTGACGTGATCTAGTTTCTATTGGTCTATGTCTTCTTCTGGGACGCTTTCATCTCTTCTCCTTTCAATTTCTTCCAGAACAAAAACAGTCCCTTATCTGCCAAATCTCCTAACCATATTTGGCCCGACTTCTTGAAGGCATCTATTTTGATAATATTTTCTTTCTCAAAGTATATCAGAAATTTTCTCCTATCATCTGCTGTAAACAGCAATTCTTCTTCATTAGTTAGGTATGCAAAGAATTATCATCATGATTTTGGAAAAAATTCCCAAATTTAATATTATCGGGATTAAATGGCAGCAAGCCACAAGTTCGAAAACCATTTTTTATACTTTTGGAAAAGGTATTGTTCATAGTCAGTGCTTCCTTCAGGATTGGCGCAAAGTTTTCTTTCCCAAATGGTTCATTAATGTGGTTAAGTCGCCAGTTTTGGAACCTTCTAGATGATTCCAAAAACAGAAAAAACAGATAATCAACTAAGAAATAAGCAAATTCTATTACATTTATAGCAGCCTGCACGGCACTTATCTTAGAAGGACACGCGTCTACGCTGTGCGGGCTCTGACACACGACTAAATAATTGGTTTTCATGATTTCCTGTTTCGAAATTCTGCAACGAAAAATGCTTAACATTGTTGCCAGATGTATAAAGAATGCATTAATTTCTAATATGTTGTTTGAAAGTGTTAATAAATACATATAATTGTGAAAACTGACGAAAATAGCATCACTGACGAAAATATAATCACTGACGAAAATAGCATCACTGACGAAAATAGCAGCATTTACCTTAGACATATGTACATTGAATTCTTATGTCATTTATATGGAGAAAAATCCGATTTGGAAGAAAAAGAACTGTGCCCGGCAATATAGGAACCATAAGGAGCACACAAAGGCGGCTCTACGAGCCTGTGGGATAGCAGAATACAGTGCCACAAAAGCTGCTGGAGAACCAGCGAACCAAAACAGAAAAAGGGCAAGATGTTTTCAGTGTCCCAGAAGATGTGACAAAAAAGGAAACACTAGATGCGATAATTGCAAACAATTTATATGCCAAAATCATAGAATAAGCAAACCAAATATTGTATGTACTAAATGCGCATCGGCTTAAATTGTTTTTTACTTTTTAATGAGCATAATGGATTATTCCTGATTTTTGGTAACTTTTTATTCTTTCTCCTAATATTTGTTTGTTATATTTTGAATAGATTTTTTATTTTCTTCTCCAGAATATTCAATAAAGTTTCATTGAATGTCTGAAGTATAACTTAGTTTTTAAAGCTATTTGATTTAAAAATTGAATCACACTAATTTAAAATCATATTTTCAGATGGGGTCTCTGAAGGACCCCGCATGGGTGTTTACGTTGATTTTGATAGCATGATGGGAATTTAAACGTTAAAATCGGTTAAGCTATTTTGGACAAAATCTCGCAAATTAAATGCTCTAGAATTTTTATATAGGATGTTAAATCATTCTAGAAATAGAAACCGAGATAATCGCGAAATACCGATTTTTGTAAACTTTGACCTTGTCATTTACGAATAGTGGTTCGCACGAGACCAACGAGACGAGATTTTCACAAAGTCTTGTCTCGTCTCGCCTATGCAATGATAAGTCTCGTTTCAAGTCTCGTCTCTCAGCTTCCAGTCTCGTCTCGTCTCGTTTCTCGTACGAGAGTCTCGTGAAAGTATCGAAATCTCATCATTCATAATCTTATTGTTTCAGTGCAATAAGGAATACTTAAATACTTGCTGTAATAGTCGGAAGAGCAAATTACAATTATTAAAAAACAACATGTATTCGAAAGTAATAACACTAAAGAAAATAAAAACATAACATTATTTTATAAATGAAATAACTGAAAACATCAAAGGTAAAAATCAGCTCTTATCCCTCTCGGTTGCAAATGTTTTGGTTTTTCACCCAGTCGTTTAGACATAACAAACATCGTGCAGTTTCATTGTTGAGGCGATTTCGATGTTTTCTTATAGTTAATGCAGCACGTGAGAATAATATTTCCGCCGGGACTGAAGTAGCCGGTATGCTTAAGAGTTCTCGTGCCATTAAACTTAGAATAAGAAATTCAGATGCATGCATTTTCCGCCATTGAAGTATATATGTTTCTTTATTACATCGAGGCATAGAATAATATGTTTGACGCTCCTGCATCCATTCTCCTTCTGCATGCGTAAGGTTTACTGCATACAAAACATCAAAACCAATTAAAAAATCTGACGCTTTTCCGGTCCAGGATCTTCTCGTTCCCTCGCCGCTGTTTTTATCGTACATTGTCCTTCTGAATCTTCTGATTGATTGAAATTCTGGAATTCCACTTCGGAACTTAATTGAGAATTGTTCTGACCGTTTAATTTTCGAAAAGATGGAACGTATTTCACATAGTGCATTAGAATTATCTTCAATTTCATCAACTTCGGCGTCCTTATCGACATTATCATCACTCAATTCTTCATTTGCCTCAGAATTCAGTTTCAACAACTGAAACAAATTTTGCATGGCCAAATCAATCACATGTCCAAAACATCGAAAATGGCAGTCCTCTACATTTAAATCAGGAATACGTTCCGGAAGTTCTTTAATAAAAGTTGTATTTGCTGAGGCATTATCCATTGTTATTCCTTGAAGTTTGTGGATCAAGTTTTTAGCATCTACACATTTGAAAAGTGAGAACGATGTCTTTTCCTGTATGTTTTCCATGGGCAGGAACAAAACCTAGAGCGATCGATCGCCATACCCAATTGTCATCTATGAAACGTGTTGTAATTCCATAATATGATCTGCCGCTAATAGAGGTCCAGCCGTCTATAGTAAATGATCATTTTGAAGAATTGTTTGTCAACATGTCGGTCATTTTTTGCTTTAGGCAGTCGAATCGTAACATTGCTAATCTTCTCAATTTATCCTTTTTTGGAAAATCCTTTCCAGATATTTATTTAAAAAATTTTTGAGTATCTTCGTCATGGAAGAAATTAAAAGGTGACAACTATTTTTTTGCCATCCAATCAACAATCGCCAAGTCAAAATGATCCTTTTTTGGTTTCACTGATGTAGTCTGAAAATAATAATATGTAATGTGATGAGACCTTTTAAAACGAACGGAAATCAAAATTTAGTAATTTATGATACAATTGCTAAAAGTGGCATTTTATATTGCGAAATAACCGTCCACGAGTGGAGAAACTCCAGGAGCAAAATAAAATCACTTTTAACAAATGTATAATACAATATTCTTGCAACAACTCGTGTAAATTCAAAGGACCCACGTGAACATATTGACGTGTGGCGAAATGCAAAATCTTTGGCAGTAAAGTTATAAATCATCATTTAAATGAGGCGTCGGCGTATCAAACGACATTGATAGGTGTTAGAAAGACTATTCACGCGGCGCTTGCCGTGACTTGTGAAACTTGTGGAAGTTGCAGATTTTTGATAACGATAGACCCCGTCAGCCTTCTGAAAAAGTTGATTTCACTGTTAAAAACAAAAATATGTCATAAATAAAAATGTGACTCAACGATGGTATACAGCGTTAATATGATTGAATTATTAAGTTATCTAACAGCTTACCTTCAATTGAGAACTCGCAGCAAACATTTCGGAAACAGTGAGTCTGGAAGTACTTGCTCCTGCCAGTTGATTTTGTTAATTTGGATATATTTCGAAATATGCTTTTGGATGTTTACTGCGTAGGTGTTTTCTTGATCCAGTAGTATTTCCCCGTGACATTTTAATTTCCTTCGAATTTAAACATATGCTGCACCTGGCTATTTTATCTCGATTTGTCCCTTTCAATTAAATGTTGAAATAAGTATCGAATTTGCTATTGTAAGAGTCATTTTGTATTTGCATACGAGACGAAGAGCGACTGCTATTTAACGAAGACTACAATTCACTTTCAGTCACATTATCAGTCAAACTAACATTGTCTGGTATGTGAATATCTTCAGTTCCACTAGAAAAATCACCGTAATTTGATTCATCTTCTAAAGTCAAAAGTTCGCTCCTTTTCCTCTTGAATCGGCTCATTTTGAATCAACTTGGCACAATTCCGCACGCTCAAAAATTCGAACAACTACCACTATCCGTTACCGTCAACAGATAACGCCGGCAGAGGCTTTTAAAAGCAATTTTTTGTGTTATGCTTATACATTCTCATCAAAATAAATTGATGTTCATTCAGAAATATTCACCTGCGAGACTCTCGCGCGAGACGCGATACCTCATACACGAGACTCGAGACGAGACCAAATAAAATTCTCGTCTCGTCTGGTCCAAGTATCGTCTCGAGTCTCGTCTCGAAAACGAGACGAGATCATGCGAGACTATCGAAAACGAGAGTCTCGTGCGAATCACTATTTACGAAGCAGTCATGAGATTTTATGACTCTTTCGATACCCCTTTCAGATGTTCCCAGTGCCTCTTGTAGTTTCATATTAAAACATTTCAATGCACCTATGGTGAACACAGCAGAGCATATGATGTTATTGTAAGTAAAAAACGATGTTCTATGACTTATTTAGCCTCAAATATTACAATCAAAATACGAACACATGTAGTGTATTATTTTCAATTCGATTACGTAAAACTTTCTAGTCGACAAACTACTTTATATGTCGTCCTTCACGATTACATTATAGGAGAGAATAAAATTTCATTGACTATTTTTTCAATTATCTGAAGTTATTCTTAGAGTTTGTTTTAACTTTGGTTTGATATAACTGTCATATCAGATGTACGTAGGTTTTGATATGGACAACAAAGTTTCATTGTAATTCCTGTACTTCAAACTTGAATTAAGACTTAATTTCTCCCGAATAATCTATAATATATAGCTTCAAATATTTTTTCATTCAAAATATTTCATTGCTTAACCTTACTCCACTATTCATCTGAACTTTCGTTATACTAATGGTAATAAGCCAACGGGGGAAAATCATCCAATGGATATGATTTATGATCATATACAATGTACCCACAGTCCGCAGCATGAGAGAAACATTTTTATTAATAATATTACGAAAAAAGTTATCCATCAAAAAAAGTTCTACATGGTGTAAAACCTAAAATGCAACTATCAAATATTAATATTTTTCAGTCGCATACGTGAAGTAGGTGAAATACGTTTAACAATACTTCGTTGACTTGGCGTCTGGCCTAAAGGATTTAGTGATAAAAGTTTATAAATCCCTTATTGTACAGTAACAGATCCGTAATCTGTAAAATTTAGATACGAAAACATAAATTGAATATTTTTCAAAAACAATTTCACCCTTTATTTATTAATTGGAGTTGTACAAATTATACTGTTGAAACATATAGGAAGTATTTAATTATTAAAAAAAATGTATCTTTTAGCAATGTAGATATAAATGGTTTTGTGCATTAAAAAATTATTTTCTTTTAAAAATGTTACGAAAAGTTACGAAAAATATAATGGTGCGACCATCACCTCCTTTTAAAAAACAATTGCTCCTCGGTCTTATAATCCGCCAGGCATTAAATTATATGTATAGGTCGACAGGTGAAATGAAAATCCAATTTTCAACTCTCAAGCTTCGTTTTTGTTTGCAATGGGGAAGAGTAAGTGTTGGACCGGTTCCGATCTTCTCGTAACTAACTAGACATTAAAAGGCCTAGCACAGCGCAAGGCCTTCGGGGGAAAAGAAAGCTTTAAATTTCAAAAAAAGCATAAAAACAGCTAAAGTTAATCTCTCATGGTTGTTTAAAAAATTAAGCAACAAGCATAACGTTTAAATTCCAGTCGCTAATTATTATAATTCTTCTAAAATATCTTCAGATTCATCAAACATATCTTCATACCTATTCATTCCCCGTAGTAGTATCTTCGTTAACAAACACAACCACTGGTTCTATAGTGATTTCAATGTGGTTATCAAGATCCCACATTTTCTTTTCTTCTTTTATGACATGCTTCATAATTCTAATGTCACATTACTTACAGCATCATTAAGGAGTTTTTTAACGTCGTTTAGTTTGAAAGTGACATTTTTCTTTGCTACTTCATTTTTATTTGACCCCAAACAAGCTCTATTGGGTTCAGCTCCCAATGATAGGGCGACAATCTAAGAAGAATTACGCCTCGCCTTTGTGCCAATTGATCTACTGCGTATCGAATATATTTGTGTTTGTGCAGCCGCGCAAAATTTATTAATTCAATTTTTAACAAATTGTTATCAAATGGAATATTTTTTTTTAACTAAGCCACTGTGCAATGTGGGCTTTTCTCCATTTGGTTGTTGGTAACTGCTCGATACGTCGGCTATGATACGGAGCGTTATCTATAACGACCACAGAACCTGGTTCAATTCTTAAAAGAATCTCAGAAAAGCATTTTTCATAATGTTTCGCATTAATTTCTTCATGGTAATCGCCAGATTTATTAGAAACGAATGCGTTTAAACCTCCTTCGGCAAATCCTGAATCACTACCGATTTGTGTTATAATGAGGTGTTTACCTTTTCCAGACGGAGCTTTTAATCCAGTCGATAGTCCTTCTATGAATGCTTGTCTTTTGTTTTTTATATTTGAATCTTGCCAAACTTTTGTAACTGTGTGGCCTCAATTTAACCACGTTTCATCGGTGTAATATATTTTTCTGTTATCTCTTCGATACTCTTCTATGCCTTTTAAATATTTTCTGCGCCATACAATTATCTCCCGTTGTTCAATTAAGGCACTATTCCGGCTTCGCTTCAAATATCTAAAGTTCAAGTTACGTAATGTGCATAACAAAAGATTTCTTGATATTGGCGGCAATGCTTCAATAGACTGAAGAGACGATGCAATTTTCTTTAAAGTTGGTTCCTCAGTTTTAAACTAAAATCCATGTACTGCGCGACGTATCATCTGCTTTTGTTGAACGTCTAGTTCAATTTTTTTTCTTCCTCTAGTTTCAGGCGTAGGCGTCGACGTATTTGACTCACTAGTTGATTAATTTACTTTGTATACACTGCTTTCTCCATTTTTTGTCAAAATACTACATATTGTAACTACTTCACTCACTGTCATATTTTTTTCTCTCCCGCGAAGTCCTTCAAACACGTTTTTCATCATCGTTTTTTCTTCGGTCGTTAAATGATGAGACCGTTTTTTGGCTTCTGACACACCGCTAGTACTCTGATTCATTATCAATAGGATGCTAATACTCAACTCAAAATTCAAAACTCAAAACCCAAAACTCAAAATTAAAAACCGAAAACTCACAAGATTCAAAACTCAAAATTCATAAAGTATCGATAATGATCGTTACAGTATCAACAACTAAATATAATACAATCAAATAATTTGTTTCAATATTTTTTTGTGAATTATTTAAAAAAAAATTATGTTTTTACTTCACAACTGAATCAATATCTACGTTTATGGACGTCTGTCAGTTGGTATTGAGGATTGGAATTTTATACAATTCTAGACTTTGTTATCCGATAATAAACGCTTCAGTTCTTTGAAATAAAGGCCAAATTTGTATAAATTATTATTTACTCATCGTTTGGATCTCAATAACATGTGGGCGGCCTCAAAGGAGGTATTATTTTTATAGTTAATTCATTTTATTCATAAGAATTATTTTGTTCCGCTTTAGTTTGATTGTGAACCTCACTAAAACGTTAGTCACTCTACGTTCTTTCGGTACTTTATTATACAGATCAAATTATTTTGGATGGATCTCGTTCCATGAAAAACGAGATGGTATCGATTTCTTATGGCTTATTTTGTAGTTATCTGGAGCTCAAGAATTGGAACAAAATAAAGTTAGATTATAATCTGCCTCAATATTTATCATCACTGTTTTATTTCAAATAATACTAATGCAAATTCCTTGTTCTCAATTGTGTGTTTACAATAAGTATTTTAATCCATTTGCTCAAAAAGGCAAAATTTCACTTTATATGTGAATATTATGCTGAAGGATGTTCGTTTATAAAACAAAGGGATAAAGGACAAGTAACTTTAATTGGTAAACGAGCGTAAATTGTTAACAAATGCACAAACAGAATAACTTGCATATATTATGAACTACTTATCCTTTCTACTCTCACGTGGAGAGTGGAACAAACAACCGAAATAAAAATTCAGCTGTTCATGAATGAAAGTATTACCACTTCAAAAAGGCCTTTGGATTAAGACTTTGTTGAAACAGGATATTAATTAATGGATATAATCTTGGAAAAAATTATTGAAGATGAATGACTTTCAAAATGCAGCTTTTAACACTAGAATTCTTCCACTTTCTGTACAAAAAAATTATGAAACAACAACAAGGGCTTTGAAAAAGTGAGGTTGAGATTATGTGGAGAAACATGAATTCCAGATGGTGGTTTGAGGTAATTACGCTAGAAATGGAGGTAGTGAACTCTTCTTGTCTTTTTTTTTAAACCATGAGAAGTATCTGTGATAATTTGGAGTTATAGCTTACATTGTACAACTTCCTAACAAAAAAGTACCAATAATAATATTATCGTTTTGATAACACGTCATAATGTTGAAAGTTTAAAATTTGGAATCAAATTTTATTTCTGGGATACTACTAAAAACAATACATTTTCATTTTTCATTTAGAATGTCATTATTCAATGTATTTCGAATAGTAGTGTTTTAAATGAAACTCAACGTTTTTAACTAATTCCACAATGTAATGAAAAATATTGAAAATTCTAAAAAATTGACAATTGTTTCGATAACTGAATATCATCGTCAGAATGACAGAAGTTACATTTCATTTTATGCCTACCTGATGTTTAGTAGTTATTTTTGGCAGACCTTGTGATTGACTTAATATATGTTAATAGAAAAAAGAAGAAGATGTGATATTACAAATATTGAAGCTTAAATATTATTAGCCCTATGGTGATGCTGTATGCTCGTAAGCGTTCACTGTATCTGATTTCAAAATTTAAATTTCTAAGGGTTTGACCCGAATAGAAGCATTACATTCCGGACATTTGAGTTTATATATACCTGATTTCTTTAAAGTTGGAATTTTTTTAAAAGCAATTGTTGTATTCGTTGCTAAATATATTATCTTTGAAATATTATTAGAAATATTTCCTGCATATGTGATAGTTTTATAAGTTTTTATTTCTTCACTTTGTTTAGGAAATATTAGTTGTAATTCCACTTTCTCCTCTTTTTTATTAATTAGCTTATTCATCATATGCTATGGATAACCATTGGATGTTGCTATTTGTCTAATTGTACTTATCTCTCTATCAAAATTACATTTGTTCATAGGAACTGAAAAAGCTCTATGTATCATTGAATTATATGCCGCTAGTTTATGTGACAGGGGGTGATTGCATAATCAACTACATTCTTAACTCGTTGAATTTTTAAATCAAGAAAATTTATCGAGAAATTTTTTTCACTTTCTCATGTAAATTCAATTTTTGGGTGTAAATTATTAATATGGTTGAAAAATATATCTAATTGTCGTTCAATACCTATAAAACAAGCTAATATATCATCTAAATATCTATACCAAAATAAAACATTTTTTGAAATATTATTTTCAAAGATTTTTCGTTCTAAACTGTCCATAAAAATGTTTGCCGAAATAGGTGATATAGGGCTTCCCATTCGTAAACCTTCATTTTGAATATATATGTTATTGTCAAAAGTGAAATAATTCTGACTGATACATACATCAAACAAATTAAGTATATCTGATATTATTCCTGGATTAATATTTTCATCTTCTAGTAATTTTCTTATAAGTATAAGACATTCTTTAGGAGGAATTTTTGTGAACATATTAGTAACGTCAAATTAAATTAGCTTATCGTTATCTTGTAATTATAATGCTTTTAATTCTTTGATTAGTTCCATTGAATTTCTAATTGAGTACTTAGATTCATATCCGTAACTATTGAGTATATTGTTAAGTTTCTTTGCCAATATATTATTAGGAGTATTAAACTAAGAAACTACAGGTATAATTGGTTTCGTTATTTTATTTAATTTGAGGGTTCCATATAATTGTGGACAATGAGGATTCTTATGTATCATGGACCTCTTTTCGTAATCACTTAAAAGATAATTTGAATCATTGACAATATCCCTTACATTATTAGAAAACTTCTTTGTTGGGTCTGCTCTAAGAACATTCTTATGGACAGTTTAGAAAGATATATCTTTGAGAGTAATATTTCAAAAAATGTTTTATTTTGGTATAGATATGTAGATGACATATTAGCTTGTTTTATAGGTAGTGAACGACAATCAGATATATGTTTCAACCACATTAATAATTTACACCCAAAAATCAAATTTACATTAGAAGTTGAAGAAAATAACTTAATCAATTTTCTTGATTTGAAAATTCAAAGAGTTAATAAGGTACTTGATTATGCAATTTACCGAAAACCAACACACACTGATGTGACAATTCTTTATAGTTCCAATCACCCCATGTCACATGAACTAGCGGCATATAATTCAATGATACTGAGAGCTTTTTCAGTTCCTATGAACAAATGTATTTTGATAGAGAGATTAGTACAATTAGACAATTAGACAAATACCATATGTACAGTGAATACGACTTAAGCTATTTCAGTCTACATGTTGATGAACCCTAGACCTATGAGGAGGCAATGGAAAGCGAGTACTCAAGTAGTTGGAAGGAAGAAATTGATGAAGAAATGAAGGCCCTATTAGAGAATTAGAGAATTAGAGAATGAAATGAACAAATGGGTTTTTGAAACAAAAAGAGGTAAGGAGGGAGAGATAAATAAGTTTAAACGTAGACTAGTGACAAGGGGATTCAAACAAACTGTTTTTGAGAATGTGTATAGCCCTGTAGGGAGATTAACTACAATCAAGGGCAGTTCTGGCTGTGTGTGTTCAAAAGGACTGGCCCATATATCAAATTGATGTCTGTAACACCTTCTTGAATGAAGGAATCAAAGAAAATGTGTATATGTATCAGCCAAAAGGTTGTGAAACAAATGGTAAAGTATGTAAATTGAATAAGGCGATCTATGGACTTAAAAAGGCGCCACTGTATTGTTATCAAAAATTTGACAACTTTATGGCAAGTGTGGGCTCTATTAAGAATACGTGTGACAATTGTTTATATATTGAATTGACTGATGAGATAATTATATATGTAATTACTTTTGTAGACGATATCTTGATTACTGGTTCTTTGGATGAAAAAATTGAGAAGCTTAGAAACATTATGTTGCAATATTAATATTTTTTTTTATATTAAAATTTTGATTGAGTGGGGGTGTAGTGGTAACACTCAAAATTGTATTATGGGTTGGCAATACTGAGGAACATATATCTAGTTAGTGTGTATTTGACTGAATCGTTGTCATATCGTAATAATATGAATGTCGTAAATAAAAAAACAGATTTTTATGTTATATTGTAATTTCACCGAAGTAAACATTTTCTTTCTAAATGAAATATTTTATTACTACCACCATAAACTTCAACCACAAAAACTATGCTGTTTTTCAACATATTCCTGTAGCAATTGATAATCAAATGTTGTCCAAAACTTTCAGAACAGAAATTTGGTCTGCTATCCGAAGACATATATCGAAAAACTTCTTTCAACACTTACAGAAGTAATTGACTCATTTAGCATTTTTACCATCAATGATGTAGCATCTCATTCATAATATCGGGATTGTATCGCAGCGATAATTTAATTCCCTAACAATGTGCTAGAAAATGACAATAATATATCCGTTTTTCTGATGTGGCAACGCTGTGTGAATGGAATCATAAAATTTTCAGTGACGTTATATTGCTAATTTTGAACAATGTTCCCAGCTTAAAAATTGATGTGTGATAGGAATACTATAGAATTACAAACCGTGAACAGTGTATTAAATTCTTCATCGTTTGCGATGCGTTCTTTTCTGATTTGCTGGAAAATTGCAAAAATGGGGATATAATGTTTCCTCTAAAAATTCAAAGATCATAAACTCATGTATACCACACCTTTTACCCAAGTCTACTACTTTAATCAATTCTCTCTTATCCTGTTCACTTTTTTATGGATCTTGAAATGTTAATAGATTAATATTTGATTATCAATTGAACTGATAATTTTAACTGACACTTCGAATACGTACTTCTTAAGCAAATAGTAAGTGTACGAAAACAAACCATTTGTATTAGAACTTGCATGCCTTCACCTTATCCCCTTCTCTCATTATTATCTTATTATTATCATATTTAGACAAGGGTAGAAGGACAGGTCCCTATTGTGTCCAAAAAGAGATAATCACATAAGTAACCTACTAGTAGGTTAAGAACAGAAAAATAACTGAAATATATACAATATACCAAATAAACTATAGGTGATCTAGCAGCGTACGATCAAGTCTGTATTTGAACGAGTTAGTAGCTGGTGAAAAAACTGTGGATACATCAAGATTATTTTAGCTGTCGAATAATCTGTTTGGTAAGAAGTTATGTCTTGATCTGACGGTGAAGGTTTCTTTTTTGAGTTTAAAATGGTGTCCTCTAAGACAGTCATCTGGATTTAAGGTGACATCATATCGAGATTACCAAAATTAAATTTTAATATTTCAAAAGTGGTAATGAGGTCTCTGCGAAGTTCAAAGGAAGTTAGGTTGGCTATGGAGAGTCTTTCTTCGTAGGAAGGTCTTCGCTGTCCCCGGAACAGTCGAGTGGCTCTTCTTTGAACATTTTCCGAAATATTTTTATCGCGATCCAGGTCTGGGTACCACGTTGGACCGGCGTACTCGAGAATTGGTCGCACATAGATAGTATACAGTTTGCAAAACGACTGAAACGAAACACTCGAAAAGCACTTACGAATGAGATACAGTCTCGTGTTCGCGCACTAACAGACTGAAGTTATTGATCAGTTAGAAGTTAGGTTGCTATTTACGATAACTGCGAGGTCGTTATAGGAAAACGCAGAATTTATTGATCGGCCGTCTACAAAGTACGGTAGTAGTGGGTTATTTTTACCAATTCGGAGCACGACACATTGTTTACTGTTCAACGGAAGTAGCCACTGGGAACACCAGATGAAGATGGAGTTTAAGGGTCGAATTCAGGGACGCCACTAGTACTACACTCCTTTTACACTTAAATCGCCACTCGTTTGAGGTTGAGTGGAACACTCCCTAAATTTCGGTATTCAAAAACGATATAGAAAGAGTGACTCATGTGAGTAGAGATTGTAGTGCACTATAGCTGTTACGAGCTGGCAACATTGGAATTCTTGGTTTCTTTCATAGTTATATCTATGGTTATTTGAACTAAATTCGACATTCGACAGTTTATATTTTTCATTTCATTCCATTTGTGTTTTCATTTCGAACATAATATATAACGTTCATTTTGAATTCAAACATTAGCGAACAAAAGAAATATATAACAACCTAGTGAGAAAATATTTTTAACAGAGCTAGTCTCTCAATATCTAAACACTATAGAATGTAAGAAAACGGATGCAGTAAATGACTCCGAAAAAAAAACGTGGTCTGCTATCACTACAGAATCAAATTTTGTACCTGATCATACAAACGTGAGTAGTATTGAGTAACTGCAATTTTCATTCCTATTAAGTACTGTCTTACCATTATCTAGCTTTTACGAAAGTAATAATTATTGGATTTGTTCTTAACAGCGAACACCACATCAACTGCTGGAAGCATGGGAGAACATTAAATGTAGAAGGAAAAAGGAAATTTCAAAGGAAAAACACCAGAGAATGGGAACTGGAGGTGGTATTATCAAAGCACCACCTAACGATGATACAGTCGATGTCATCTTAGCTTGTATCGACATCGGATTAAACCATGTAATTGATAGTTACGAAGCTATGCTGAACATAAATTATGCTTTGGTTGATGATAATTTAGAACAAATTGAGACTAATGAAGGTAAGAGAATGAAAATTCTAAATAAAGCTATTCAGTTCACACCCGTCTAAAGTGTGAGAATATCAATAATCGAAGAACCAATGGTTATCCATAGCATATGATAAATAAGCTAATTAATAAAAAAGAGGAAAAAGTGACATTACAACTAATATTTCCTAAACAAACTGAAGAAATGAAAACTTATAAAGCCATCACATATGCAGGAAATATTTCTAATAATATTTCAAAGATAATATCTTTAGCAACGAATAGAATAATTGCTTTTAAAACAGAAAGTAACGTAAGTACAAAATTGTTAAATGTTAAAACAAAAATACCAACATTAAAGAAATCAGGTATATATAAACATAAATGTCAGGAATGTAATGCTGTCTATTTGGGTCAGACCCTTAGAAATTTTGAAATCAGATACAGTGAACACTTACGAGCATACAGATTAAAACAACCAGATCAATCCCATTACGCGAAACATCTACTTGACACCAACCATTCATAGACACCAAACACAGAACTAGAAGTATTACATATTTGTGATAAGAAACAAGAACTGGATTTCCTTGAAGATATGAAAATTGAAAATTAGAAAACACCTAAGAAACCCACAATATGAAGTCGTCAATGAACAGATAAATCTAGGGAGTTCTCCACTATCAAACTGTCTTCTTAAGTGATAATTGTAAAGATCAGCAGATATAGTTTTCCTGGTTTTCTATATCATTGCACAGTTATACCGATCTTAATCGGAAAAATGATATCCAGGATATCACCATAGGGCTGATAATATCTAAGCGTCAATATTTGTAATATCACATCTTCTTCTTTTTTCTATTAACATATATTAAGTCAGTACTTCTTGGTATAGTCAAAAATAACTACTAAACATCAGGTAGGCATAAAATGAAATGTAACTTCTGTCATTCTGACGATGATATCCAGTTATCAAAACAATTGTCAATTTTTCAGAATTTTTAATATTTTTCATTATATTGTGGAATTAGTTAGAAACGTTGAGATTAATTCAAAACACTAATATTAGTCGATTCTACGAAGTAAGGGTGGAGACAGTTAATTTCGTATTTCGAATAGAATAATGTTCAAGCAATAAAACAGTTTGTTAGCTAGATAAGGTAATGTAAAGTGAAAATGACAACTTCATACTATACTTTTATGAGTATTTATATGAATACAAACGTTTCAAACCAGCGTAAAATACATCAGGACTGGAAATATTCATAATCAAAAGAACCAAGAATGCGTGAAATTAATTTTGTGCCCTAAGAAAACAATTTGAGATTCATTACATGCCCTCTTGAACAAATTATTGTGAAGACTTCTTCGTATATAACAAAACCATTGTTTGTAAGTATTAGATTGTTTAATCATTCAAATTTACCGCCTTTATCTAGCTTTATGACCATTCAAAAACAGCAGTGAGATGACTTCATTTGATAGTTTTTTGTTGGTATATAGTATATAGGGTTTCAATAAATCCAATTTTATTATGCGAGAAATCCTTGGAGTTCGGCTGTCTGTATGTAAAATGTATACCGTTGCGTTGGCTCGAAAACCTATCTGGACGTGGGCAGTTCAATTTACATTTCAAACATCTGTGAATTATTAATATACGAGTCAATCTCTGACTGCTCTACAGTTGAAATTGACTTCTCAATATCTTCCGAAATATCAAGATTATTAATTTTGTATGACTCCAATCGCTATAACCATTACACGCAATACTTCTATTCTAATAAAATTGATAAATATTATGATATATTTTAATATATCAATCGTAGCAATGAAAGAAGTTTTCAACAGCTGAAGTGCCAAATTTCGACCAGAGGGATGATAGATTTTTTCGAGTATCACAAAAAAGCTTTTAATTGATTGGCAGTGCGGGTAAATTGTTTTTTACTTTATTTTTGTTACCTTTTCGGAAATTCTTCCTTGATATTGTAATGTTCTTCTTATTTATGTACATAGTTTTTAACACAATGTGTGGGATAAATTTATACATAAGGTACATCTGCTTACGTAGTTTATTTATACGTTTACTTATGAATAATTTATATACATAATCATTTTCTAATTTCTATTAAATACAATGTTTATCAACTCACACTTAATATATATGAATACTTCAATACCAATTTATATTTCAAATATACTGTTAACTATTTGTATATTCACTTCTGTTCATTACCATATTGAATTGTAGATTAAACTCACCGCTCGTAGGTAGTCGCTTATATATTAGAACCACTTTCTGGAACCTTCGGATTCCTCAAATTTCTACTATGCGGTTCCCAACAAACAATAGAGCTTCTTAGAAATACCTATAAAAACAATCACAAAAAATAGTCCTTCTCAAAAATCGGTGCGCTCCCACAAACATTTTAACAATAATATACCGTATTAGACAGAGTCAAATTCAGGGACTACGGCACTGCTTAATTGGAAGTTCTTCCTTGTACTTCTGTGTAGTCGGCTCTGGATATCGAAATTGGCAATTGGATCCATTTATACACTTTCCGGTTGTTTGGTAATAGGAGGGTACTGATAACGGAGGGGGGGGTATAGCAGCAAATTAATATGTGGACACCGCTATCTTGGAAGATCACCTCTATCATGTTCTTGATGACTCGCCAATCCAACTGATTGCTCTCTATATTAGGCATTGCTAGTTTCTTCACCTTAATCACCAGCAAATAACCTCGAAGGCTTCGAAGCGCTTCCCAAACATCGCCGGTAAGTAGATCGATCCTGAAATTCGTTTTTGGCTAGCAGGTAGAAGACGTACCGCGAATTGTGTTCTCAGTATCATGCCAGGGGCTAGAATATGATCTTCACGTTCTTCTAATTGCCAGAAAGACGGTTGCCAGACCTCGTGCGTGTTTGTTACTAGCGGAGATGTTACGTGCCAATGAATAGTCTTCCGGGAGCGTGAACAAATCTTGTCGTTGTTCTCTATTGACTCATGCGCTCATAAATTCTTCGAAGGCTCAGATATGATTCACTCCATCGTCTAGATCATGGTCTCCTTCAAATGGCGCTAGTCGGTTTTGGTAGACTACTTCCGGTCTTCGATTGGGGATCTTGCTAATGCGATAGAAGACGTTATTGCTCATTTTCTTGAGTAAGTACCGACATTCCCAAGATTTCTGTAATTTTGGAGAAAAGCCTCTCTCCTCGTCTACTTGTGCAGTCATACTTAGTCCCTGTCTTTGAAACAGCCTTCTGTGGCCTGCGTGTCATACAGTTTTTTTCATTCTGTCGCTGGTAACTTGAAGATTCGTTCGAAACAATCCGTACACATCGTCCATCCTTTTTCTCAACTGTATCATATAACCCTCTCCAGCTAGATCTTCTCCCAGTCGACAACCAAATACTACACAAGGTTGCCTTATTTTCGCGTACAAACAGGATTCTCGCAGGTGCTTCACTCGTGGGCTCATTGATCGATAAGCCAATGAAAATAGGGAGAAATACTGGCTTAATTCCAGTCTTTTTGGTGGCTGGAAACTACTTTGGACAGGCATTTCCCAATGGCCAAAATCAATCCCTCGACCATTCCATCTGACTGTGGATGCAACGCTGTTGTCCTGGACTTTCATTCCCAGCATATTGCAAATTTCCTGGAATACCTGTCTCTCGAAATTTCTTGAATAATCGCTGTGAACTTCCAATTTCACTCCATATCATGTGATAAATCCTTTCATCCGCGACAGTTGTGGCGTCTTGATTCGGGATCGCGTAAATTTCCACACAATTTGTGAAATAATCTATTACAACCAGAATGTATTTATCACTATTTTCTGTCGTAGGAAATGTACCAGCGATATCTTGAGCAATCCTTTCAAAATGACTTTTAACATGATATTGATTCATGGGTGCCTTTCTCTTGCGATGTCGTCCATTAGCGGTAGCACAAGTCGTACATTTCTTAAACCAGTCCTCCACATCGTCGGAGATGTTCGTCCAATAAAACCTTTCACGGACTCGCTGAAGGGTTTCCTTCGTTCCCAGATGACCTCCTGATAGGTAGTCGTGTAACTTCCTCAGTACCTCAGCTACTCTCGTTCTTGGTTTAACTAGCTGTCCTCTCTTCTCGGAACCATAATCGTTTTCAAGGATTCCCTTCGGGAGTTTTGGGCTCTCGGGATTCTTGAATTGCATCAACCACTTGAGTGCTGCGTGATCAGTCTTTCCACGGAGTCCAGTACCTCTAAAAGTTCTCTTTTTGTGACGCAGTAGTTCCGTGGTGGAATGTCTCTTCAAAGTTTCAAAAGGCGGTTTGGCATTCTTCGTCCCAATGGAAAGCTCTTGTTCCTTTCGTGAGTCCAGTTAGTGGCTTGGCAATATCTCCAAACTTCCTAATAAATTTTCAGTAGTATGTGCAAACTCCAAGGAAACTTATTTGATGTTTGTTGGTTGGTTACGACCATTGTTGGATGGGAGCAATTTTCTCTGGGTCTACCGCTCACTATATGACTCAGATAGTTGACTTGGCTTTGAAATAGCTGACATGTTTTCGGATATAACACGAGCTGGTCACCATAAAGTCATTTGAATACATCTTACAAATTCTTCAGGTGTTCGTCAAATGTCTCTCCCAGTACTACGATGTCGTCCTAATAAACCAGTCATGTCTTCGAAGATAATCCTTTCAAGACATGTTCTAAGAGTCTTTCAAATGTCGCGGGCGCATTACAGAGCCCGAATAGCATGACGTTGAATTGCCATAATCAAGATCCGGGGGTAAAAGCAGTCTTCTATTTGTCTTCTAGGTCCATTCTACTTGCCAATAACCAGACTTCGGGTCCAAGGTGGAGAACAGTTTGCTGCCGGCCAAAGAGTCTAGCATATCGTCGATTCGAGGCAGAGGATAGCTGTCTTTCTTCGGCACGTTGTTTAGCTGGCGTTAGTTCATGTCGAATCTCGTAGTTTTATCCTTTTTCTTGAAGAGTACTACTGGAGACTTTCATGGACTAGTAGATGGATCTATTACTTTCTCTTCTCCCATCTCTCGAATTATTCTTTCAGATTTCTCTCTCTTCGCTCGTGGTAGTCTTCGAGCTGATTGCCTAATTAGCTTGTCATCACCAGAGAGATTTTATGTTTGATGGCATATGTTCTAGCAGTTTTTCCTCCTGTCGGTACGAATAGGTATCGATACTGCTAGAGAAATTCTCTCCATTCTCCTTTTCTTAACTGAATTCAAGGATTAACCAGCTATTAATGACAT
This sequence comes from Galeruca laticollis, assembly GCA_963921935.1. NCBI lineage: Eukaryota > Metazoa > Arthropoda > Insecta > Coleoptera > Chrysomelidae > Galeruca > Galeruca laticollis. Next base: position 68,567,783 of record OY998183.1, read on the forward strand.
TTGTTTGAATCGGGCATTGGAATTCTCACTTGGTTGTCGTTGTTTGATGTCGCTGGTAAACGCAAAATCCAATTGTGTTTGTCTTCTTGATGGTGATTGGCTAATTGTACACGTTTATCACACGTACTGGGATCTCATCCGCCAGCGGACCTAATAGATGAAGGAATACCTCTTGGGAACCTACTTTAAATGTTCTGTTTCTAAAGTCCAATTGGAGACCATATAGATTCATCACGTCCATTCCCAGATGAATGTATTCTTCGATGTCATCTACGATTACCGTATGCGTGAACCTTTCTGTACCCAATTGGTTTTGTGTCGTCCCTCCGTGAACGTTGGCGCTTTCACCTGTGGTGGTTCGCAGTCGCGGTTCTTATTGGAGTTTATTATCTGTGGCCCTATAATGGTTCTTGTTGCTCCAGTGTCTACCAGCAGAGTATATTTATTCCCTTCTACTTCGCCAGGCACATGGTCATTGTCATTACGACATATGCTACCAGTATAAGAGGGTCTTTGGAGCGATCCTGGGTAGGTGCTGCCCCCAAGTAGTAGACCCGTTTTAATTTTCCCTTGACTAGGGTACTTCGTTTGCAGAAGATGTCGCTTACATGAACTGAATACATGCCCTAGCTCGCCGTAATTCCAGCATCTGATATTGTTAGGCATCTTGTCCGTCAAGACTGTTCTCGTCACTTTCTTCTTGGGTGGTCTTCGTGACTGCTTCATATTCAAGAGCAGCAGTCAGTGTATCGACCAAAATTATGGAATGGACTAAATGAAGCATCCAGTGCATATCGGGGTTACGTAAGCTGTCAACAAAGGCCTGAATGTCCAGACATTCCATCATGCTCTCTGGTGCTGATGGATAAGCAAATCGAACTAGTGGGGCAATATTCACTTCATACTCTTGAAGGATCTCGTCACGTTTCTGCCTTAGGTTCTTCAGCTGGGATTAATACAATTGTTCTATATGTTCGTGACCATATCGCATATCCAGCCTCTTCTTCAGTTGCTTCAAGCGGTATCGTCTGGAGTACATCTAAAGCATCTTCCCGAAGCGCGATAGTTAAGTTCACTGCCTTGTCTCTATCGGACCAATTATTCACTCTAGAGGCTGCTTCACATTGTCTTACATCTTTGATCCACATTGTCTTTCCGTCATATGTTTGGGCCTTGACTCGGGCAAAGCTACGAATATATTCTGTCATAGGTTGTGTTTCTGACATTTAGGGTTTTATATGTTCGACCTTCTTTTTTGCTGCTGGCGTGTCTTGTGTTCGTGAATCTGTCATATTTCTCTCTAACTCCTCGATTTTCTTGTCCATCGTTGACATTATAGTCTCTATTTCATCGTCCATCGTTGTCATCTTACCTTCAATATCCGATTTTACAGGCGAAATTTCATTTTTAACGTCAGCAGCAATCGGCAGAAATCTTGTCCATATTAGCAGTGATATCGTTCTTCATAGTAGAAATATCGTTCATCACATTAGTTGACATATTTTCTTCCGTGGCAGAAATATCGTTCATCATCGTTGAAATGTTCTTGTCAATATAAGCAGACATTGACAAGATTAATGGGCGAACCTCGTCTTTGAATAATAATTTTCCTGGATACCAGTGCCATTTTGAGTCTTTCTAATAATTCATTCTTCTTTCCGGACGATTCCAACTCGCGATATTCAATTCTGCTTTTGATTCCGTCACTTTCAGGTCACTTAGTCTCTTGGCCATGTTTACGTAACTATTTATTTATATTACCCCGTACCTGAGACCAATGTGATTTTTTTTTATTTGAATAGTTGGTGGGATAAATTTATACAAAAGGTAGTTGTAATTTATACTAAATACACTCTGTATTTAATTACACTTAATTCATATAAATACATCGCTACCAATTTATATTTCAAATATACTGTTCACTATTATTCATTATTTATATATTCACGTGTGTTCACAACCAGATTAAGCTGTAGACTAAACTCGCCGCTCGTAGGTAGTAGCTTATATATCGAAACCACTTTTTGGAACCTCCGGATTTCTGAAATTCCTAGTATGCGGCTCCCAGCAAACAATCATCCTTCTTAGATATGTCTATAAAATCAATCACAAAAAATAGTCCTTCCCAACATCAGTGTGCGATTTCATAACAATGTACTATGTGAGAAGCAATAATTGTTAGATGAGGTTCACATTTATGTATCTACTAAAAGAACCCGACAGACGTTGTTCTGCCAAGCATTACACGGTATGGCAGATTATCTTTATAGTGACTTTCGGTGACAGACACTAATATTACAATTATAATTAATTAAAACTTATAATCAAAAATAGAAAGACCAGGCATAACAATTCAAAATTGCTCAAATTTCTCTATTACCTATACCTACGTTTAACTGATTTTTCTATATTCAATTTTTTCTGCTCAAAGCTTAAATAATATACCTATATAAGTAACATACTGCTTTCAATAATAAACGTGGTCGTATAAAAAATATTGTGTACAACCTGTACACAAAGCACCTTTACCGCTCGCTTACGGTTCGTGCTACAAACTTCAGCGCTCGTGAGAGAAGTGATCGATATAGAAGTTAGTAAGTTGCAGCGCCACCTGGTGGAAAGAAAATGTCAAGCTCTTAAATCTAATACTGTAGTAACCACCTCAGTGAGCCCATTAAGGTTTTCGATTTTTCAATTTATATATAAATGACATCTCTACTTGCTTTAATTTTGCAAAGTTTATAATTTATGCAAGAAGACTTATACAATTTATCCGATTATTGTGTGAGACATAATCTATTCTTAAATGCATCTAAATGTAATTATATTTATATTAGTGTTTTAAATGAAACTCAATATTTCTAGCTAATTCCACAATATAATGAAAAATGTGGAAAATTCTAAAAAATTACCAATTGTTTCGATAACTGAATATCATCGTCAGAATGACAATAATATGAGTAGATTCCACGAATTAAGGGTGGAGACAGTTAATTATATTTATATTAGTCCTTATATTCAGTTTCACTCGAAGTAATTCGGACTTGAACTGCAATAAATAATGAAATTTCTAATCGCGTATTACACGTGGTCGATACTGTCAAAGATCTTGGCATCCTTTTAGCTTCTATTATCTCTTTATTGATCGGACAAAATTCTACGTTTCTGCTCTACTGTATTAGGAACCTCAACATCTCGAATTATTAATTCATAATATAGCTCTTTCGATTTAAGATGCGAAGCCGACATCATGTAATTTAACATAAAGACAATCGCTGGAAATGAAATATAGAAAGAATAAAGATCAAGTTTACCTACCAGTTTCCTAAACGGTAATTAAAATTTTTTTAAGTTATGCTGAAAAAAACCTCAAAAAGTACCACTATCCATGAAAAAGTAGAAAATAGCAAAAAAACCAATACTAACAGCTGGAATCGAATCGGTCGGCACCACTTGTAACCACTAGTTGTTGTGATATGCCTCTTGTAGCTCAAAATCACTAGTTCATCAGGGGTGGTTCGCAAATTTAACGATTCTAGGAAGTTAGTAAGGGTGTGTTGAAAAAAATTAGGGTACCTGTATATTCGTTTATTATATATTAATGGTAAATATACAAAACCACCCTAAAATCAATTTCGTTATGAAATTTGATGGAAATACAATAGTTTGAAATTAATATAACCAAGTTAAATTGAAATATATCCAATAAGAAACAACGAAGGAATCTAAATATAATTAAATTACCAGATTACAGTTTCTGTAGTATATAACAAAAAGGAATCAAGATATATTTGAAAAAGCAGGATCGATCTTAATTTGAACTCGCTTAAATTACTAAATTAGAATAATACAAGAAAAACGACTTTGCTTCCTTGAGTTGTTGAATGAATCGTAGCACGGTTCGTGAGGTCCAAGGAACCAACCTCGGAAAAATCAGAAGTATCGGGACTCCAAATCTCAATAGTAATATTCTCCAAAATTTAGGAAATTAGCGTTCACTCCTAAATTCGAGATAGCTTTGAAAATGCTCACATTCCGGACTCCCAAGCCCGAATCTGGCTATATTCTTGAACTTCCGACCATATCGAAATTTGGTCTGGGCTACAAAATTTAATTGTTTCGGGAGATCAAGGTAAATCTATTCGTTTTTCGATTAGTATACAAAAAGCACAAAATATCTTGATATATTTTAAAAGATTTATTCTTAATTGAATAGAAATATTTAAATCAAACGATACTTAATTCGTTTTGATCAATTAAACAGCGATAAAAAACATTCATAAATTTACGCCTTACAAAAAATTAATAATTCGAATGACATACCTTAAAATATTTCTGGCTGAACACTTTAGAAATCTTGGTACTAATTAACTTCTTATGCACAATTTATACTATACTGATGGGCCGTAGACTGAACTAAGGGGTAGGTAGAATTGATTCATGGAGTGCTCTTCATACAAATTGTTATCAGATTGTCAATTACAGTTAACTGGTTTCTAAAAATCAACTCGTTACCAATATAAAAATAGGCTGGTACGTACACAAATTACTTAGAGACAACTAAATAAACAATCAAGTCAACGAGATAATCGACCTGAAGAGCAGGATTCTCGTTACAATATATGGCATAGTATATTAACGCGTTTGGTTCTACTATTTGGAACCCGCGTTACTCTATATTTCAAAACTGAAAACAATTCAAAAGTTTATTTCATATTGTAAAGTAAATCTTATTCCGATGTATGTAGATGGACAACGTATTCGCTCTACCTTAAAAATAATTTCACACAAGTATGGTCGGCAAATTGCGGATGTACTGTTTATTTACAAAATCCTCAATAACAACACATATTGTCTGGAACTTACAAACTTCATAATACTTTATATCCCCAGTCACTCAACTTAAATCTTTATTACACATTAAGCATCCACCAATTACTTTCCAACTTCTGCTCACAGAATAACAAATACTTTGTTGTTTAAATTGATATTTTGTTTCACAGCGCAGATTTGATTAAAAAACTGAAATTATTACGGTGTACTTATGTTCTGTTTGTATCCCAAATAAAATAAATAAATAAATTATGTGTATCACGAATGACTGCAGCTAAAGAATTGTACAAATGCGAAGAGTAAACGTTGGGGCTTCAGGGGACTACGAGCTAAACGCCAAACGTTCATCTACATGAAAGTCCAGTTCTTTTTTTGGTGCTTATTAACATCATGTGTATTGGTCTCCAACTGTATTTAGGAATTACAGGCATTGCAATTTCTACTACGAAAATAAAAATATCACCACAGTTACCTACATCGTATGTAGCAAGTGTGTTGCTAGAATAAGATTATTTTTCTATCGGCTTATTCGATTATTTTAAAATTTTAGAGACTAATATCCTTAATATAAAATTAAAAATTGTACTGCCATATACTACAAAAGATTTCAGATGTATTTAGGTGTGAGGCTGAAATGAGATTATTTTACTATCGGACTATTTCATTATTTCAAGTTATCAGGGGCTAATAGTGTTATTACAAAATTTAAAATGGTACTGCAATATACTGCAAACGATTTCTGATGTATTGAAGTAGATTTCCTTTTTATCCGATGATTTGTTAATGGTTTAGTTTGACGATTTTATTTTTCGGGCATTACTTATTCTATTACAAAAATAAAAATGTTTTTACAATTACCTACATCGTTTGTAGTAAGTGTGTGCTTGGAATGAGATTTTTTTATTAAGTCGGGTTCCAAATCCACACAGCTATAGTTTTTGATTATGGAATAACTTCATCCTAGCCCCAGAATAAAAATATTCATTCTCGCCCTTGATATGAAATGAATACTTGTGGCGTTCTCTTAATGTCACTGTGTTAGTTATTGCAACATCTAGTTAAACTTACTACAATTAACTTTATATCATTTGAATTTATAATACATTATGTGAACAGTACCTTATTCTCAATTTTGACATTTAATAATTGAATGACATATTTATTGTGTTATAAAACTAAGAAAGAAGCGCATGCGTTTCATTTCGCATTGCAATTCATATTTTAGTAATTCCAAATCATATGTTCTATTTAACTGGTTATGGGCCCAGAAAATTGTAATCAAGCTACGGGAAACATCAATAATTTAATTGGCCCACATATTTTTAAGTTTTAATAAAGTATAAAAACACAAAAATATCTGATTTGACAAAAGTGCAGGTAACGAAACTAAATTATGGGAACTATCAAGTATAGAAGTACAAAATAGTACTTTTATTAATAAAAGAAGATTTATGGACAACAATCATAGAAGAATCACCATCAGATAGAACTCAACTAGAGGCATGGAATAAAAAAGACGGCAAAGCACGTGCATATATTGGTTTGTTTGTTGAATACGATCAAATTATTCATAATAAGAATAAAACATCGGCAAAAGCATCGTAGGAAGCATTAAAAGTAGATCATCAAGAATCAACTTTATCAAACAAGGTTAGACTTCTAAGACTATTATGTCGAATGATATTGCCTGAAGGTGGAAATATGCAAACACATTTAAATGCAATGGATGAATGTATAGATCAATTGACAACATTAGGTGAACCAATTTCAGATGCTCTTTCAGTTGCGTTATATTTATCAAGTTTATTCGAAAGTAATGATGTTTTAATAACGACTCTTGAATCACGTCCTGAGGCTAATTTAACTGAAACTATGGTTAAAAACAAACTTTTGGAAAAATATAGCTGACGACAAGGAATTGAAATTGTTAATGAAGGTGTTGAAAAAGCATTGAAAGCCATAAAAGAAAATAATGTATCAGACAGTTCGAAATCAATGTATTGTTACTTTTGTAAAGGAAAGGTCACATCAAAACTGAATGCCGTGAATTTGCAGCATGGAAAAAGACCAAGAAGAAAAAAAATCAAGGTCAACGAGAGGCAAATGCAGTACAAAACAAAAGTGATAATGAAGGTTATTCCGTATGTTTAATGGTCAATCAAAATATAAATATAGCCGAATGGTGTATTGATTCTGGTGCATCGGCACACATGTGTGTGGTGGTGAAACATTCTTGGAAAGTTTGAACAAATCAAGCAATGATTCGGTGAATTTGGCTGATGGTAGAAATTTACCAATAAAAGGAATCGGAGTCATTGAGTTCAAGACTGCTGCCAATAAATTCAAATTGAATGATGTGTAATTTGTACCTGGATTAAAATGTAACCTCTTATCAGTCAGTAAGCTTGCAAAGAATGGCTGCAGTATCATTTTCAAAGGCGAGAAGTGTGACATCGATAAAGATGGTAAAACATTAATAACGGTAAAGTCACGAAATGATGTTTATAAAGCAACACCATCGAATCAGGCTCACAACGCATTAAGTTCGGGTGAATCGAAATGCATTCACGAATGGCATATAGTTTTTGGTCATCGGAATATAATTGATATAAGAAAAATGGCAAATTTATCAGTCAACATGAAAATTTCAGAATGCAGTCACAATGACATTTGTGAAACATGTTTATATTACTCAATTTAATTGACGATTACACGAGATATTCACATATTTATTCGATTGAACAAAAATCAGTTGTTCGTGATAAAATTATCGAGTTTGTTGAAATTATGAAAACGCAGTACGGTAAAGTACCAAAGGTTATCAAATCAGATAGAGGTGGTGAGTATATGGATGGTAATTGACGTAAATAATTCAAATCAAAAGAAATTAAAACTAAGTTATCGGTACCTAAGACACATCAACAAAATGGAGTGGCTGAGCGCAAAAATCGTACTTCCATCGAAATGACACGTTGTATGTTCGCTAGTTCTAGTTTACACAAACAGTTTTGGGGCCAGGCAGTGACAACGGCTAATCACGTTATAAATCGTTTACCTACTAGAAGTGTCGAATTAACTCAATATGAATACTGGCATGGCAAGAAACCAGATATAAGGTATTATCATATTTCTGGAACTCCAGCATATGTTCACATTCCAAAAGATCAACGTAAAAAGTAGGACGATGTATCTGAAAAATTAATTTTCGTTGCATATGAACTGGGAACGAAGGGCTTTCGACTTAAAAACACTGATACTAATCGAATTACAATAAGTCGTGATGTTAAGTTTATTGAAGATAAAATTGTCAAACAACCTGATATTGAATTGGCAGTTGAGGATAATCGAATCGATGGATTTCAACCAATGACGTTACAACATGAAGTTGAAGTATCTGAACCGGATTCAGAAGGGGAAAATCATCTGGATGTCGCCGAAATCAGGTTCTGAACGATCAAATGAAGGTATTCCACCAGAACGTTCAATAATGGAAATAAATAAAGTTGAAAAATTGGTGGATGTTGATCCAGTCACATACGATGAGGCTATTGGTGGACCAAACGCTGATAATGGAAGTCAGCAATGGATGCAGAAATTGAATCTCTTCGAAATTTTGGATCTTGGGATATGACCAAATTACCCCCAAATTCAAGTGCTATTGGATGTAAATGGGTGTACAAGACAAAAACTAATCAAAATGGGAACATCGTAAAGTTCAAGGCTTGTTTAGTGGCACAGGATTTCTCACAAAAGTATGGTCGTGATTATGATGAAGTTTTTGCACCTGTGGCAAATCCTACTACACTGAAAATTCTTCTTGCGATGGCATGTAGAAGAAAAATGAGGGTTCAACATTTCGACATCTAAACTGCATATTCGAATGGTGATCTGTCAAATGAAGTTTACATGAAGCAACCGAAATTATATACTTCTTCTGATAATTATCAGGTAAGTAAGCTCATAAAGAATTTATATGGTCTTATACAGGGTGCTAATGAATGGAACAAGAAATTCGATGCAGTTACCAAGAAAAACGAATGTCTTCAAAGTAAAAATGATCCATGTTTATAAACAAAGAAGACGGATGGTCAAACAATAATACATACGTAATCACGTAGATGATATTATTATTGCTGCGACAACCGAAGAATTATTAATGATTTTGAATCACAGATGAATGCCGAATTTACTATTAAGAATCTGGGAGAACTTAAATTTTATCTTGGTATTCAATTTGATAGAGATAAAAACGGTATATTTAGCCTAAATCAAGGAAAATATATATGAACAATATACAGGAATTTAATTTGAAATATGCTAAGGATTCAACAACTCCAATAAATATTGGCTACTTAAGTCAAACAATGAATCAGTAACCTTTCGAATCCCAAGAAATTTATCGAAGTGCAATTGGATCTTTGTTTTATTTGTCAATAAGTACTAGACCTGATAATGCAATTGCAACGTCGATATTGGCAAGATATGTAAGCAGTCCAAGGTTGTGTGATTGGACTGAAGTAAAGCGAGTCTTCAGATGTTTAAAGGCAACAAAGTAGACTGGGCTGGAGATCATGAAGATCGATAATCAGCTACCGGATATTGCTTTATTTACAATGGAGCAAAAATTGGATGGACAAGTCGAAAACAAACGTCAGTCGCTTTATCATCAACTGAAGCTGAGATTATCGCATTCGCAGAAGCTTCTCGTGAACTCATTTGGATTAAACAAATTTTAAATGATTTTGATCAAAAATTGGACGCACCAATTAAAATATTCGAAGACAATCAAGGTTGTATAAAGCTACTGAGTGGACCGTTATGTCATCAAAGGATAAAGCATATTGATTTCAAATATAAGTTCGTATATGATTTGATATTAACGAAACGCATTTCAGCTGTTTATTGTTCAACATGTCTGATGATCGCTGATATGTTAAATGTTAACATAACCGTTAGATTGACCAAAGTTGGCAAAACATGTCAGTGCGATTGGATTGATGTAATTAAATTTAACTAGAGGTTGAGAAGGGGTGTTAGTTATTGCAACATCTAGTTAAATTTACTACAAATAACTTTATATCATTTGCATATATGATACATTATGTGAACATTACCTTATTTTCAATTTTGACATTTAATAAGTGATTTACATACTCATTGTGTTATAAAACTAAGAAGAAAGCACATGTGTTTCATTTCTCATTGCAATTCACATTTCAGAGTAATTCCAAATCATCTGCTTTATTCAACACACTGTTCATTTGATAGAAAGAGAAAATAGGCGTGTTCCGTTTTCTACACCTGCTGCACTACGCAGAGTAGAGGTGCAAAAATACAAAATGCATAAATTTCTCCAAAGAGAATGAAAATGACTAATATGGTCGTTGAGTGTTAATTGTTAGAGCTAGAAGTGCAGCATGAGTGTATTTTATGGTAATTTGAAAAAATAAAAAGAACAATTGTCAACTGTCAATAATGTCGATTGTGAAAATTGTTTAATTATCTATTATTTACTTAATTTTATAATGAAATTGATTAATAATTCCTAAAAAGTGAGTACATTTATGTATTTTCATTTACATAATAGCTATTACATGGCTTCATTCCTTTTTAGTGTTTGATACTGACAGCAGTGATGATTTCACCACAACTCCTCCAGAAAGGAAGGAGTTAGCAATTCAATGTATGTTATTTTTATTTGATAGTCGTAGAAAAGTATAGTCTGAAACACGGGTGGAACTCGACATTCTACACTCTTAGAATCGATTTACTCCCCTACGGCTCTGGAAACAAATCTTTGCACTCGTGTGGAATTATGCCTATGATGATGAGAAAAAATGAGACCAACAAAATAGTGGAAACATAGAAGAGATCCAGGTGAACTGAATTAACTCTTGGAAAATTGATATAGACATAAAAATATTATAGATAGAACTAGAGAAACAGGAATTGGATGATATTTCTCGGAATCAGGTAATCAGGGACCTAGGAAGCACGATGCCAGATCATGAAGTATATGTAATCAGAAATTTTATGAGCTTGATTGTCTCAAACGGTGTAAGGTAAACCCCCCAATAGATGACACTATTAGGGAAATAAAATGAAAAATAACTGAAATTTTCAATATTTTTAATAAAATTTGAAAAGTGATTACATCATGAGATACTCTTAGGTTTTCTAGAACTGGTCATCATTATCATATGAATATTTTATTAAAAACTGAACGAGAAAAAATATTTCACTTGCACACATCATTACTACCTAAAGATGATACATCTGAATTGGAATAGTCCAATAGATGACATGTTTCTGACCAATAGATGACGTGATTATTTTCAAACTTCTTTAACGGGCAATGATCTTGGAAAAGCATAACTGATTCTTTCCCCTCTTCTCAAGATTTCTGGTTGAGATACTTTGCCAATTACTTGGTCCATGGATATAAAAGAGATGTCCTCTTGATGTGGAACAAACTCTTTTTTCATCTTGTCTGTGGATTTTAATCCCATAAGTTGAATGACTGATTTTTTATCTTACACCACACATAGATAAACAAATTTAGTTTGATTACGTTTACCACCTAAGAATTCACACAAGACAAAATCTCCCTTCCTAAGAAGTTCTAAATTAACTGATTCGTATGATAAATCGTCTTCTTCATTGTTGACGTCTTCGAAATATTCATCACATGGAGAAGAGTCGGCACTTTCAATCGATAATGATTCTGAACTCGTTGAATCACTATCAACCTGTCCTCGAAGTGTGCCGTTTCTTTTTTGCCTTTGCTTTTTTTCTGTTCTTCAGCAGATTCTTTCATTTCTTGTAACCCTTTTCGTTCTTGTTTCCTTTCTTCCTTCCTCTTAGCTTGATTTTCAGCTTTCTATTGCTTATCTTCTTCCTTCTTCCGGTAATACATAATCGTTTGGATGATGTGAGTACACAAGGAATTTTTTCCTTTTTCATCCTTTTAGACGTTTGTGGTTTTGTATCAGGCCAAAATAGCACTCGCTTGAATGGAGATGGAATTGTGGGATCTGTGGTATTTGTTGACTTCATGCGGCAATTTGTATTATTTTTACTTTTCCGCCCAACCTATCTATATGCGAGAAAAGTATTGGTTTACCCCAAAAAAAGTTGGAAATTTGAAATTTTTTTTTGAGTTATTTTCACGTTTTACATCAACAACAACACGAAAAAACGGTTTTAAAAAAAAAACCTGTGTGTATGTCGTCGTCGTCGTCGTTGTCGTCGGCCACTTTTCCTTACATGTCTTGTTAGCACGATACAGCCTCCGGAGTGCAAAAAGTCACCAACTTCATGATTGAATATTGTTAAAGACAAGTCACAGATGATCCCTATTGATTTTCAGCTCTCCAGAGCCAGTACAACGGGTGCTATGGTACTTGAAGTACGACATTTTAGTAATTTCTTGAGAAATTTCAGTTTTTTAGCACGATAAAGCCTCCGTAGTTCAACAAGTCACCAATTTTATGATTGACTATTATTCAGGACATCTTACTGATGAAGCCCATTGATATTAAGTTCACCAAAGCCAGTACAACATGTGCTATAGTACTTTAAGTACGATATTTTTGTCATTTTTAGGGAAATTTCAGTTTGTTAGCACGATACAGCCTCCGGAGTATATACTAGTGACCAATTTTATGATTGGATATAATTCAGAGCTTCTCAAAGATGAACCCTATTGATATTCAGCTCACTAACCGCGGTACAACGGGTGCTATGGTACTAGAAGTACAAAAATTTTGTCAATTTTGGAGAATTTTCAGTTTGTTAGCACGATGCAGCCTCCAGAGTGTACAAAAGTGACCAATTTTATGATTGAATATTGTTCAAGGTGTCTTACAGATGTATCCTATTGATTTTCAGTTGACGAGCGAGTACAGCGGGTCCTATAAATCCAGATATACTAAATTTTTGGTTATTTTTGGAGACATTTCGGTTTGTTAGCACGATACATCCCCCGAAGTGTATACTAGTAACAATTTTATGATAGAATATTGATCAGGGCCACAGATGCGGAAAAGTTAGTTCTAATCTTTGAAACCGTTTATTTTTGTTTGGTATTAACTCATAAATTACTTCTTTCAACTGTATTCCAGATGGCCCTGGTTCTGCTATGAAACTCTCAGGTATCTGTACTTGCTGTGGGGCGCTGCGTTACTGCCAAATGCTAGTGACTCGGCAACAACATTTTCAGAAGCTGAGATATCATTATTTTCCTGTTGATTATTGTCTGAAGTTTCCGGAACTTCTTGCAGCGGCATCTGAAAAATAGAACATACATTAGTGGTTCTAATCGTAAAATATAATGCTGATTTACCCGTTCATTTTCGATTTACTTTGTCTACAAATGTTGTAGAGAGACCAATCTTCTTTGGGTCCTTTCCAGTCATTCTCATTATTTTTAAACTGCGACATTTTCTCTTCACAATTTTTTTTTCTCCAAATGTAGCAGAAATGTATTTATTACATTCATATCCATTTTTGCTCTTGGCGTTGGGTTATTTAGTGGCAAATTTATAGTTTGGGGGTTTCAAGGTACCAGTTCGCATTTCCTGAACCCGTTTTGTGAAATGGAAGGATACATTTTTTCTATAACTTCTTTGAGAAGTGGAGGAAAATCTTTTTTCTTCAGATCTTCTCCTGTGTGAGACATTCTCCAGTCTTGAACCTGTTTTCTCCAGTGTGTTTTCAAGCTATGAAAGACCGCAACGTCCATGTGTTGTATAAGGTGGGTTGCATTAGGATATAATGCAATTAGCTCAATACCATTCTTCACGCAAAATTCTGATACATGTAGAGAAATGTGGGAAGAATGTCCGTCCATGAAGAAAACAACGAAAAGTTCAATGTTCTCTTTCTGGAGCCACGGATGAAAAATGTTCGCCATATATTCATAGAAAATTTCCTGGGTCATCCACCCGTTTTCGGATCTTCCTATTGCCCAGTCCTCAGGGACTGCCTCAGCAATTTGTAGCGGTATTCTCTTGTAACGAAAAACAATCATTGGAGGAGCTATCTGGCCAGAGGCATTGGCAGTTAATAAGACAGTAATGTTTTCTTATTCATCATTAGCTCCTGCTAAGTATAGCGATTTGCTACCTTTCTCAGCCAATACTCTACCACTTTTGGGGTCCATATAGAACGCAGTTTCGTCCGCATTGAACACCCTAGACGGATTCTGCATTGCATTGACGAGCTCTTTTTATGAAATATAGGACCATACTTCTTTGAACCATTGCGCTAAATTTTCGCTGGTGACATTTGCTCTGGAACAAGTTAAGGTTTGATAGATCCTCTCTCTAATTCTATCATTGCGGGCGCGAAACAATTTATACCACTTTTCTCCTGGTACTCTCTCTAATCCTAACTCTCTGGCTAGCCTCGCGACAGTTATCATGAAAGTATTTTTCGTTACTGGAAAACCGGCCCTGGACATGGAAAGTATCCACTCTACCAAAATTTTCTTTTGTTCGATGGTAAAAATTCCCTTTGGACCAATTCTTTTCCCTATTGGCAACTTCCCATTTACTTTGTACAAAAGTGTAATTCTAGGTATTCCATATTTTTTAGCCGTTGCCTTAACGGAATTTCTTCTTCGCACTTCATCTAAGGCATTTAGCATATTCTGCTGGGAGTATTTCATAATTTTTCTTTGGTGATTCGGCATCTACAAACAAAACCAAAGAATTTTCACTCCAATGTGAGACTGATACAATGACATAAAATCCAATAGCTGACACCTATACGACCAATTGTTGACACCCCTATCATCTTTTGGTTGCCAACATCTCTTTATATCCAAATTTATTTGTGTATTCAAGAAGAAGCAAAACGTTGATTTCGTCTAACCAGCTAAAGAAATTGCAAAATCTGATGCCTGACATCGGATGTCAACTATTAGCCTCAAGAGGTTCAGTTAGACCAAAAGCTGACACTACACTAACACATCTGCTATTTATTAAATATAAATGTAATGAAGGGAAAACATATTTCAATCCATAAGTAAAACAAATGTAAACTTACCTCCCTAATATTCTCATAAGACGTGTACAAAAACCAGACTACAATTTGACAGTCTTTGAACGAAAACGTGTTCACGGGAGTAGGTCTCATTACAGAATGAGAAAACGGTTACAGATAATCAAGCATGATCTAAGCAATGTTGCCAACTGTCGGACTTTTGTAGGAAATGTTCGTATGTTTTAATATAGGTAGTTTTTGAAAGGGTGTCATGCATTGGCATGGAATTTGGGGGTGTTGTCTATTGGTGGCTTCACCTTATTATTTAAAGTCCAGAAAAATTATGAGAGGGAGTTGAAATATAAACTCCGCAATAGTGACTCATTACATGAACTAAAAAGGCTATACTGTTCGTCGAGCACAAGAAACGGCGCTTAATTTATGAAAAACCTGTATTTATCAGGGAATTTTCATAAATTATAACGTTTTAATATTAATTTGATAGGTGAGCTTTATAACGAAGCTTATTACTCATTTAGTGTTCTGCTTTAGCGATATAAAAAAATCAACTTCCGAAACAAAGCTTAATTGGTTCTTAGTAAATCCCATTTCCGTAATTTATTAAATTATAAACTCTTTCCAGAATTATGGTTTTTTTTATTTTATTAAGAGGCATAATCTTTCTTCAGCATAATATATATTTCTACGATTCATGCAGTTATTAAGGTTATTCAAGAATATATACAGTAGAAACTATTAATCTAATTTTCAATTTTCGCTAAGGTAATTTTTATGTATCAGCAATTTTCGGGAGAAAGGTAAATTTACATACAGGGATTTCTTGAAATTTATGTTCTGTTTGGAAAAAGTAGACCCTGTGAGCAAATATTCTTTTAGCTGGATTAGAGGATGGTGCAAAATCTTTAGTTCTATTCAAATACATTTTTCTGACAATTTTCCCCTATTCTTGGTTTAACAGAACATGATGGGAATGTAAATACTTTGATGACATTACCCTTGTAATGATATAAATAAACCTAGAAAACTATGGAGAATCTCCCAAGAATAAGTATTTTTTGCACTTCGATAATTTCGGTTGATAGGAATAATTGTTTCGTAATATGTCCAGATACGGTCAGATTCTCGTCCGTTTAATGACTGTGAGTGAATGAAATGAACGGGGCGGCTGATAACTGACAATTAGGCCACTTCTAGCCCTTTGTACAATTCTCCAGTTTTTCCCCCCTTCACTTCACTTGTTCAGTCTCCTTTCAAAACGCCTCGACGCACGTATAAAGGCCGTGATGTCTTTCAGAGAAAGAGAATGTAGGTCTTCTAATTCAATTCTATCCACACCAAAGATTCCATTTCTAAGATGTGTGTATACTTCACAGGTGTGGATGAAGTGGTGGCCATCTGGATCTGAAATCGGCTTCAACAGATGTACGTGCCTTCTAAGTCCGCAATGACCAGTCAATACACCAATTAACAGTCGTAGCCGTGACCTGGGTTTATCCAACAGCCACATTCTCCTTGATGTGTCCGGGCAGGTGATTGTTTGTTTCGCCTGCCTGAGGCCGTTGCAGTTTCTCCAGTATTTTTCGAGTCATCCCAGGATCCATTCTTTGAGCAAGGTTGAAGATTGAGTTTCACACAATCCTATCATTGGTTCGGGTCCACAGCAGGATATGTTGGCACCTCGCCTGGCAAGTACATCTGCGCACTCGTTGCCTTTGATCCCGCTGTGTTACGGTACCTACCAACTACACTGTTGAAATGGTTTGTTGTTTATGGGTACTTGCCCGATAAATTTAATAATTTGAATTATAGTGCAGCATTACAGCGCGTTCGTAAGCGAGAGATCTCTTTCTTACCACGTTTCATGTTACACTTCCGCAGGCTATCTTTTGCTCTGCGCATGATTCAACCTCAGATGCTTGCCGCAAACGACATCTAGGATAAGAACTTTACACTTATAAATCTAGTGTATAGTGTATTTAGTATATTTCGTGTTGCATAATGTTTGCAACACCACCCTTTGCACTACGGCGTTTTAAATTTTCCTATAATTGATGTCCAGTGTCTTGAATAGAAATGATGTGAGACCAATGGGTCTGAAGGATTTGGTCGCTTCATCTCCATATTTGGGGATGAAGACAACTTCGGCATTCTTCAATTCTTCCGGGACTCACCCTAGTGCAATAATGACTAGAAATATTCGTTTCTGGACTGGTAGGAGAATATCCAAACCTTGCTGCAGAAGCGCTGAAAATATTTCACCCGATGCCGCTGCTTTATAGGGTTCGAACTCTCCCATCCCTCATTTTTTGGATCTATCCCAGTCTTCATCAGACTCCGTATTAGGGAAGTGGGTTTCCACGAGGCGTCTTAATGACTCCTATGTGGATGCCGTACAAGACCTGTCTGCTTATCTTGAGTGTTCCAATAGGAAAGTTATTCTCTCGACTTAGTATTATAGCTAACC
The DNA here is from genome assembly GCA_963921935.1 of Galeruca laticollis. Classification (NCBI taxonomy): domain Eukaryota; kingdom Metazoa; phylum Arthropoda; class Insecta; order Coleoptera; family Chrysomelidae; genus Galeruca; species Galeruca laticollis. The sequence continues at coordinate 68,585,088 of OY998183.1, forward strand.
TGGATGCCTATGGAAGTGAGTTCACTTTGTTGCAGAAGCTTCTCCAGATAGACCTTTTCTCCGGATTTCATTTTTGAGATCTCTTCTATCTCTTCAATAATCGTCACAGTTGGATTTGTCCCCATGCTTCATAGCCTTATTAAGAGTCTAAGTATTCGAGTTTGTCGCTCCACCATGGGACTCTGTAACATGTTTAATATGTTTATTAATAATTTTATTATTTCTGTGTGAATATTCGAATAAATAAATGACTAGTACCTATCGTGTCATCTATTTATTGGTATACTACCGATAGATGTATTTGTAAATTCTTATTGCATTACATTTCTAAACGAAATAGCCGTAAGAGGACACGTTTTTTCGTAGCTTCCAACTCTTGTCGAGTTGGTTGCTTAATGACTATACTCTACTATCCAATCCAATCTAGTTCTCTGTTATCTTTTCATTGTGATTTCTCATCTCTATTTATATACCAGACTGAATTCTCCTTTTTGCTTTTTCAAACATATCCGCAACTCTCTCCAATATCCATCAATAATGAATAAACGATATTAATTGCGTTTTTTTAATTTAAAAATTATGACAGCATCCCGGTTTCATTTACAGAGATACAATAGATCCATACGTGAACATACAATTTTATAAGTCGTAATGTATACAATTTAATGTTCTACAGCTCAAATTGCAACTGTACATTTTTATGACATTCTTAAATCGGTGATAAAACCAAGAATCATAAAATGTTACGGACAAAAGTTTAGAAGATTTTTGCTCCAGCTATTACTGATAATGGGGATAAACCTTTTTAAATTGATGGAAGATTATTATCATTCTTAGATTGTGATAATGAAATTCCAATAATATTAACATTAGAAAGGAAGATGTAATTGGCACTGACCATTTTACTTCTTGTCGGTATCAAAAATAGGAGAGAGATTGGAAAAAGTATGAAAAACCACAAAAAATAGAGAAATCATGTTGAAATTTGCCTGAATTGAAGCTTTGAATTTGCTAGGTGCAACTATAGGAAAGAAATATATAGGTTCATCGGATGATATATTCGAAATATCAATGTAATTAGTTGAACACACTGATTTAATAACATTGCTGAGTTGCAATAGTGAGGCGGAACTAAGGAGATTTGTGGATTCATTAGAAGAGGCAGATACAGAACCACAAACCGTTTGGTGAGCAGATATATAAATATAAATACACCTGCACCGTACTATTCTGACTTTTCGATATTCAAGATAAATCGTTTGTCCCTTAGGCGCCGTCATTCTATCCGTTCTATCCTCCAACAAAATGTCGCAGAGAAAAAGGAGATTTTCGAATTGTGCTTCGGTATATACCTCAGGGATCTACGGAAATAAGATAACAAAAGTAAACGATTGGCAGAATTGTTTGTGGTATATTATTCCCTTCATTTTTGTATTAGATTTTTCTGTTATTGATTGGCAGATTTGGAAAGGGTTACCTTGCGTACGATGTAGGATATTTTCATGAATTTATAACGTTCATCAATAATTCTGTTACCAGTGATGGCAAAATGGAAAGTAAGACTTTTCGTTATCATGATTCTTTTACGGTAACATTTTGAAAACTTTCTCACTTGAGAAGTAGCGAATGTTTTGAAATTTACGACATATGTGTATTGAGATAATGATATAGAATGGAAACAATAATAATCTTCTACAACTTTCAGCGACTATTCTTTTGATAATGGTGTTAAATAAATAGGGTACAAAATATTCCTTATTATGTAATTATGTTACATATATCGTAGAAGGATGTATGCGAAAAGCACATCTACGATTGGGATATGAATCACCAGTTGCTCAAAATCTAAGTGTAACTGCTGGCTTTATGTCTTCTCTTGGGGAGTTTTTCTGTATTTGTGATCCACATAGGGATATTAATAACAATAAACAGGAAGTAAAGTTGAATAATAAGGACTTTTTTAATCTCTGCTAGTGAATTATTGAATAATCCTTGAGATTCCCTCTTAAATAAATGTCTCGTCTCCAAAACCTTCTTTTTAGCGAACTTTCATCTTCAGACAATTTTTGGACTGTTTTTTTACCAAATATTGCGATAGATATTGCTAGAGAACCTAATATCGAACTTTTAATCATAATCTCATCCATTATTTTTTCATTTCTATGGGTATATAATTCACAGCAAATCAAATAACATAACCAAAAATTTTGAACCAATGTAAGTGGTCATTATGTTAATTAAGCAAAAGATTAAGCACGCGCGCAATTGAATGTAAATGTACCCTTATTCGACATAATTCGAGATAATTAATGACAATATAGAAAATTATTATGTCAAGTAAAGAAACATTCGCGACAAATATTAAAACTGAATATGTGTTCACAAGAACCGTTAAAAATGATAAATTGTAAATAAACAGTTTATCAAATATACTACATCCCCCCCCCCTGAGTATTAATGACGGAATCTTGTAAATGACTTGGAATACGTCGTTCTCTATTAGATTTTCTCAGCCTTATTACCGGGGCTCCAGTGCTAGTCGTGAAATTTGTAGGTTGTTACGGTGTTTCGGAAGAGTCGGAAGTATTTAGACACTGTATTATATCATTGGTAGTAGATTCTGGGTAATTGGTGCCACCTTGTGTTGGAGAATATGCTTCAGTTTGATCGTTATTCTTAACTGTTGGTACTTCTTTTTCTTCGCCAAAAGGAGCTAAGTCTATCAAAGATACTGTCAGTTCTCGGCCATTCTGAAGACGGACAAGGGCGTGATTAGAGTCTGCTTCTAATAATACTTCGTCGACGAGTGGTTCGTATTTAGATTACCTCACTTGACGACGCATAAGTACTTTTCCGGGAGTCAACAACCACGACTTGCCATTCGGTGACCTTCCGGGATGCTGAAACATGCGTTCATGTGAAGTTTCATTAGTGGCAGTACAAAGTAGTGACCGGACACAATGAAGGGCATCTTGAAGAACAATTTCCCATTGAGAGCTCTTTAACATACGGGACTTGAGTGACAACATTATAGTTGTTAAATATTTTTAGAATCTACGTTCCTGTATATTTTATTCAATATGACAGGAACAAAAAAATATCATAAAATTTTTGATGGTTGTTGATATATTGTCAGATTTACTGTGACTTATACGAATAAAGTTTTTGATCGTTAATCGATATAATTAATTGTTACAATCTTCTAAGAAACTGATATTGTGGATCGAAACATTGGTCCTCCGAGAAGAGAAAGAATCATTGGAAGATAATATATCTTTATCAGAACTCTCAGAAACTTCAAGGGTTAGGAGGAGTACAAGGATCAATTTTGGTGTTTTCTCCTACAAGATATGGAACTGAGGAAGAATCGAGGAGAATATCCGGTACACATATAGAACCAGTTATAATAGAAGAGCACACCGAATTTGCAAATTCATCTGACAGTTCTGTTAATAGCGATGACAAACTACACCGACTTAATGAAAGAGAAAGAGAGATTCAAAGAAAATTACTGTCTCTAGAGCTAGAATCTATCCAACAAGAGGAAGAATCAATAAGAAAATCATCTACTAGAGGGTTAAAGAAGAACTCTGGAGCTACATATCAAGAGGAATTGAAAACGAGATCTACATCCAGTTATCAATATGATGAACCAACCATACGTAGCAGATTGGGTAAACAGGGCAGCACAGCATAGAAATGAAACTCTGGAGTGGGAGAATTCAAATTGCGAACCAGTACACAAAGGAAATACCTCCTCTGCATATGTGAAATCTTCAGCGGAAAATATTGATTTCTCTCATAAACCTAATATCTTTGGCTCTTCAAATTGCTTTCCTGAAATGCTAACTAAATGTATGGAAAATCTAAGTTCGAACATTGAAAAATTGGTAACTAAGCAGAAATTAAAACCTTTACCAGATTTCAATGGTGATATTCATGAATTCCCGTTTTGGCTCAGCGAGTTTCAAGGGACCACCTTGGGAAAAAATATATCTGATTCAGAAAACTTGAATCGCCTCATCAAATGTCTGATGGGAAGAGCCAGAGAGTCTGTGAAAGACCTTTTTTGTAGTCCCGATAATGTGGATACCATCGTCGAAACTTTGAAACTAAACTTTGGCAGAGACGAATGGATCATTTTGAGCCAGATTAATGAGGCTAAGAGTTGTGCGAGCCCACGAGAAGACAATATTGAATCTTTCATGGATTTCTCGACCATTGTTACAAATATGGTTGTTTCTATGAGTACCACACACAACTCTCACCTTGATAATCCCGAACTATTGTTGAGGTTGAAGGAGAAATTACCGAGAATTTCAAGACGTTCTTGGGATCGAGTCAAAATTTTGAAACATCAAGTGAAGGAAGTTGTTAATTTGAAAATCTTTGCTGAATGGCTCAAATCTAAGGTGAATTTGTTAATGTCAATTACGGTTCGCACTCAGATATAATCATCAAATAAATCGATGATGAAAAAAGAAGAAATATTTAGTATCCAAAGCAAATCGGAAGATTTGCAAACTCTGCAAAAAAAAACCATCGACTGTACCAATGCAAAGACTTTTTGGAAAAGTGCCAAGATGATAGGAGAAAGTATGTTCAGGAAAATCACTTGTGCTTCAAGTGCTTGTTATCAGGCCACAGCGTTGATAGATGTTTCAGAATGATTTTCTGTAATGTCAATTTTTGTCGTGGAAGACACAATAGACTTCTTCATCCTATACCTAAAGAAGGAGCTGAAGTTATCAGAAATAGAGATCAGGAAAATATAGTAGAAAGGATTCCAGAAACAGAAAATGGCATCGGATCGACTGAATTCTCTGGTGTAATTGGAAAATCCTCTTCGCTTTTGAAGATCGCGAAAGTTCGTCTATTCGGTCAAGAAAGGTACATCGAAACATTGGCCCTGTTAGACGAAGGGTCTACCGTTACTCTCGTTGATTCAGAAATATGCAAGTCAATACTACTTGTTGGTCCAAAAATCCCACTTTGCTTACAGTGGACGAAGGATACCACCCATGCTGAAGAAGAATCCATGTTGGTAAATTTCGATATTTCCGGAGCTGAAGGGATTGCCAATAAGTACAGGGTGAAACATGCCAGAACAATTGACAACCTGGTTTTGCCAAAGATGGACTTTGATGCAGATGTTCTGTACCAGAGGTACAAATATCTTGACAAATCAATCTTAGAGTATACAACAATGTCGACCCACTGTTTTAATAGGACAACATAATGTTTTCTTGATATCATCCTAGCAAATAATCCAGCCAAACTTCGATTCACCTGCAATGAGTAAAACGAAGCTGGGATGGGTGATTCATGGTCCTTGCTCAAAGCCAGGTAAAGAATTATACCTGAATATATCCGTTTGTGACCATGATGACATGTATCTACAAAGAATCATTGAAGACAACTTCAAACTAGAAGATTCAGGTTTGTCATCTCGTGAAACATTTTCCAGAGATGATAGAAAAGCTTTGAAGCTGTGGGAAAGTTCAACCAGAAGAATTGGCGATAGATTTGAAGTTGGGTTGCCGTGGAAGCATGAGCATTTGGTTTTTCCAGAATTCAAATCGTTAGCATTGAAAAAATTGCAATGCATGGAAAAAAGATGGATCAAGATCCTCAATTTGGAGCAGAATACTGCAAGAAAATTGAGGACTATCTTGCAAAAGGATATGCAGAGAAGGTAACTGAGGATGAAGCGGAGCGAGATAGTGGAAGAACTTGGTATCTACATATCAGAACATGGGAAGGTAAAAGAAAATCGTGAATAATCGTCAATGATCGCTAATAAATATCTATTCTGTGATGTGGAAGGTAGAAGTCCCTTAAAATCGATATTAAGCCTCTCAAACGGTGCTGTCCCTTTTATCAATGTTCCTGATAATTGGACGAATCGTGGTTTCAATTCGCAGCATATCGGACATATATTTGTTATTCTTCTTATTTTATCTATTGGAAATGTCAAATTTTTTACTTATAACATGATGATATAAACGAGTAACTCCAGGATGACAGAGAGTAGTGTGTAACTGTTCCATTGTTTGTCCGTTAGTTGCTATATTACAGTGAATTGTAGTAAATGTATCTGCCACAGAATTAAATCGGCCAGGTCTATATATTATGTCACTAGCTGACCCGACAGACTTCGTCCTGTCAAAAAGATTTGTAATGTGGCAGTTTTTTTGCCTACGTATTTAAAAAAATTCTCCTGAACAGAACCGTCACCCTGGTGATAGGGCGTTGTGAATAAAAAATAATTAAATAAAACATATATAAGGATTTAAAAGTAAGTAATCGCTTTATTGTTAATCATGTGAATCATAATTATTATTATTATCATTGTAGTGCTTTGTGGTATACGATGTTTTTTGTTTGATTACCTGGCGCATAGATAAACAAATCTGATGGTTTTCCAACACGGGAACAGGCAACATACAATTGACCATGTGAGAAACATGGGTTTTCTAAATTAATACCACAAACACTTAATGATTGCCCCTGGGACTTGTTTATAGTCATAGCAAAAGCAAGCCGCACTGGAAACTGTAGTCGTTTAAACTCAAATGGCACATCAGTCGGAATCATTGGGATGCGCGGTATGAGAACATCTTCTCCTTTATACTTTCCTTTGAGTATAGTTGCTTCTATCACATTGTTTAGTAATTTTTTTATCGCTAACCGTGTACCGTTGCAAAGACGCGGTTGGTTGATATTTCGCAACATTATAACCACCGATCCAACCTTTAATTGGAGATTGTGAGGTGGCAATCTTGTTATGTGCACAACGCAGATCAATTTCTTGTGGTGAATTGCCCATAAAATAAATTTGCAGGAATTTGTTGTCGCTATCTGACACTGGTAACAGTGAACCTGCTCTGTGATATATTTGCCCTTGTATCTGTAAATAAAAAAAAATATTATGGTGTGGTATAAATTAATGGATTGTCAGTGATCAAACTTAAATAATATTTGATCTTAAAAAGTATATATTTAGTTTTCACTAATATCTATCAAATATAAAATATAATAAAAGTGTCACTGAAACTGAATCACCATATAATATGATGACTAAGTGATATATTAGTGATTAAGAAATTGAAGATTAGTGACACATCTTAACTTTGCTGACAGAAAATTTTGTTCGCTAAAATAATTATGAGTAACTGCTATAATACATACCTTGAAAGTTGGCATAAAATTTTCCCGAACTACATTTGTTGCCCCAAATGAAGTCATTTGAAAGCAATTGTTATATTGTTGGATATGTGTCAAAAAGTGTATAGAATCTGTTCCTATTCCTGAAACCAATGAGTACAATGGTTCTGGTGGTGGATCCAATGGTATCAATTTTACTTTACCATTTGCGCAACACAATCCATTGGCTTCGTTTTTGTATTTTAATGCCTTACAGTGTGAGCAAACCGAGTTCATAGAACCAATAACAACACATTGGTAGTTACTGTAGTCAATTGACACATCGTAACTGAAAGCAGCTCGATTCAAACTTGCGCGATTATTAGTTGAATGTCGCCCTCTCGCTTCACGCGTTTGTGATATCCGAATTCTTTCACGTTCATTTTCGTCGTCACGTTCTTGTGCAGTACGATTAGATCGGTAAATAGCTTGGTTTGTAGCATTTCTGGTTCTTCTACCTAAATTGCTTCGTCTTATAGGAGGCATATCAAATATAAATTATTTTTTCACTAATCACGAAAAAAACAAACACTAACTAAGTAAACACTCTGCACAAAACACGATATACGAATTTGTTTCGTGTATCAGTTGACAATTAAACTCCTCCAACTATGTATTCTGTGCTCCAACGCACACACGCACATTGTTTTGATAGATATGATCTTTGACGTTAGGAACACACCTACATTGCTTAGACAACAGTGAGTGCTTGTAATTTAATATGAACTTTATACCATAGCAATGAAGCTCAAATTGACTACGTTTTAGTTACAAATAATTTGTATGGGAAAAAGAAAAGGGCTATTTTTAGGGTTTTTCCAGCAATAATTCTAATTTTTCTCGCCGTAAAAACCATCCTTGAACTTCAACATTTTAAAAAAAGATTTGGCCAAATTGGTCGAGGCGTTGTTGAGTTATGCGCTTACCAACACATTTTGCGATTCATTTTTATATTATAGATAGGTACTTATATCCGGATAATTCTAATCTCGTATTTGATTTTGCTACTTTGTTTAGAATTGAACATAAACGAAACTGATTGTTGATATGTAATCAACTTAAATTTTCCATTCAGTAATAAATATCGCCATTTCCTTAGTGATTCTAAGTTTCCTTCTCGATGGCAGAGTGATTTCTTTCCGACGGAGACAAAGTTCGAGAGAAAAATGCCAAAGGGTATCCTTGTTGCGAAAGAGTCGCAGCTGTTGCGTTTCAGATGCATCAGTTTCTACTACAAATTGCAATGATTCGTCGATACATTTGACAGCCGAATCTGGAATCGATGTTTTAATATCTTCAAATGCCTCTTTAGTTTTGTCGTTTAATGGAAACGTCATGCAATGAGCTAACGGTGCAATCCGCTCTGAAAATCGAGGCACCTATTTCGAATAATGCTTAAGCATCTCAAGTACTTGTTTCATGGCATTAAGGTCAGTAGGGAGAGGATAATGCAGAAGAGCTCCTAGTCGAGACGGATCAGGTCGAATAGTGTTGTTTTCAATAACATATCCCAGTAGTTTGATACGCGTCATCGAGAATTTGCTTTTTTTAGTATTTGAGGTTAGTTTATATTGCTTTGCAACCTGAAGAAAATGTTCTAAATTTCGATCGTGATTTGCTTGAGCGATTCCACATATGGTTACGTCATCAAGATAGGAATAAGTGCTATGTAACTTCTCAGTTTTGATTATCCTGTCGATAGCTCTTTGAAATTCAGAAACGCCATTAGTAACTCCAAATGGGATCCGCCAGAATTGATAAAGTTTGCCATGTACTTTAAACGCAGTATAAATGTTGTCACTGTTCTGTATGGGAATTTGATGGTAGGCTGATTGTGAGTCGGTAATACTAAACACCGTATATTAAGCTACTTTATTCACTAAATCCTCGATCCTCGGTTGAGGATATGCATCTAATAACGTGAATTTATTTATTGTTTGTCAATAGTCAATGCGCATTCTTTTCTTTTTATTCTCTCCGGATACGACATTCACTTGCGCCCGCCAAGGTGAGTTGCCCCGCTCTATAATACCTCAATACATCATTCATTGGATTTCATTTTCGATAAAGTCGCGATCTTGATTTGAAAATCTACGGGATTTTATCGCTATAGGTTTCATATTAGGCGATAAGTGCCTAAACAGTGATGAAACGGGTACTTCAGCAGCAGCTAGGTTACAAATAGTAAGAGTCGATCTAGATCTTCCAAAATTCACATGTAGTGCTTCATGTTGCTTAAAAATATCATGTCCAATGATGACGTCAGCACAGTCTTTTGGTAATATTGACATTTTAATATTCCTGTAGATATTCCCAATCATCTTTAGGTCAACTCCACAGTTATTGTGCATTTGGCATGTCAAAGAACTAGATGCCATCAAAATGTTTCAATATTCAGGGATAAAATATATTTTCAAAGTTTTGGCAAGCGATCCATTTTAAAATCTCAGAGAAGAGCCACTATCGACCAAGGCTGTTGCAAGTTGAGAATTGGTAGTTACATCAATTAAAGTCTTAACTAAGCAAGTAGGTCCTGTAGCGGCTAAGAAATAATTCTTCCAAGTATTTGTCAATGTTTTTTCTTCAACAGGTAAACTGCTGGCAATTACTCTTTCTAGACGAGCGACAGACATTAAGGAGCTCCCCATTTTGTTACAATTTTTGCAAAGTGCTTCACGTGCGGAACAAATATTACGAGGATGTTGAGACCTTCCGTAAAAATAACACTTACTAGTTGAAGTCACCGAATTAACTTGAGGTTGAGGTTCGATAGCGATTTGAGGAAGACAATATTCGGATATAACATTCAAGTTTATAGGTGACGTGCCAGGAGTGAATGAATTAGACTGAAGAACTGCTATTTCTAGCGCTCTTGCCTGAGATTAACCCTACGATGCATAACTCAGAGACTCATGAACAAATTTAAACAGGAACAAATTCTAATATATTTTACCTACAACATTACTTTTTTAAGAATTTGTTTATCATTAGTTTAAATGTATATCACTGTATTCATAACTTATCTATTCTACAAATTTTTACAAAAAAAAATTCTTTTCAGTTACAGTCGCTAAATGCATATCATGAGTCTGGCAGACTCTTTTTGGTTTTGACGGTTCTGTACTATTTATATCGGCAATTATGTATGTATTTATTCCAACGCGCACGTGCGGTTTTTATCATTTGTTTTGGTTTGTTCAGTTAGCTTTTCTAGAAGTAAACCTAAAATAATAGTGCTCACAGTTTTCAAAGACTTTTATATGTAATTTTATTTTGCAATACTGGTAAGTTATTTTTGTATGAGTTTAGGTTACGCTATTGTTCACAAAAACTACAAAATCTCAATATTTTTTCACATAGTGTAAATTATGGCTTCAACATTAACATCTAGAAAACGATCAATACGACCTAGTGACTCTAATTTTGAGAAAATTTTGATGACATGGTTTGAAGGAGGTGATGAGAATATTGTTGTTAGTGAACGTTATACATCAGACACTGACGAACAATATCAACCCTCGGAAGGATCTAGTGACACCGGAGAAAGCTCTTCAGATAGTGAAACAGAAAGTATTCCGGATCTTTACTCACCTTCAGACGTCTCAAACGGTACGTTTATTGGGAGAAATAACTTTTTTGTTGAATTCTACTCAGCCCTCACAAGGAAGGGTGAGGTTACACAATATAGTAAAATTTACATCAGGACCTCAAAGAGGAAAGCAAGTTTGGTGTATCAAAGATGCATGGGATAAATTTATTACGCCTGAAATTGTTGATGAAATGATACTTTGTACTAATCAAGAAGCAAAACGCGAATTTAAAAAAAAAGGTAAGATTTGGACACAAATCGAAAGAGATGAGATGTATGCTTTTTTCAGTTTGCTATTGTTGGCTGGGATATTCCTGTAAGAGATAAGATGTCGAATCTAATGTACAAAGCTACAATGGCAGTAAATCGTTTTGAAAATATAAAAAATTATTTTCGTTTCGATAATAAAAGAAGTAGATCTGCTAGACTTGAAACTTATAAATTTGCTCATTGGATGATGAGAAGGTTTGTATTTCGTGCAGAATTTTAATTTATAAAATCATAGCAAAGCGCTCACGACCACAAAGTCATTATCAGTGCGTACCTGTAGGTAAGTAACATTGAATTGAATTAAAGAAATTTTGATAATGAGAACTTTGAAAATTGACAAAAATTACTTACTCGTCAGGTGTACAAGAGCCCGATCATAAAAATACCATGTGTCCAGAGGACCATGTAAATATTAAAAGAAAAGAAGGAACATCATATGAACAACATTTTAAAATATCCTTATTTCAGGATTAACCTGGATAAAAGTTTCAAAAGGCGCAACACATATCTGCTGAAACATGGTCCAATCTATAACTAAATAAATAAATGGAAATTGACATTGTGTCAAAAGCTGACAATTAAGTTTGGCATAAAACATAACATATAAAAATAAGGATCTGTGTTTTGTAAATTGATAATAAACGAATCAGTCAAATTGATGTTTCTATTTTAAACGTCTATGAAAGTGAATGTACGGTCTGTTTAAATTAACTTGAGTGTTGAGACAAAGGTAATTATTCAGTAATTTCCTATTTATATATAAATCTTCAATAAAATCTAATCTATTGTAATTTTTGGAACTCACCTCCTGTATAATTTTTGAATTCCTTTTTGGACTAAAGTTGTGGTAGTTAAACCTTAAATGTTGACCAATAGCTTAACTTTTGTTGGGATTTAAACGTTCGGTTATACGGACTTTCAAAGGTCTGCAAGTTCTTTCAATGCATCACAATCATCACAATTTGACATGTATATGCCACCCTTTGAAAGTTTATCAATTTTATCTTTTCTGTTGACCAGGTATCTGTTGAGGCTGTTGGTTTTAGAAGAAGTTTTAATGTTATCTATGTTGCTTTTAATGCAACCAACTATTTTATTAGAAATATTGTCATTTAAGAAAAGAAGTGGAACAAATTGTGCTTTTGAATCTACTTTAGGGTAGGCTGCATTAAGTTCTTTTTTGTTTTTGATTTTTTGGATGAAACTATTAATTATATTCGGGTTAAAATTATTATTTGAAGCTATGTGTTTAATGATATTTAATTCATTCTGATAATCAAGTGCAGAGAGGGGCACATTCAAAAGTCTATGAATGTAACAATTGGAGGCTGCCATTTTGTGTTGATGAGGATGCTTGGATAAGCTGGATATAACGTGATCGGTTTGTGTGGGTTTTCTGAATATGCTGAACTTTGAAAGATTATTAGTTTCATGGATTGTAAAGTCTAAGAAATTTAATTTATTATTTGATTCTAATTCAAGTGTGAATTTGATACTTGGGTTATTCTTGCTATAAGATTGTCGACAATGCCAATGTCACCATCCACAATTACCAAACAATCATCAGGTGATCCCTACCTTTGCTACTATGAAAACGTCTAGGAATTTCAGTCACATCATTAAATCAGAAATGGAGTTAAGATTACTCAAGCAAACTATATGTAAACACTATTCTAAACTCAACTTAAATAATTGTGAACTCAAAAATAAATATGATAATTCAGTCGGATCAATTAATGTTGCCTTTTTACGAGATTTCTTTAACGAAGTAAACACTAAAATTGACAAAGCCAAGAGGATCAAATTTGAAAAAGTTGATAAAAAGCTCAAATATATGATTGAACAAAAACATGATTTTTGGAAAAATAAACAAAGAAATAATAAAAATTTTTCATATTTCACTTTTCATGATAGAGTCAAACATATTTCTGACATTGTGATCGATGATGGCAAAATGGACCTGTTGAAGTTGGGGCTCAAATTTTCTTTGGGCTCTCAAGTTTCTGAGAGAAACCTCTTGGACTTTGCAGTGGAGGTTGATGTTGTTATTGAACAGCTCTCTAGAGATTATAATATTATAAAAAGCATTCGTAATGATATTCATACCTTTTTGTATAAAATTAAACGTAGTTAACAACACTTTCAGATCCATCCTCACGAGCATTTCCATTTTATTCTAAAGAAAATCAAAATCAAAGACCATAACCTCATTTTTTCAAAAGCAGACAAGGGTAATTGTTTAGTCATTTCAAACAAGTCAGATTACATTGATAAAGTAGAGAATATCCTTTCTGAGCATAATTTCAAACTTTTATCATCAAATCCATTCAATAATTTTAATAGAAAATTAAAAACTCAGTTGAATATCCATAAAGATTTTTTCATCGAACATTCAGCCCCTTATTCTCTCATTAGAAGCAACCTAGTCATTCCTCGCTTGTATGGACTTCCAAAGATCCACAAGATCGACATACTAATAAGACCTGTAGTTAGCTTCACTAACACTCCGGTTTCAATTTTAGCTTCATTTATTTACAGGCTTATGAAAGACCTAACACACTTCACTCCAAAATATTCAGTTAGCAACTCTTTGGATTTGATTAACAAATTTAATAATTTGAATTTACCTCAAGAAAGCTTGACGATTTCCTTTGATGTAAGTAATATTTTCACTTCAGTTCCGAATACAGAAACATTACCACTTGTAAGTGAGGCCTTAATCCTTGCCCAAGTTGATGCCAATTGAATAACTTACATTTTGACCTTGTTAAACTTTTGCCTTTCACAGGACTTTTTTGTTTCTAATGATAAATTATATAAACAACCAGATGGACTTGCCATGGGTAGTTGTTTATCACCTTTTTTGGCAGATATTTTCATGAATAATTTAGAAAACAAATTCATTATCACTGCAAATAATCCAGAAGTTTTACATTAGTTTAGATATGTTGATGATTGTTTGGTATTTGTGGATGGCGACATTGGCATTGTCAACAATATTCTAGCAAAAATGAACCAAGTTCACCCAAGTATCAAATTCACACTTGAATTACAATCAAATAATAAATTAAATTTCTTAGATTTTACAATCCATAAAACTAACAATCTTTTGAAGTTTAGCATATTTAGAAAACCCACACAAACCGATCACGTTATACCCAGCTTATCCAATCATCCTAATCAACACAAAATGGCAGCCTTCAATTGTTACATTCATAGACTTTTGAATGTGCCCCTTACTGCAGTTGATTATCAGAATGAATTGAATATCATTGAACAAATAGCTTCAAATAATGATTATGACCCGAATATTATTAATAGTTTGATCCAAAAAATCAAAAACAAAAAAGAACTTAATGCAGCCTACCCTAAAGTAGACTCAATAGCACAATTTGTTTCACTCTCTTTCTTAAATGACAATATTTCTAATAAAATAGCTGGTTGCATTGGAAGCAACATAGATAACATTAAAAGATCTTTTAAAACCAACCACAGCCTCAACAGATACCTGGTCAACATAAAAGATAAAATTGATAATTTTTCAAAGGGTGGCATATACAGGTTAAATTGTGATGCGGCCTACATTGGAAGCACTTGCAGACCTTCGAAAGTCCGTATAACCGAACATCTAAATCCCAACAAAATTTCAGTTTTTGGTCAACATTTAAGGTTTAACAACCACGACTTCAGTCCAAATGGGAATTCAAAAAGTTTACAGGAGGTGAGTTCCAAAAATTACAATAGATTAGATTTTCTTGAAAATTTACATATTATCAGGGAATTCCTGAATAATGACCTTTGTCCCAACACTCAAGTTCATTTAAACAGAGCATACATTCCCCTTCATAGACGTTTAAAATAGAAAGATCAATTTGACTTATTTGTCTATTACCAATTTTCAAAACACAGATCATTATTTTCATGTCATGTTTTATGCCAAACTTCATTGTCAGCTTTTGACACAATGTCAATATTCATTTATTTATTTAGTTATAGACTGGACTAAGTTTCAGCAGATATGTGTTGCGCCTTTCGAAACTTTTATCCAGGTTAATACTGGAATAAGGATATTTTAAAATGTTGTTCATATGATGTCCCTTTTTTAAATATCTACATGGTCCTCTGGACACATGGTATTTTTATGGTCTGGCTCTTGTATACCTGACGAGTATGTAATTTTTTCAATTTTCGAAGTTCTCATTATCAAAATCTTTGTAGTCGAAAGCGCTTTACTATGATTTTATAAATTGAAATTCTGCACGAAATACAAACCTCTTCTTCATCCAATTACATTGGAACGTGCACGCAGCTTGACAATTTTCAAATTTGCTCATATTCGTCATATATGGGAATTATTTTTAGTTCAGTGCCTAACACAAATGATTCCAAAAGAGTACGTTACCATAGATGAACAATTGCTTGCTTTCAGAGGTCGTTGTAGTTTCATACAATACATGCCCTCAAAGCCAGCAAAATATGGAATTAAGCTTTTATGACTGTGTGAAAGTGAAACAGGATATGCCAAGTATATTTGGGGGCCAACCTGGATAACCAGTATAGCACAACGTAGCAAAAAATGTTGTAAAATCTCTAAATGTTTCCATGAAAACTCAGGACGTAACTTAACAGTTTACAAGTATTTCACTAACACAACATCTGCTGCTTATTGGAATAACTTATGTGGGAACTTTGCGCAAAAACAAGAAGGAAATTCCTAAATAGTTTCAAGCCTCTAAGGAAAGAAGTGTTTATTCCCCTATTTTTGGTTTCAATAAAGATTTGACGTTAGTGAGCTATATGCCAAAAAAGAATAAATATGTGCTACTTCTTAGCTTGATGCATCAAAACGATTCAGCAGATAATGAGAGTACTAGAAAAAACTAGAAATAATTAGATTTTATAATAAAACTAAAGGAGGTGTTGATCATATGGATCAAATGATAGGCAACAATATCACGAAGCGACAAATAAGACGACGGCCTGTCGAAGTTTGGTACAACATAAAGGATTTAGCATCTCTCAATGTCTACTTTATGTACACCCATGAGAATAAAAATTTTCACAATGAAAAACTAACAAGAGAAGAATTTTCATCAAAGACTAAACAACCGAATTAGTGTTACCATTTATGAGAAGAAGAGCCCAAAACCCAAAACTTCGAAATGCTGTAAGAAGTAGTATGAAACTTTTTATTACGCTTTTGGAAGAAGAGAATATCTTAGCCGGCTCAGTTTTGAAAGAGAAATGAAGATGTTCGCAATGTCCTACACGAATTGGAAGAATAAGTACACTGACTTGTACTATGTGTAATAAACCAACATACAAAGAACACAGTGTTCTAGTATGCACGATATGCTTAAATTAAAAAATTTAATATGTATTTCAATTTCTTTTTCTTTTTTCAGCCTATTATTATGATAAATAAACGTAAAATATGAATTGTTGTTTTGTTTTAAATAAGAGTCTTGGAGACTCATGCTGTGCATTATTGTCGAGAATTTCATCTATGCATCCTGTGTTGAGCTTGATCAAGAGTAAGAGATGTATTCTCCAAAAGTCTGTGTCGAATTTTCGGATAGCTTAGCCCTCTTATAAAAGAGTCTCGTATATACGCATCTCTATTCTCGGATGCAGTTACATATTTAAAGTCGTATTCTTTAGCCTATGAGTTTAATGCACACATATATTGATCAACTGATTCATTTGGTATTTGAGAACGCGTTGCAAGTTTGTGCCTGGAATAGATTCCGCTCATCTTCTTGACAAATATAACTTTACGAGTACTGATTGCTGTGTCATAATCCGTAGATTCGCTCATGTAGGAGTATACTGACGATGAAACATGGTTAACAAGTAAATCCAATTTTATCTCTGGAGTGATCTCATTTACCGTTCCAATAAAGTTTTCAAACGTTCTCAATCAATAAATCCATTCCTTGACAGCAGTTGGAGACGAAGGATCTACTTCTAATTTCTCTTCTCCGGTCGAAGAAATCGATCCATAGTTGAACATTATGTCGAATAAACTGTTCTGAACAAAAATAACGAAACTCTCAATACATGAACTTTATTCGACATAATTCAAGATAATTAATGACAATGTAGAAAATTATTATGTCAAGTAAAGAAACATTCGCAACAAATATTAGAACTAAGTATGTATTCACAAGATCCGTTAAAAACGTTAAACTGTAAATAACCAGCTTATCAAATATACTACATGGAAAACAATTTTCTTCTAAAAAATGGAGAGTACACGGCGACGTCAAAAATACATAGAATAAAACGTCCAGCGCTATGATACTATAATATATGAAAAATAGTCACCAGACTAAACTAATTTATGATGTGAATTACAAAATAAAGTGGATCGCTATAAGGAAGATGAATATGACCCATTCACTAGGGTTTCAAAATAAATAGCAATGGTTTCTCTGTAGAATATCCATTTATTTTAGATGTCAACGCAAAATTATCTTGAAATTTCACTTATTTGAAGTTTACTTGATATTAAAATAGAGAAATTGTGCTTGAGATGACACACTTTTTGGTTTGAGAAAATATTTGAAAATTCAAAGGTTATAAAAAATAGTTCTCAAATTATACACTTGAAACGTTTATTTAGATCATCATCATCATTGTCACAATATCTTGTCGGACATGTTGTGAACTCCTAAAATGTATTAGGCCACAATTGGAGGATTGTGGGCACGAAGATTGTCAATCGCTTTGAAAATCTTTCACGATTTTTTGTCAGCTTGGATGCTCTTCTGACACTAATATCTAGCAATTGTTTTGTCGCATCAACCCAACCTGTAGCAGAGCTCCCACGACGCCTTCCATTCGGAGCATGGCCCAGGATGAACATACACAATTAAATGGTTCAATAACATTTTTATTTATTTTTGAGATGCCGTAGCTCATGTCTCAAACCAAAGCTAAAGTGGAGCTCTACATCAAAAAGAAAAAGTCAAATAAGTGTATTAAAAAAAAATATTCGTACTTCTATTATATTAGAAATTTGTTGACAATAAATTAAATATGGGACATTATGTTGGAGCAGAAAAACCAATCTTGCATTTTTTCTCACTCAACATGAATTATCAAGTTCTGTTAAATTTATTATGAAATAGGCAACCTCCCGTTTTTCTGGATCACTTGATACTACTATATAAAACATAGGTAAAATTGTTTGGGTTGTACGAGACACTCTGGAAATTTCGGGATGTAGACATTTAGATACATGATTGAACAAGGTCACATTAGATCGTTTGGTTTATTTCACATATATATACAACAAGTCCGAATTTCGGAGATAATATACAGGAAACTAGTTCCTACGACAGATTGTTTAACATTTCAACATAATTCTAACTACTTTTCAACAATCTGCAATTATTAGTATGAGTTAGCTGATTTTTAGCAAATTCGCGAACCATAAATCCTGTCATCAATTCTCTAACTTAGTGTTCCGGAAATTTATTATTTATTGGTGAAAACTGGGTACAACAAGAGTACTTGACGGTGATTCGAGCGATACAGGAATATCCCTCAGTTGGTTGTTTGTTTATAACATGTTAATTTAATGATACTGTAAAAGGAGTAGTAATTCAGCTCCTATAAACCACAACTTTAAGTTTCCATTTAGCTTTAGTAAATCGTAATTTTTCATGTTTTAGTAGATTCCGCATCATAATATGTATTTTAACATACAATTTATAATTAAGCTCTCTTCTTCTGAGTGTGACAATCTGATGATTTGAATTTTACTTACAGCTGCTCAAAATAATTCTCGTGTAAATAGGAAAAATCTAGTTCTGAGGTTATTCCACTAGGAAATTCTGCGCCTACCGGGTACTCTTCTATCTGAACCTTCCGCTGAAGTACCAACTGAAGCAGAGCACATCTCTTTTGGTTCTTCATTGTGTGCTCCAAATATTCTAAGCTGCGTTCTTTAATCATGTCCAATATTTCGGTCGCCTTTTGAAGCATCTATAAAACAGTCTTGTTGGATACGCGATCAATCCAGCAGATTCTAAGAATTCGTCTGCATAGCCTCATTTCAAAGGATTGAATTCTTTTGTGATTACTTTCTTAATGTCCAGGAGTTGGCACCATACAGGAGCACATACCAGATATAGCATCTAAGTACCGTGATTTGGGATAACTCGAGACACTTTTTAACTTTAAAGTGGAGTTTACCACATAACTAGAATAACTGAATGTTGAAACATTATTAAAAAACATTAGTCATATAGGTAACAATGATATCGTAATAGAATATTTCATTTTATTTTGTCATAAGTATTTTTTTTATTTTTTTAAGTGTGTCTCAAGTTACCCACTAGAATGGGGTGACTTAAGACAGCTATATAAAATCAATGAACGGCTCAAATTATGCGTTGTTGGGGTAACTTGGAACAATGGAAATATAAATAGACAGTATTATGTTAACGTGAGCGACAATGAAAATATTTTTGGGGTCGATGGTCATATTTTTGGGGTCAATAAAAACACAAAGAACTAAAAAAATGTATTTAATAATGATCAATTATAGTAATATAGCTTTAGTGAATTCCTGACATTGAAAAAAAACCTCGTTTATTCAGCGCTGTAGGAGGATTAATGCCACCTATAATATCCTGCCAGCAATAATAGAGTTCATCCTTATGTTCAGGCCATTTCCAATTTTCTCGTATTGTTTTAGTCATTGCACTTATTGTTCCGCCTTTATCGTCAAGCTTCTCAATGACCCCAGGATAAAATTTTGAATCATAACGAACCATAACAAAACTTTCAACTTGTTTATTTATTGGCTGCAGAGTAGGATGAGAGTAAATACTCTCTTGGTTATTGTCTTCCATATTATCGTCAGAATTGTCTTCAATATTCATAATCTGTTTTGCTCGAAATGAATCCCAGTCATCATCTGAACTGTCTTCAAGAACAACCTCATTATTGCAACTGTCTTCGTCACTTTCACTAGACTTAAGTACTTTACGTGTCTTCTGCCCTTTCTGAATTAGTTTTTCTTTATTTATGACACTTTGATCTTCCACTAATTGTTTTCTATCCTTTTTCTCTTGCTTTGGTTTGTCTTCCAATATAACGATATCCTCTTCACAGATTCCTCTACCAGCGGGAACATTTAATTTCTTTTTTGTCTGTTTTATTAAACCTTCTGTTTCTTTCCTTCTACATCCTTCCAAATATTCTTGAAATGTGGACACCCAGGTAGTGTTGTCATTTTCTTTGCCTTCTTCTACTGCCTTTTTACCCGGAAGTCTCTTCAATACCTTTTGTCGATTTAGTGGAATTAATCCTGCCCCCTTAAATCTGCTCATGACGTTTTTCGAAATATGTTTCTCTCCCATTTCCTCCAGACGCTTTTCAACAAACGAGGAAATGTATCTTTTGGAATAGTTGCACGATTTTTTGCTTTCCATGACTCTAAAGTTTCACGCCACTTAATTTTAAGTGGACGGAAAAATGTTACATCTAACGGCTGAGTGAGTCCAGTGCTGTTTGTAGGAAGTAGAATGCAGATAATGTTGTTTTTTTCACATTATTCTATTATATATGGGGATATATGACTCGCTAAATTATCCCCAATCATAACTTTCTTCCCCTCTTTATCTTGCTTCGAGAAATGGGGCATAGCAATTTTTCGAAACCAGTCTTCGAATATCTCCAAAGTAAACCATCCACTCTTACACCTATTATAAACTGTCCCCTTAGGGACATGTTCGGTCCAGTTATTATGCAGATTCTCAGCTTTATATGTCACATATGGGGGGAGAAGTGTCCCGTCCCCGGCAGCAGCCAACATCACAGAAGTGCTCGACTTTGAGGAGTCAATAATCCTTTCAGGGTGTCGGCACCCTCTTCTAACAACAACCTTTTTACGGACAGGGTCGTCTGTAATATCTGTTTCGTCATAATTAATGACTGAATGATGAAGAACTCCCTCCATTGACTGGTTTAACTCATCAAAATATGGTCGACTTTGGCTCGAGCTCTCTTTATGTTCTGGCACATTTTATTACTTAATGTATTCTGGTGACGCTTCAAGAAAGACATGACAAAATCTGAACCTGGCATGTTGTTTTTGAATCTAGATTAATGTCATTATTGTCGTATAGTGTGAGGGGGAAGCCCCAATCCCCTGCTGAACATAGACACATTACTAATGCATTCTGGTCAACTTCATGCAAAACAAATGGTCTGCCGACCTTCCCTGTATTTTCCCCCTTTATTGCTCTATTGATAGAGCATCGTGGTATACCAAACTGTTCTTCCGCTTTTCTCAAAGAAAGTCCAGACCTGACAGCTTCCACTGCTTTTTAAGGAGTTGCTCATTCGAGAAATTTCGGTATTTACGAGACCCCAAAACTTTTTTTTGGGTTCGAACCATAACTGACCTGGAACAATGATTAGTAGGTAGGTTAGTACCAAGATTCTATAGTACATAATTTGTGGTGGGGTAACTTGAGACAGTTGTCTCAAGTTACGTAATTAAGGTCAGGTTGTGAATTTATATTCTGTATCAACCATAAACTTGGCAACGCCGAAATCAAATTTATGATATATCACAATTAATATTAGAGGTTAGCTTTTCTACAGCAATTACTTGTTTTCAGATATTAGTCATAAAAGTATATAATAAGTTATGTAATATATGACATTTGACAGTTTCAAAGTTGAAGTTTAGTGAAAACTGATAAACTTACCTTAGATAGTATAAAAGAAGTTAATTATTAACGGTTGATAACAGCACGTTCTACACCTCTTGCGAACAAAACAACACCACCCATGTCAACAGGGTTGCCAACATTACGAAAAATTATGTTGTGTGCAAATTGTCTCAAGTAACCTCATCGCCTCAAGTTACCCCAAATTACGGTAGTCTTAGTTTGGACAGATTTCTCATCCTGAAGAAAGTGGATCTGGATTCCTCTACGCAGCATTTCATTTCTGCAGAGTGGCCCATTGATCATTAATCGTAGTTTTTTATTAAAAAATAGTTAGAATTCAGTGTATACACTAATGACAAGGTTCATCAGCTCTTGAAGACCTTCAAGGGAATCAGCGAATACTACAGGTTGGCAAATTAATTTTGGCAGTTGACGATACGCGAGAAAGCCATAAAACTTGACAACGTTATAAACGCAGTTACCGGGAAGAGCAGGCAACGTACATTCCTCATGTAAAGTTTTAAAGGTTGTCAGACTGCTAATACGTACGAGGGTAACATAATATTTTAAATTTGGATTTGAAAATAATAAATTGTGGCACATGTATAATGCTATATGAAATCGAGTTTTCAAAACCAAATAACATTATTGTGTTTTTCAATATTAATTAAAAGAATAAGGAAATAAAAACCATTAGATCTTTCTATGAAAATTGGTTTTTTTGTAGACATAATTATTTATTGCTCCAAAAACCATACGGGGAATTCTATAATAACCCTTTATTATTTTATGTGAAGTAAATAATAAATAGATTCCAAGAGACATAAATCTTCCTTCAAAATATTTGTCTGTATATGAATTGGAAGTCAGGTATATTTTGTAGACAAAGCGTACAATATGATAAGGATTGTTAAACGACATTCTAAATTTAACAATGACCAACAATTTTTCCTATTTGTTCGTAGTAATATTTAATGACATATCTACCTGTTAAGCTTTCTAAAATTGTTATTCTTAATAATATGTAGTAGATAATAATGTGAAAATTCGGGTTTATAAATAAAATTTTAAAAACAAATTGGTGAAATCGCCTTTAGAGATGGTCTAATAAGTATACTTATGATATAAATAAAATATTCAAGTTTTTATGTGGTAGATTTAAAAACTTTTCGATTTTTGCAAATATTTACTATGAAATAAGAACATCCCTTCACACTTTTTACAGAGTTAGGACTGGTAAAACAGAAAAATCTTGGTTCTGGGTGCCGTCAATTATTGTTTATTTAGAATTATGTACAGATGTGCTACAAATATTATATTACTCTATTGGAATTCGTCTCTTATATCTACAATTTTATAACACCTATCTACATTTGTTGCATTTAATGTATTCAGTCATACCACCTACCAACAAACACTATAATGAAAAAAATGTTTAAGGTGTACAGGGATCATCAACAGTAAAATAATGATGTGCATCTACAAATGATTCTTCAAAATATCTTTCTATATCAACTTCATCATCCTCGCTATCTCCGTCTTCGGCCAAATTGATAATAATATTATCTACAACAGTATCTAAAAGTGGTTCATTGTTTATAAATTCATCTGCAATCTTTTTAACATGGTCACATCTAACTTTCCAATCATTTGCAGAAATTTTGTCTAAAAATTCATTACAGAGTTCTTTAACTTTTGTAAAATTGAAAGTAACATTTCTTTTGGCCACATATTCTTTAAGAGCCGCGCAAACACTTTCGATCGGACTTAAGTCCGGGTGATAAGGAGGTAGCCTTAAAACTTGCTATTCATGTCAAATAAACAATTAATCAATTTTATAAGTTTTTCATTGCGGTTTGTACATTTTTGCAACCTTATAGAGATCCGGTTTTAATATTTTTCACTTGTAATATATGTTTCTTGCAGAAATCCAGTTTTTTAATTGTTGTTTAGTTCAAGCAGTCGTTGGTAATTTTTCATTTAGAACATTGTGATATGGGGCGTTATCAATTACCACAACAGCATTTTTCGTTAATACGATTGTTTTAGTTTCGGTGTTCTTCACATTTACTCTTCAAACTTCCTTTAGAGAAAATGGTGAAGGTATGGTTTTAATACGGATAAAAAAATTTATATATTCTATTATGCGTAGGCTATAAAAGACATAGGTGTTCAATATATTTATGGTAACCAATGAAAATAACAATAATTAAATTGAGATCACTGGTTTATTGAAACATTTATTAAAGTGAATTGTGTAGTGGTATATTAGGTAAGCCGTATAGCGATATAAAATCAATGCGTAAGTTCGATATTAAATAACGGACGTGATCGGTTCTCAGAAATTTTGATTCAACAATATTGCGTACAAAATATTCAACTGAGGTAGAAGCTCCATATCTGCGGATAACCTGAGGGTTATTATTTCGGTCATTGCTCTAGTGGAAATTCTGAGAGATGGAGTGGAACAAGAATATATATTTTCCTGAATACAGGTACATTCGAGAGCAATTACGAATTCCATATTCATAACCACAAAAATGAAAACTAACAGCAATCTACAAAAAATATTTATATTACTTAAACCAAAAAAAACCTATAGAATGACATACACTTTTTTATCCATCTTGATGAAAATATAATGATATAGCTATAATTCGGTGAACGTCGGTTTGCAATTGGAAAATTCATGCTGTGTTACTCTCAAACTTTTAACATTATGCATAAAAAACTATATCGTCGGGAATGTAGCGGAAATAATTAATTCAAGGAGCTCATATGGCACATAAACTAATTTGAGCCTCTAAACTCACATGGAGTTAGAGCGTCATTTATCATTTAGTTTCTTCACAGTGCTATATTTTCTCAAATAATATACCGCGTGTCTAACGATTTTTACAATGGGTATCTTCCTTTTGGGTTACAAATAGGATTTTCTACGCGGAAACTGTGAGAATGCAGGATGATGCTTATGAAAAGATTAGATTTGTGGAAAAAAGTACTTCATACTCTCAAAATTATTGCAAACGAATTTTTGATCAAATGAAAAAGTATTATTGAATAAACACAATATTCTACTGATAAGAGTTTGGCGACTACTACTATCTCTACAACTAACACTTCGCGCGATAAAAATATTGAAAATTTACCCAATAAAGGTCCTGGGCCAGATGAGATACCCACCAATTTTTTGAAAAATTGTGAAGAATCGCTAATAGAGCCATTATTTCTGCTACTTAATGAATCGCATGGTTCAGGTACATTTCCTGATAAATGGAAAACAGCCTTCAAAACACCAATTCATAAATATGGAAATAATAATAAAGTAGAAGACTATAGACCTGTTTCTAAATTAAATATCTTCAGTAAGGTGTTTTAAAGTATATTTTTTTATTTTCTTTTTCATGACGTAAATAAGGTACCTACCTACTGATACGTTTCAATTTTGTCGTTGTGCAAATTTATTTACAGAAACTTTAAAATATAAAGCTTCGTTCAATTTAACATTATTTTCACTTTAAATCTACTTTAGAAAATCCAGTGTCGTCTATTTTCAGAAATCATTTATCATATCGTACAGCTATAAACAAACGTCGAAGTATTTATTTTGTCCCCGTGGTGTTACTTCGAACGCACTACCCCTGATACATATCTTTGTAACGCGTCTATGCGTATGTTGATCTGTGGCGTATAACTATCGCAACGTTATTTGTTAAGAACGTTCTGACATCTCGAGTGTATTCTGATTGGCTGGCTGGATTGAACACGAGGGTTTTAGTTTGTCTGTGAACATTCATTGTTCGCTGGGTATTTTATGGTATGAACCGTTGAAATTTTATTTCATATGTTCGGTCGAAATAATTAAATATTTCACCTTATATTAAGGGATGACCGACGTGTGAAATATATTTCATGGGTATCGTTCAAGATTTTTTCGAGTTATTAGAGATTATAGACCCGTGGGAATACCGATTTTTATGGGAACAGAGATTTCAACGTGAGAGGTGTTTTTTTCATGGTGTAATTCCAGTCAGATGTTAATTTGCATACAAAAAGGTGTTAGAGGAAAAACATCAGTTAAGTAGGCCTCAATTACCACATCTAGGGTGATAACAGCCCTATATTAGGACCCGATCTGGCCAATTGGGTTCTCTTTTCTTCTCTTCTTTTTTTTTCTCTTCTCTTCGTTTTCTTTGTTCTCTTCCTTGTTTTTGGGTTTATGTTATTAATTTAAATAACCCCAACGTGGGATACTGTATGGGAGGAAATTTGGAGTTCTACCCTTGACTTGGAGAGTACAATATGGGTTCGTGAAGCTTTCTACAGGAGTAGGAGTTGGTAGCCACCACTAGTAGTCATCGTATAACGCATTGGGATTTCACGCAAGTTTTACACTTTGATTTGTTTATGTAAAGTACATTTTGCCTACAATATCAGTCAGTTTATGTTGTAGATCATTTATTTGTCCATTACTGTAAGCATCTTGTGGTAGTCAGTTTATGACTATACTTATGTTGATCAAGCATTAATCACTATGATCCACATATAATATTAGATTATAGCTGTCATATCGTTTATAATTTGCGAATGTGGATTGGTGATAACAACACTACACTACTATGGCTATTCAATTTGAATGTTTTGAGTTATTCAAGCTGGTGGTAGTAGGTGTATGAGCTCATATAACATTATTGCGCCATATTATATTTTCAAATTTCATAATTATTCGCGTAAACGTCATTCTGTGCCATAGATACGTATGATATACTGTAATAATTTAACCCTATAGTATATTCGAGACTCAAGTATACATTTGTTTCACTTTTATCAGGTAATTGAGTACTCGTTTGAGAAATTTAATTTGTATGTAAATACTGGTTTGTACATATTTATACCCAACAAACAATCCAGGCTGTAACGTAGGATTTCAATTGGGGGGAATTATTGGATTTCACTTGGGGGGTTATATAGGATTTTACTTGGGAGGTTATATAGGATTTTACTTAGGGGGTTATATAGAATTTCACTAGGAAGGTTTATAGGATTTTACTTGGGGGGAATTATTGGATTTTACTAGGGGGGTTATATAGGATTTTACTAAAGGAATTCATAGGACTTTAAAGTGCCATTGGGTACTTGAGGGTGTAGCCTGTCATAAAGCTTCGTACAAATTGTGGTACTCAGGGACTGAGTTACTACTGGGAAGGGATAAATTGGTTTTAAAGGTACGGAATATATATTTTTGTTTGGGATATTTGTATATACAGGGTGTCCCGGGACTGATGAGAAAAAAGTCAGGAGCGTATAATCTGAGTCAAAATAATGTTAGTACTCCATATAAACTTTTTCTATTCAGGCCCTCGTTTTCGAGTTATAGGCCTCCAAAGTTTTAATTTTGAATTTAATTTTATTTTTATTTTTTGTACTAGTTATTTGATCTTTATAAAATTCACAGCAAAGCTATAATGTACGTGTATGTTTATTTTGGTAAGGTAAACAGATTTACAGTAGTGCCTTGAAGCCAGGGACGGACTACTCGCAATGGTTAGTGATCCAAATAATTTGCAGGGATGGCACACCCTGTATGAAATTATCGAAATTCACTTCCCCACACATTAAGCTAACGAAAAGGTACTACTGTTAGAATTCGATAAAATGAGCCGTTCGGCTAATATTGACAGTTTTATTAATGCACTACGTACATTCACCATTTTTATAAGTACACAACGAGGTAAAACTAACTTATTAATACGATGTCCAAGATTTACCTTCAGTACTACAAAAAAATAATTTAATGATAGCAGAAAATAAAAAACATTAACGACTCATTAATTGGAAAGTTGGTAAAAACTTTTTAAAAGTGTTTTTACCGTTTATCAAGTAACCATAGGATTAGTTGTCAAACATTGTGTAGAATAGTTCGTAGTCAGTACTTGTCAATAATTCATAAGTCCTTAATTTAACAGTTACAATGGCAGAATTCACTTTTATTGAGTACGCAGATATGAATTTAATGTATGGACTGGTTTCTCGAAACTGTTTAGAGGCCAGAAGGCTTTATGCAAAACATTTTGCAAACAGAGCATTGCCAGACAGACAGCGTATTGATCTCAGGTTACGAGAAACAGGTATGAATAAGTAAATGTAATTTTCCATGTATACAAAACAAAGTTTTAAATTTTAGGACGTTTTTTGCCAAAAAAAGGTGGAGAAGGTCCAGTACGAAGCGTACGTACTGTGGCAGTTGAACAAGACTTGTTAAATGCAGTTGATAATGAACCATCAACGAGTTTACGAAAATTATCAAGAGAACATAACGTCTCGAAATCAGTTGTGCATCGCGTTCTAAAAGAACAGCTGTTATATCCTTTTCACATGAAAAAAGTACACAGTATGACAGTGGCTGATCATCCTTCACGACTTGAGTATAGCCAGTGGTTTCTGCGACAACAACAAGCAGACAATACATTTATTAGTAACGTTCTCTTTAAGAACGAATCCGGTTTCAACAGAGATGTAGTCATAAATTCTCATAAATGCATTTATGGGATGATGTGAATCCACATGCATGGCATTAGTCAAACTGAAGCCAGCATAGATTCATGGTTAATGTTTGGGCAGGAATAGTTGGCAATCATTTGATAGGGCCATACTTTATTGACGATACTTTGACCGGTCAGAGATATTTGGAGTTTTTGTAAAATGAGGTATGGAACCGGTTTGATGATGTGCTACTACAAACTCGTAGGAATTTATGGTTCATGCAATATGGGGCCCCTCCTCATTTCAGTTTAGATGTACGATAGCATTTACACACAAGGTTTCCTAATAGATGGATTGGTCGTGGAGGCCCTTTTCAATGACTACCGCGATCAGGAGATGTTAATCATATGGATTTCTTCCTCTAGGGTGATCTCAAAAGTAAGGTATACGCAACACCTGTGCAAACAGGCAAGATTTAATGGACAGAAATTTGTTACACTGCAATGTTATTAGAAGTGCAAAGAAACAACCGTCGTAGACTTAGAATGTGCGTGGAAGTGGGAGCAGCTCATATTGGACATTTATTAGAAAAACGTTAGTTTTTGTTGTTTAGGAATTAGTTTCAGTCGATTGTTTTATAACTTGTGTTTTATGAGGTTTTCTTAATGGTTTAATAATGTTGTGTTCGTAATTTTGATTAAAAGCAACTAATTACGTTGTCTGCGTACCTTTTTTATTCCCATTAAATAAGTTCTTAATGTTCTTATCATCTGCTATCTTCAAATTATTTTTTTGTCGTACATCGTATTAATAAGTTAGTTAGGTAAATTTGTGCGTAGTGCATTAATAAAACTGTAAATATTAGCCAAACGGCTCATTTTATCGAATTCCAGCAAGAGTACCTTTTCGTTAGCTCAATGTGTGGGGAAGTTAATTTCGATAATTTCATACAGGGTGTGCCATCCCTGCAAATTTATGTATCACTAACCATTGCGAGTAGTCCGTCCCTGGCTTCAAGGCACTACTGTAAATCTGTTTACCTTTCCAAAATAAACATACATGTACATTATAGCTTTACCGTAAATTTTACAAAGATCAAATAACTAGTAAAAAAAATAAAAATAAAAACCAAATTCAAAATTAAAACTTTGGAGGCCTATAACTCGAAAACGAGGGCCTACATAGAAAAAGTTTATATGAAGTACTAACATTATTTTGGCTCAGATTATACGCTCCTGACTTTTTCCCATTAGTCCCGGGACACCCTGTATATTTAAAAATATATTTTTTTTGTATATCATTCAATCGAGGGGGGAATGTCACTTACCTATGAAAAATTGTGCTTAGGATTTATGAGATTTCAGGACATTTGGGGATATTTTCGCTGATAAGTCTCAACACATTAAGTTTGGATAAAATTTACACCAATAGTAGTGCCGTATCATATAAGTAATATACTTTTTAACACATTCGTATATTTCACATTACATTTTACATTAATTATCGGTAAAGGTATCTTCAAACTGTACTTACACGGAACTTGTTTCACACAAATACAGAATTAACTGATTCAGAAAATATAACATTTGCAAGCGTCTTTGTTTTTCCTTACCTGTAAAATTATTTCATTTCACTATTGGTAAACGGATGCGCATATCACAAGCCCATAAGTTCCATTTAAAAAATTTGGAGTTGTATATGTCCGAAGGGGTTTGAAGGTAGGTGACACGTTTCGGGACTTTTATAATTATGTACATTAACCGGAATAATGAATTTATTCCGTTTGGCTTTTCCATACTATAGGGAGGATGGCATGTATAAATTTAACCCTTTGGGCCTAAGGTAAAAAATATAACACTGAGCATAAGGTGGGTGTGATATACCCGGAAAACATTTTAGTAAACTGTGATTATGAAAATCAATATTCATTCATTTATTAAACATATAATCCATTTATTCGTGTATTAAATAAATATGACAATTGACAAGAAATGTTATATTCTATTATTATAAAAGTAAACACCAGTATACTCCTTCACAAAAAAATGTATCTGCATTTTGCTACTGAATTCAAAAAGCACATAGTAGTATCACATTTTAAATATAAAAAATAACCATAGAAAAATACAAAACATTAGCTTACATCGCAAATAGTTGTTTGATATCCATATCACTGTTTCATCTTTGATGCAATTTTGACTTGTGGAGGTAGCGTGCTCCATACACAAATAAATGTTACAATGGTAACAAGTGTAACTTGTTTTCGTACATTGGCAAGTTGGACATTGTTGGTACCTTTTCATGGATTTGTTCTGAGGTTGAGTTGATGGTTCACCTACTTGATTAGCTATTCTCTTCTTGTCGATGTACGTTAGTTGTTCTATTTTGCAAATGTTCTGATATTAAATCTAAGCCTAAACTTCAAAGAAAATCTCTTCTTTTCTTTGGAGTAGAATTGTTGGAATTATATATGATTGCACTATTTATGCCAGCAATATTCAAAACAACTTAAAAAACTGTCATTAGCCATCGTTCAGAATTACGATATACGTCATGGTTCCTACAGGCCTGTTATATGTAGAAGTCCATTTTGTGCCATCTTTTGCAGACAAAATGGGCACACTCACTCAAGTCTCATTATGTACCACTATCAGCACTTCTCTCACAAATATAGTCAATTTAATATTCACTTTCGTCCTCATTATCATTCGCCAAATTGTCTGAGTGGTCACTTTCAACGTACTCTTAAAGATCTAACAATCTTTTTTATTCAGCTTCATAAGACATTAGGCGTTTTATACTAAATATACCAATAATACCAACATTCTACAAAATTTCTACTAAGCATAGTTTGATTGTAAATGAAAAATATTCCCCCGAAAGTAAGATGGGTGCAATATACCTAACATCGGTTTTAAACAGACGTGCACTTGTTACCTGATCTAAATTCACTGAATCTGTGTATCGGATACTTTAAACACTGTTGCAGCTATAGGCTGCAGAGACCTAGATAAATATAAGCATGCGTATTACGAAAATATGGTCGTTTGAAAGTTGGGCTGGGTAAGATATAGTCCACCTTACGCACAGAGAATTAACAGTTTTCTATACTTTTAGGATACGATGAAGCTATTTATTTCGAGATTTCTGGCAACAGTATCTCTCACTCTAACAAAAGAGTATAGATTATATAATCACAGTTTATTTAGGATGCTTCCAAATACTGGATGAGTTACTTTTGCTGAAAAAATTGGAGACAGATATGGAATACAATTGTTGGTGTCATCCCAGCCAAATTGGAGAATCTGTCGACGTTTTAGTTGGGCAAGAACATCAAGAAGCATTTATGAAGTTCTCAAATGAACACGGCATAAATTTTGAAATTGATGTCAACAATACAGAAGAATTTATAGAAGAGGAACGACAATTTCAGTAGCGGAATATTCAAGAAGAATTAAGTTGGGATCACTACCACACCCTTGAAAAAGTTGATTTCCAAATTCACTGATTGGCTAACTGGAAATGTAAAGCACGATGAAATGAACTTTATCAAACACTGTTTGTTTTGTTAGCAATTTTTTAGACGAATTTACGAAAATAAAGGTTCATTTTCTATAATAATTTTATGTTAATTATTTATTGTTATTGTTTCCAAGTGATAGTAATAGTCTGAAGGATAGTGAAGCGTCACATAAAGCCTCTCCTACCAACTCCTACTCGCAGCACCTCCACGTTGGTAGATCCTGGTAAACTATTTCTGGAGATTCAAGATCGGGTAACCAACCCCTGGTGGCGGTTTTACAGTAGATGGACTAAAGTGAGAGGAAGAACAACAGCGGGGGGTTTCAGGTCCTTCATCGGGCGCGGCCCCCTGGGAATAGGGGATGCCGTCTCCTACAACTACCAAGAGATGGTAGTGGAAAAATAAAATAGTTACCGTGAAGCAAAACCTGGCCACCTCCAAAATGATGGAAAAAAAGGGAGAGATATAAAGCCTCCGATTGTGAGAAAAACGACGTAAACGAGATCAGAGCGGCAACGCCTGAAGTCGTGTCCGGCAGAGGGCTTGAGACGTCCCAGGTCGTCACAATGCGAAGTCCTTAAACTGAAAATAACAGTCAGCACAACCATTCAACGTTCATACTAATTATAGAAACTAGAACATTTGAAGAGAAACAGATAAAGGGAGACAGAAACTGCTTGTTCCGAGCCGCCAGCTTATTCAGGAACAACATATGATAATTAGACAACATGCGGTCAGCTACGTCCGGCAAAACTGAAATGAGGTGAAAACATATCTAGTGGCAACGGAACCATGGATGCAAAATGATAGAAACTACTGCTATACCATGAGACAGGATGGTACATATGATATCAGCGTAGAGATACTGGCACAATCAAGAATCCACAAGATGAACATCATGGTCTATACATCAACGCAAAGATCAACTGCAAAGAAGTTTACGTCAGATCAACCACCAACTATTATAAGCAAAATAGCAAGACTAAAAGAGCTCTACCTGCTGCTGATAGGAAACTTAGAGAACGAACACATTGAACTCCTACAACCAACCGATTCGTCCAAGGAAACAGGACCACTACCAATTGGTCCCAAACATCAACAAACGAATGACCAAACTAAGGACAAGAGAAAAAATCCAGACAAGACATCCAGCAGCCATACAAAAAATCAAATCAACAACCAAGCGAAACCAAGAAATCAGAATCTGGTGGACAGCGGATCAGTACAAAGAAATAATATGGTGCCATCTCCCTACAGTAGAAAGAACTGGAGCAGCCAACATCAATGATACATTCAAGCTCTGCAAATCTCGAAACCCACACTCAAAACACAACCTCCCTGCAAACACCATGGCGACGCAAATAAGGTACATCCAGCAAAAGAACAAAATCAGCGAGCCAAACTTATAAATTATTCTAAAAGTAGTAAAAGCCAAAATCCAGAGACAAATGATAGCAACCAACATTAAGGAGATGGAACAAAATGAAACATAAGACAAAAAAAATACGGATAAAGAGCAGAGGCAATCACAAGTCCTAGGGATATAGATCCAAGACAGAAAGCGAAAACAGACCCGACAGCAGAGAGCAAGACCACCAGAGTCACAAAGCAGTAACAAAAAAACAT
Organism: Galeruca laticollis; assembly: GCA_963921935.1. NCBI lineage: Eukaryota > Metazoa > Arthropoda > Insecta > Coleoptera > Chrysomelidae > Galeruca > Galeruca laticollis. The sequence continues at coordinate 68,618,479 of OY998183.1, forward strand.
AACAAAGCATGCACTGAGCTTAGGGAGAAAATATTGACCACCCTTAAAGAAGTAAGGATGAACGAAAACCCACAATGAATTCCCTTCAAGGAAATCAACAATAACAGAGAAGCCAAAGAACTAATCAAAAGTGGTAATGAGGCTATCAAAGAAATATTTAGACTACAACCGAATGAATACACAAACCTAACAGCTATTAACAACCTCATGTATGCCACCGCAGCAACAATACAGAATAACCTGATACCAGAAACAAAAAGGAAACGACTTGAAGCAATAGAAGGAGAACCACTATGAAGCGAAGAACCCAATATCGAACAGCAATGTTGAGAAAATATTTATCACAACTCAAAGAGACACAAAGTACTACGCTCAGCAGGACAAAGAAAGATAGTACCCCATTACCAAGGTGACACAACTTACGGCAACGCAAGGGAAACTGAAACAACCAATAGCAGCTGAAGCCTACCTAATAAAACGATACATCGAGAGAAATAACCAGTACCACCAGAATAAAAAGTTCACAGAAAAACTTAATCCGAGGGATGCCCAACGAGAGATACAGCAGTACTGGAGAAGCATATGAGATAGAAACATCGGACACAACAATACTGCGACATGGATTCAGTAAGGATACGAAAAAACCTCCAAAATAAAACGCATGCAATGGCCCAACATCAGCCTAGCCGAACTCAAACTAGCAACCGATAGAACAGCAAAATAGAAAGCACCGGAAGAGGACGGTATACCAAACTTCTGGTGGAAAAAGTTAGAAACAATACACGAAACCTTAGCAAAGTCATATAATGACATGATAAGAGGAGAGCAGAAAACTCCTGCCTGGCTAACAAAAGGCAAGACCCACCTGATCCCCAAATCCAAAGACACAAAAATAGCAAAAACATATCGCCCCATAACCTGTTCGAATAATGCATACAAAATCCTAACTAAGATAATATCTGAAATAACATATCCACATCTAGTAGAAAACAACCTCTTCCCTGATGAACAAAAAGGCAAAAAAACTGTGTCAAGAGCTCTTGTGGATGCAAAGAACACCTCTTAACTAGCAACATAATCCAAAAAACTGGAAGAACAACGGCAACAACCTCGTAATAGCATGGATTGACTACAGAAAAACTTTTGACAGTATACCTCATAGTAGAAACCATAATCATATACCGAACATCCTCAACACTGCTAGCCTTAATAACAAATATATATATATATATATATATATATATAGACATATCAACAAGCATTACTAAGCCCGAAGTGGTATACATCACAGATATTACGAAGCCCGCGAAGTTTTTACGAAGCCCGAAACGGGCTTCCAAAAATTTTAGGATGTATATAAGCTTATTATGATCATATGATGGCATCTATTGAAATTTTTAAAAAATTACAAAGGCTTCGTATAGATGGTACGCTCTCTTAGTTCATACAGCTTTAGTTCAGTACTATTGCCACCAGAGGCACCACGCTATGTGTATATATATTTGGTAAAGATCACGTACGATAGGAAGCCACTAGATTTTACAGCTGGGTTTGCAACTTCATTGAGGTATTCGGTAAATGGAGATACTTCCTTAGAAAACCATTAGGAGAATAATTTTGAAATTTTTACTATAGACGTAAGAAGATGTGAATTATCTCATTATCACATTTAGTAATAGTGAAAGCTTCTACATTAAGGATCCAAATTTTTTTTCCAAATTATACCAAGTTTTCAAATGGTCTTTTTTAAAAATTATCGTATCGAATTCGTGAAATAAGCAATCTACATTGTAAAGTCTCTAGTTTTCAGATAATAAGACGGAAAAATTTCAAAGTGATGTGCATCGTGCAATCCTGACAAATACCGGAGAAAAAATGTTAGAAGTTTTTCTTGTTTTTTATGGTCTACCACTTGTGGTAGAAAGTTATAATTTTAATAAATTTAATGTTTTTAATGTAACTGAAATGTATCAAATCACGTTGTCATGGTAACGTAAGAATCCGAAAAAAGTGTCACTTCGCATATGGTTTTCAATGCGCAAACCTTGTCATTTTTTGACATTTGTAGGAAAAATGTTTTCTCATTATAAACGTCAAAAAATTTCCAGTACAATTCGGTGTTGGGAATCCACAGGGAATAAATTTCCACTAAAATTTATCCGTTGCTATGGTGATCTGTCAAAAAGCACGTTTGGATTGGTTTAAAATTACAGGTGTGGAATTTTCCGAATTATTGTTTTAAAATATGTTTAATGCTACATCCATCGTGAAAAAACATTATTTAGTTTCTGTTTTTAAATATATTTCAAACAAAATGAAATACAAGTTTTATGAAAACGTTTTATTTGAAAAATAAACTTGCTGTTGTTACAAACTTACAAAAAGTCAAATCTATTTGAAACAATTGTAAACGAACGTTTTTATTTTCACCCAATCTTTGTTTACTACTATTTCTCCATATTTTTTCAAAAAATCTTCGCTCTCATATTTCCTAGGCGTTATCTTATTTTTTATATGTGCGGCAAAATATTTACGAACAAGTTCTTTCTCTTTCGCACTCCACCTAACACGTCCCTTTGTTTTTTTATATGTTTTCGTGGATAACCTTATTTTTTTATTCCTTTTACCTTCATCAGCTTTAACATTCATTTTATATTTTTTTGGTTTATTTTCTTGCTCTTGGTCTTCTTCTGAGCTTCTTAGCAATTTTGTTCTGTTCGACCCTTTTGCAGCTAATTTTATCTCTGTCTCCAAGTCCTCGCTACTGGTTTCATTGTCCGATGCTTGTTTTTTTCCTTTTTTTGCTTTTATCAAAATTTCCTTCCCAATATTTTCGAGTAATTCTCCTTCTGATTCAGAACTATAATAAACCTCTTTGTCAAGTTCAATTTCACTTAAACTCTTGCCTCGAAATTCCTTTCCCTTGCCTTTTTCTAATAAAAGAAGCACTTTTGCTACCTTAGTCGTCTGGTAAATATCCTGAGGTAATTTAAATTAAAAAAACGTTCTATTTAATTAACTCAAATAACTAATGAGTTATTTAATGAAAAGCAAAAAAGTTATATAAAAACTGACCTGTAAAATTCAGAGTGCGTCTTTTTTGTATGGCCCATGAACTTGGCTATTTGTTCCATCTCGTCTGATTCCATTGTCATCAATTGCAGAGTTGTAGCTATGTGCTTTCTGAATTTAGTCGATGTCAATAATTTGGGTTCTTTGGCACAGCAATTTTCAGCCAGACATCTAATAACTTTCGTTCCCGTCATCCATTTATTTTCAGAATTCGGATTAGCGAATAAGTATGGGTTCGACATCGGCACCACACCAGAAGCTAACCTGATATTTAGTAAACAGGTAATATATTTTTGAATTCTAGGAGAAAATAGTATTGGCACTGGTTTTGACCCTTTTCCGCCTGTTATGACTCTTTTAAATTTATTGCTCAATATCTTTTCAGTTGTAGTAAGTGACTCGGTGAAAGCTTCTTGTTCACTCCGTTGGTTTTCGATTTTATAAGTTTCTATCTTCAAATATTGTACATCACCCACCCGTTTTCTATTGAAAATAACGGTGTGAGCAAGTACACATTCAGTTAAAATTTTATAGTTCTTTTTCACTTCTATATGATTCTTAAGTTCTTCGTAAGCTTTGCTGGCAAGTTCATTGATGTATGTTTGAAATAAAAGTATATCACTCGCTAATGGTAATCTAACTGGTTCCTCCCATTGTCTTTCTTTCAAGGTTTTCAAAGCAAGACTTGATATTTCGTTGCACCAATGCCCTTCTATTAACTGTCTTGAATCTTTAATTTCCCTCTTCTTTTCATCTCTATTAGCCCATTTTATATTAGGAAGATTTTTTTCTCTAATACAATTTTAAACGCAACATTGCAAATTAATTTTAAATTTGTTCTCATGTGTAATGCTAAGGATGGTGCCTTAAAGCTCTTATTTATATCATCATAGCCACTTATGATTTTGGCAGCCGATAGAAGTATTCCAAAGAACTCAGGTCTAAGCAAGTCAAAGAAGGTAATTATCGTATCATCCATCGATTTGATTGCTATCAGCATTCTTGCCATTTCCCTTACTTTATTAGATACAACATTGGCGATCTGTTGTCTTTTGTGTTTTGCCAAAAGACTTTCACCATACAAACAAATTACCGGGTCATTTTTTGCTACCTCACTAATATTATCCGCTCTCATTATATCAAAAACCTCTATTTTTATTCGAGAATTTTTTAGATATTCTTGATTTTTTGACATAACTGATGCCATGAAGGTTTGAGACTGAGATAAACAGCTTTTACCAGCATTTTTTATATCAGCGGGCTTACTTTTACAGATCTTCACATGCTTGTACAGAAGTTTTTTACTATAATGACCAGGACAGAAAGTGCAAACAAAATATTCAGTATTTGGATACTTGGAAGATCGAACTGGATTAAGGACATCTTTTTCGGTAGTTAAATGAAAATACCCTTGTTTTCGAAAAGCAGAAATTAAAGCCAGGCGTTCTGAACTTCCAGCTTTAAGACTAAGTATTAACTTGACATCTTTATTATCCTTATGGTGCCTGAAGAGATGCCTGGGGAAATGAGTAATCACATCTTGGTAACAAATTGGGCATAACGTTGGCCTTTCCATAGCGGCGGATTTTTTTCGATATATGTTGTTAATATCCTAAAACAGATAAAACAATATAATAACAAACATTAAATATGAATTTTAGTGCCACAAAGGCAACATATTACACCAAAATTAATATTAAAAAGCTTGTAAATATATTTCAACGTACCGGAGTTTTCCGAGGGGTTGAGCTGACATATTCAAGATTTTGATTGCCACTTCTATTCAATATTCTAGATACGCCTTCCTGAAATCGAAATTTTTTAAATAGCATTAACAGAATATCCCGAAATCAATTATTAGACTTTACCTTTATTTCCGATACTTTTTTGTCACTGACTTTGACTGGGTGCTCAACTGGATTATTTCTTAATAGAGTTTTTTCAAATTCCCATAACATATCTTTTTTATCCATATTCGAAGACGAACTTGAAGAGTAATCTGAAGGAATATGAATAGACTCAATGCTTGAGTCTTCAAAATCATCAGAATATGTTTCACTTTCTTGTAAGTCCATTTCATTAAATTCAGAAAGTAAATATTTTGAACGGTTATCAATATCTGGTTTTAAAAGCGTGTCAGATCTTGTAGTAGAAGTCTCAAAAATACTCATATTTTTGAGATTACTGTATTCAAGTTTCTCGGTTTTATCCTTTTGATACTTTGTTGGTATAGGTAAGATGAGGTTGTTCTCAGGCATAGTTTCAAGAACGAGTTCAGGTATATTTGAATTCTGCTCACCAGAATATTCTTGCAATTGCTTTTGAAAAATGACTTCGTTATAAACGTTTTCTTGGATCCAACAACATTCCCCAGTAACTTCATTACTATTGCAAAGCTCTGAAGTTTTGTAGTTTGTTAAATACTCTTCAGTATTTTCTGATTCACTGCGGATATTAGACATTATTGTTGAGAACTTAGGAAGTTTTACTTTTTCTTTTAAATCAGTTTTATCACTTGTCACGGCTAATTCGCTTCCAGTTGGTAAGGTTGGACTAGAGTTAGTAGGTATTGGAATATTGGACAGAATGCCAATTATTTTCTGCGATGGTGATTTACTGAATTCTCTGTTACAAGTATTGTTTTCATCCACAGAATGAGACAGAGATTTTTCAGATTCCGAAGATGTAGAGCTACTGAGAATACTGGTAACACTAACATTTTCCGATACATATGCAACCTTCTTCTGAACTGCTAATTGTAACAAATATTTTTTACGGTCCATCTCGGTTCCTGTTGGAAAAGAAAAGAAATTTTTGATTTTGGGACAATTCTTATTCCATTTATATTTAGAAACCCCTATTTTACCTTAGACTTGAAATGTAATATCTTTTACCTACTTCCGGTACATTCCTGATTTTATATCGAACATATGATTTTATATATTTTAATAGATTTTGACATATTTTCCCAGAAAAACTGTCTCAAATTAATCACGATATTCTTGTAAACAAAAACGTTACTGACTAAATTTGGCACAATAAACTATAAGCCTACAATAAAGTGTCTGTGATCTTGGAATATTTAAAAATTTTATGTTTTAGACATTCTCCATGCCATCAATTTAAAATAATTTTTACTCGATTACTTCAAATTCAACACCCTGTATCAGTTTTTCATTTTTATTTGATTGTTACCTACTAGCACTCCCTACACCTTTTGCACATTACACGATTTTGCTCGTACGGGAAAACATGGGACCGGCAGTTTTTCTTAGTCGACTGAAGAACAGTATACTAGCTTTCACATGGTACGATTACAACACGGTCACGATTTTTAACCATTCTGCAATCGTCGATTGCCACTGGAGCCACACTGGAACCCTATCATCTCTCAAGTTCAGTGGCTTACGTGACCAAACGCACGCTTTCACATTTCACGATGTTTAATCGTTTGTGTTTAATTTCAGAGTATGTACCTATTCCATGGAAATACCAAATTTAAACACATACCTAAAATAGTATCTCTACACCCTCCAGAGGGTAGAAAGACTGAGAAGAAGGAGAACCTATTCCATTTGCATGGAACAATGGGATCAATAGACGGTCAGCACTTATCAGGTCTTCAAATAAATTGTAGAACGTCCCAACTTCTTCACGTCTTAATTAGTTGAACCCAATTAAGATGATTGCGTCTTTTTCTTTTTCAATGACGATAAATTACCCACAATGCAATAATTTGTTCGCGATCCATAATAACATTGATTAAAGTTAGTTGCACTTTCAACTGAACAGATGAAAATGTTGCTTTTGAACGTCCAATGTGAAAACCAATAGACTACGATAAAAACTCTTCCGATTCTTTCCCGTACGAGCGAAATCGTGTAATGTGCTTATATCTCTAGAAAGCAAGCAATAGTTTGAAAAAATTATCCATTTTAGATATCAAAAACTTTGACTAAATATTAAGAACATCATTTAATTACATAGTTTACAGAAATTATAAATAACTGAACATATTGAACAAATATATGAAAAATAGAATATTGTAAGTGCATACAGTTCTTACTGTAAGCTTATATATACTCCGTTGTACCAAATTTAATATTCGAAGCCTTTTGTTTGCAATAATATTGTAATTTATTTGAGAGTCGGAAATTTTACGAAATTTGCAACTATTAATTGTTGATATAATACATCGTCCACGTAACTGACTCAAAATTTGAAGAATAAATTGGAACGGAAAGAAAAATGCGCTTCATTATTTGTCGATATATTGTGTTTAAAAAATCATGTCTCATTAAAAAGGAACATTTGCTTATATTCAATTGGTGATTTCTGGAATAAATTTGATTTACTTAAAAAAATATTTGATCACTGTTTGTTAACATCAGTTTGACTCTTACTATGAAATAAATTACAGCCTACTACCTAACGAGATTAGCTTTCAACTGAAAAATTTGATTCCATTCAAGCAATTTTGATCTAAAAAACAACAATGGATGTGAATATATCGAAAAGAAATTGTTTTTAGACCTATTAGAATAACAGAGATATAATTACATTTCCATTCAAATTCGTGAAGGGTTTGTTTTAATTGAAGAAATAGTCTTAGTATACTTACCACTTGTTATGAGACAACGGGGCTTCTTAACAGTTATGAGCTCTACACAAATTCATACACTGAATTATGAATAATAATTTCCAAACATTACATTTCCACTCGGGCTTCGTACCATACGTAGAAACTACAGCAATTTGTCCTCTAGCAAATAGTTAAGAAATATCCAAATATTCAAAAGAAATAGTGACATCCCTTGCCCCTCAACCCGGGCTTCTACTAGCCTGTGGTATGTGTTGGGCTTCGCATCATACGTAAGACGTATATATATATATATATATATATATATATATATATATATATATATATATATATATATATATATATATATATATATATAGGTGGGGATAACGGGGATTTCAGTCCAAGGAATCAACGCGAAGATCTTTTATTTACAAAATGCCGCCAAGCTTTCGTGTCCTTTTGACACTTCTTCAGGGCACTATAATACATATACAAATATAAATATGATTTAAAAATAGAGAAATAAATATAAGTACTTACATGTAAAATATTTTAAGTAAATTCAATATAAATAATCATTAAAAAATTTGTAAATGTAAAAATAAATATAATTATAATATACTTGATGTCATATTTCACATAAGACAAATCGATACATAATTTGTTTGTTCGTTACTTAGTTATTTTAATTTTTTTAGGTTACTTTATAATTATTTAATGAAGTTTGAATTTGAGGTTAGATTATAACCTTATAAAATGACTTTGACAGATAATTTGTTTTTGACGTTAATAGAAAAGGAAATAAGGTTAGATTATAACCTGTGAAAATGACTTTGACAAATAATTTCTTATATTTTGACTTTAATAGAAGTGAATTTAATTTTTATGAAATAATCATATAAATAATGAAAAATTATCTATTTTGTTCAATATTCAAAAGGTAGCTATAAATATTACTAAGATTTTCAATGTCACTTTTCTTATTCATACTATTATTTGCCTTGTTGATTTCAACCATTTCAAGAAAATATCTTTTAGACATATTTTGTTCAGTATGTAGAACTTTAGCTTCATTAAATAACATTTTATGGCCTGTTTCGATGGAATGCTGTGTTAATGCACATGATTTTTTGTTAAGTTTTATATCACTTTTATGAGATGTGATGCGATTAGTCAAATTTCTAGAGCTGGTACCGATGTAGTTAAGATCACAGTTATTGCATTTTATTTCATAGACTACATTTGATTTTTTTAAGTCAGGTGTAGAATCTTTCAATTTACTATTTAAATTTCCAATCGTTTTTATATTTTTCTGTGTTATCTTTATATTAGTTTCATTTTTGAAAAGTTTTATTATGTTCTTTGATAAATTTTCAATATTTGGAATTGATAGGTAATTAATATTTTCTACATTTGTATTCCTATCTGTTTCATTGCTAGAGATATTATCATGAATAGTTCTATCAGAAATATTGTTGAAAAGAATTCTATTTAGAAGTGATTTAGGATAAGAATTTTCTAATAAGATATCACGTAAAATTCTTAAATTTTTTTGTTTTAAAGAAGGGTGAACTAGTTTTTCAATTCTATTTTTTAAACAAATAATGAGATTAATTTTCATTTTCTTTGTATGAAAAGAATGATAGTTTATATACCTTCCTGAATTTGTTGGTTTTATATACCAATCGGTAATCAAAGTGTTATCGTTTTTACGGATTATTTTAGTGTCTAAAAATGGAATGTAGAAAATATTAATTACCTATCAATTCCAAATATTGAAAATTTATCAAAGAACATAATAAAACTTTTCAAAAATGAAACTAATATAAAGATAACACAGAAAAATATAAAAACGATTGGAAATTTAAATAGTAAATTGAAAGATTCTACACCTGACTTAAAAAAATCAAATGTAGTCTATGAAATAAAATGCAATAACTGTGATCTTAACTACATCGGTACCAGCTCTAGAAATTTGACTAATCGCATCACATCTCATAAAAGTGATATAAAACTTAACAAAAAATCATGTGCATTAACACAGCATTCCATCGAAACAGGCCATAAAATGTTATTTAATGAAGCTAAAGTTCTACATACTGAACAAAATATGTCTAAAAGATATTTTCTTGAAATGGTTGAAATCAACAAGGCAAATAATAGTATGAATAAGAAAAGTGACATTGAAAATCTTAGTAATATTTATAGCTACCTTTTGAATATTGAACAAAATAGATAATTTTTCATTATTTATATGATTATTTCATAAAAATTAAATTCACTTCTATTAAAGTCAAAATATAAGAAATTATTTGTCAAAGTCATTTTCACAGGTTATAATCTAACCTTATTTCCTTTTCTATTAACGTCAAAAACAAATTATCTGTCAAAGTCATTTTATAAGGTTATAATCTAACCTCAAATTCAAACTTCATTAAATAATTATAAAGTAACCTAAAAAAATTAAAATAACTAAGTAACGAACAAACAAATTATGTATCGATTTGTCTTATGTGAAATATGACATCAAGTATATTATAATTATATTTATTTTTACATTTACAAATTTTTTAATGATTATTTATATTGAATTTACTTAAAATATTTTACATGTAAGTACTTATATTTATTTCTCTATTTTTAAATCATATTTATATTTGTATATGTATTATAGTGCCCTGAAGAAGTGTCAAAAGGACACGAAAGCTTGGCGGCATTTTGTAAATAAAAGATCTTCGCGTTGATTCCTTGGACTGAAATCCCCGTTATCCCCACCTATATAGCATTTTTCAGTCGTTATATAAAAAAAATATATATATATATATATATATATATATATATATATATATATAGGCTATTCACTCTTGTCAGAGTGGTGGCCGCACTTTTGAGCTCTTAGACTTCTTTATTTGCGGGGAGTCACTCCGCGTCTTTCTTGTTTTTTTTTTCTATAGATGGTCGCGTCTTTTTGATTTTTCTGTTATCTTGTTCCATTTTTTCCGGTCCTTTATATCTGTTTTCCAATCTCTTATATCCAGTTTTTTCATATCTTCCTTAACTTGATCTTCCCATCTTGTCTTCGGTCTTCCTTTTGGCCTTGCTACTTGTGGTAACCAATCACTTCTTCTTATTATTGTTGTCGGCTCCCTTCTGAGTACATGTTCGTACCATTTTAATCGTTGGGCTTTTATGAACTTCACAACATCCTGTCCTTCCATTTTTTGTTTATTTTCATGGTTCATCATCGTTCTGAAGTCGCCCTCTTCTGTTTTGACTGGTCCAAAAATGTTCCTCAATATTTTCCTTTCGGCACTCCTTGAAGTTTCTTCTTTTTTATTTGTCAAGCAGATTGTCTCTGCGGCATATGTCATTATTGGTCTAATAGCGGCTTTATACAGTTTCAATTTGGTGTTTCTGGTTAGATGTTTATCTTTAAGAAATTTGCTGTTTTTCCAGTATGCTTTGTTTCCTGATTTTACCCTTTCTGCTACCTCTATATTTTTGTCGTTCTTCTCGTTTATCGTAACGCCTAAGTATTTGAAGTTTGCTACTTCTTTAAACTTGTGGTTCTGTACTGTGATTTCTTTTAGACACTCTGTTGTTTCCCTGCTGACTAGCATATATTTAGTTTTTTCTGGGTATATCTCCAGACCTCTGCTTTTTGCTTCTTCGATCAGGTCACCTAGCATTTTATCCAAATTGCTCCTATACCTTGCTATAATACCAGATCGTCTGCATACACTATTATTTGGGTCATGTTCTGGGCTATTGTTGTCTCTGGTTCTATCGCCTTAATCGCGCCATCTGATGCTATATTGAATAATACCGTTGGTAATGCACCCCCTGCCTCACACCATCTATCAAATCGACTATCTCACTATAGCCCTCACTAGTTATTACTCTGGTTTTCGAGTTGTTTATTGAAATTTTTGTCAGTCGTATTAACTTGTTTGGAATATCCATTTTCCTCATGTCAACTACGAGTTTACGCCTGCTAATACTATCAAATGCTTGCCTAAATTCTACAAACAATATATGTAAATCGATTCCATATTCCTAGCTTTTTGCTATCTTATGCCTACTAATTCTATCAAATGCTTGCCTAAAATCTACAAACAATATATGTAAATCGATTCCATATTCATAGTTTTTTTCTATCGTTTATGTCATTACATGCAGTGCATCTATAGTTGTTTTACCACTTCTGAAGCCATATTGGTATTCCCCTAGTTTCTGTTCTGCGTATTTGTTTATTTCCTTTCTTAAAAATGATGTCATGACTTTGTATAGTGTGTTAAGCAGGGTTATTCCTCTGTAGTTATAGCATTTTGTTTGGTCTTCTTTTTTGAAGATTGGCATTGTTAGACCTAAACGCCATTCTGCTGGCATTTGTCCTTCCTTCCATATGTTTATGAGTAGTTCATATATCTTTCTTTTTAGTTCTTCTCCTCCTTTCTTTATCAGTTCGTTAACTATTCCATCTTGTCCTGCTGCCTTATGTTCGAGATTTGTTATTATTTCTTCATATTCTGCATATGGTGGGAGGTATTCCTCTTCCTCTTCTGCTGTTACCTCAAAGTTTGCTTCCGTAAACTCATCCTCCTCTAGACCCTTCTTGTAATATGCTTCCCATTCTCTTTTGCTGATTCTTTTCGTTACTTTGCTTCTTTTGCTTTGTTTTATTATGTAATCATATAGTTTTTTATTTTCTCGGTTGTCACTTTCTATTTCCATCATAAGCTTCTTTATCCACTCTGCTTTTTTCTTCTGATAGCATTTGTCCGCTTCTTTCTTCTTTTTCTTGTATTCTTTCAATTCTGTCTCTCCTCCTGTATTTAGCCATTATTTTCGTGCTTGATCTTTCTGTTCCTTTTTGCTTTCACATTCTTCATCATACCATCCTTTACATCTTTGTTGCTTTTCTTGTCCTAGTATTTCTTCGGCTGTTTTGGTAATATTGTTTTTTATGTTCTCCCATTTTTTCCTATATTTCCATCTGCATCTTGTGTTAGTCTATCTTTTAATACTTGTCTGTATCTTTCTTCCGTATGTTGTTTTTTCAAATTATCTATGTTCCATTGTTTTTTACGTTTTTCCGTTTTAACGTTCCTTAGTGTCTTCATTTTTATTTTCACCACGACTAAGAAATGATGTATGTATGTATGTATGTATGTATCGTCTACTGTTTTCAGCCATTTTCTTAATATAAGTGCGTGGTCTATCTGATTCCCTTAATTGGAGCCGGATTTTGTCCATGTCATTTTGTGCACCTTTTTATGTCTGAATTTGGTACTTATTATGAAAGTGTCGGTACTTATCCCAAAATTGCAGAGTCTTGAGCCATTGTAGTTTGTCCTGTTGTGTCCTAGTCTACAACATTTTCGTTATATTCCTCCTTTCCGATTTGTATATTGAAGTCTCCTATGACTAGTTTCATGTCATTTCTAGGTATGTTCTCCCAAACCTCTTGCAGCTTGTCATATAATTCTTCATTGTCTTCATTATTTGTGTCCTCTGTTGTTGCGTAAACAATCATTTTTGTTAGATTTGCTTGCTTATTTCTAATTTTAATTGTTGAGATTCTTCCATTTACTGCTTGGAAGGTCATTACCTTGTTTCTTAACTTTTCATTCACCATAAATGCTGTGCCATTCTTCCCTTGTTTCTTTTCCCCTGCGTAATAAAGTGTGTATCCTCCCTTATCTATTCTTCCATCACCCTTCCATCTTATTTCCTGCAGTGCAAATATCTGAAGCTTGTATCTTCCCATTCCTCTAGCTATCTCATTCATTCTACCAGCCTTCAACATTCCATGTGCCGATCGTAACAGTTTCTTTATTTCCTGTTTGCTTGAATATATTTATTGTACCTTTCTTGTTTGACTTTTTCTCTATCACTTGCATCGCCATTTTCGTTGCCTGGTTAGTATGCGTATTTTCCATTCCTTTGAATTTTATTCGTTTTTTGAATTTACCAATTTTACCGTTAATTTGTCCCATTTCCATTCTTCCCCATCAATAATTATTTTACTAAAACCAATCTTCACGGTTTTTCCATTATTTCTTTCACTTTGTGCTCTGTCTCGTATTGCTTTTTGTCATTCTCTTTCTTTCTTGCTTAAGGCATGATTTATATAAATTCTGTCATCTTTTATATTTTTTAGTTTTTGTTTATTGTGCATCATAATCTTCCCTTTATCCTCTGCATTATCTAGTTCTATCAAACAAGCTTTATCACCTAACTTACGTGCTGTCTTAACTCGTATTTGGATTTTCAGTTGCTTTTCCATGAAATAGTGACTGCTTTTATTAACTCCTCTGAATCCGTCATATCTATTTTTAACCCAGTAATCACAACGTTGTTAATCCTTATTTCTTTTTCTATCCATTCTTGAGTAGTTTTGATATTTCTTATTTCTTTATTAATATCTTCATTCTCCTTCTGTATTGTTTCGTACATTTTTCTGAGGGTCTCGTTTTCCTGTTTTATTATTTGAATCTCTTCCCTCCTCCTGTTATTATCAGCGCTCACTCAGTTCAGCAACTGACACGTTCCCGGGCTGACATTTCCTAATACTACATACCTCTAAATTCTCCTCGCTCCAGCCTGCCTTCTTTGTGATATCTGGTTATTCGATAGTCCGACTTTCGCTTTTACCTCCTTATAGATTTTATTTTGATTATCCAGTTCTATTGCCAATTGTTTATTAATGAGTTGCTTTTTTTTAACCGTTCTGGATTGTTAAACAGGTTTTAGATATATTTTCAAGATTTTGTACTTACAGTTAACTAAATGATTTGTTAATTAATCTTTGCGATTGATACACATTAACTTTACACTTTGGTTTATTTACAAAATTTTGGCTTCTAATATTCCTACAAAATTTCGAATTATTTCAAGAGCGCACCTCGACACTTCTTATTTTACTAGTTGCCTAGTACTATATCTTCACATTGATATCTGGTATTTAATCCCAAAACTCGAACGTTATGTATACCTATATATTGATCTTATACAATATAATAATAAACAATTGAAAAATCATTGATGAATAAACGTTAGCGTACTATATTTATTAAAAATTTCAAAATATAATTTGTTCCAATTCAGACACTTTATTTAATTATTTTCCTAGCTAGAACTACACTAGACAATTTTATAATTTGTTTCAAGGTTAAAGTGAAATATCAAATAATAATGCATACTACATAACCAAATGTATGACACTCAAAATTACTAAAAAGTGTACAGAAGGATTTCATTGCGACACAGTAAACAATGTTATAATGAAGTCTTTGTTATACGCGATTTAGAAAAAATATGGTGATGTGACTGGGAACCAGGTTAAACAAATTTAGATGTGCTACAGTTCCTCCATTCGGATGCTCATTGAGATTTACACTCAAGAAACCGTACGTTCTGACTTCGCGGCTGATTTATCTGCATGAGCTTTCTCCTGGCTTACCATAATTCTCAGATAACTTCACTCTCATTCTTTAAACTTAAATCCCTTCCAATGTGGGTAGAGAAGTTAGGGACACTTATGCATGCCTTCTATTCTCGTTTCCTTACAAAAAATCATATTAAAAATACCGGATACGTTCGTGGTTGTTCAATATAATTGACACATTGCCAGCGTAGTGGTAATGCAACAACGTGAAAAAATCCGTTAATATATTCTGATAGAAAATAAGATACCAAGAGATCCACTTGTGATTATAACTAAAAAATCAGATAATAAAAGAAAATGGATATCAACGCAGTAATGTCAATTGATATCTTTGGAGGCCATAGGGATTACTGATGACTTACGGGACTGAATAACAAAAGAGCAAAAAGTGAAAATACGCAAGCCAAAGAGAAACTTTATGAGAGCACCAACAAACGGTCTTGAGGCAAATAGGAATGGCTTGATGAAGTAACGTGAGAAAAGTGAAATCGACGTACAAATGAATTGAGGAACACTAGGAACATGTGATAGAACAAGAGAGTAAATCAAAAAACGTTTATGTATGTAAAAGCATCGGAAAATGATATTCTTACTTTGAAATCTGAGACAATTCTAAGAGACTTAGATCCAAAGAGCACTGTGGCAAAATTCCGACAAAATCGTAGCGTTTGTAGAATCAGGACGTAGTGAATCATTAGAGCAATCAAAAAGTTTGACAAACCAAGAGAGATGCGTTTGTGGCTTTGTGGCCATATGTATGAACGTGTAGGACTTACCGAATACATAAAATCACTTCCCATGTATCTAGATAGAATCCGATGATTTGAAAATAGCATTTGGTGACGTTATACGCTTGTTTAAGCTTCTTTACATCCTATATAATAGGCCACGATGTTGTACCTAATGTTTTACATTCGTGCATTTGTCATAAAGACATGGAATTAAAAAATTTGTGACAGAATTCTGGAACTTGAAATTCATTGAGGGCAGATAAAACGTACCTCAATATTGTACTCAATGGAATCATTATAAATTGACTTTTGCAATAATTTACTCCACAGTTTTTTATCATATTTGCTCTCCTATATTATAACCTTATCAGAAATATGTATAATTTTAATGTTTTCCTATCGACGGTATAAAATGTCTTATAATTGAAGGTATTCCACAACAATTTTCTCTAGAATGTATTACCTAATATATTTTTTGAGAGTGACTCTTGATGAGGTTGAATAGTTGATGGAAAACAGTTATGAAAAATGTCTAATTCGTTCTCATCATTTTGCAAAAAAAGGATAGAAAACCTCATAAGGGATCTACAGTGAACTCTGCATTGGAGTAGACCTCAATCGTAACTAGGGTTAAATGTGAAAAGGACAAGACGAGGAAGAATGTAGTTCTATATTTCCAGGATGAAACAGATTTTCTGAAATCGAAACAAGTACATTGGCACAATATTTGGAAGGCATGGAAGTTTATATAAACATTTTCATTTCTTTACATTCATATAATCAGAGGACTATGTTCCCTTATGAATATACAACTCGACATATATATATAACAACGGTGAAATGGTGAATTAACTTTTTTGTTATTTTTGTTGTAGTTTATATTGATATTTCTAACTTTGAAAACATGGTTTTGGAGATAAAATATGGTTGTTCAGGACCCACTCTATTTGGAATGATTTGCGTGTTCCATTTTAAATTTTCATATCGTTTCTGGTGAGATTACATATTTGAATAAAACATTTCTACTAAGAAACTATCTTTTTATAAGAAAATGGAATGATATTTTTTTAAACAATGTTTTGATCATTGTGTGGGGAGATCTCAAGTTAATTCATTCTTATCGATACCATCTCTTCTGTCGTTCCAGTGCGCATTAAATTTTTGATTACAAAACTCTCATTCTTCATTTCATCTGAAAGATTTTGTCTCAAATGGAAAAAACTTTCTTTATTTTTGGACCAAATAGAAGGCGCATTAATCGAGTACCATGTCTAAATCATGTCACATTAGTGCGGTACCATTTCGATATTGCAAAACTCCTGATGAGACAAAATTTCTGGTCATTTCTACCAAATATGGCGACCTTTTAGGGATCTAATTACGTAATGACGAAAAGTAAAATGATGGTCATAGCGTTGGTACCAGCGGCCCAATCGCGTGGGTGTTAATCGAACGTGTCGGATCAATTACGAGTGTCGAATGATTGGTTACATAAAAATTCTTATATTTTCTGATAGTAGATGTAAAAGGAAGTAGGCGGTAGCGTAATGCCATACTTTTCCGGTGTGGCATACCGACCGGCCATACTGACGAGAACACGTTAATTAAGAAAATACAATTCAACCATTTGTACCAGGCTAATTTTTGCTCAGCTATTAATAAAAAAATTATTTTTAAAATTTGTACCACGGTGCGCAGTAAAGATATTATCCTTGAAATATTTCCTGCATATGTGATGGTTTTATAATTTTTTATTTCGATAGTTTGTTCGGGAAATATTAGTTTTAATGCCACTTTTTCGTCTTTTTTATTAACAATTTATTTATCATATGTAATGGATAAACGTTGGATGTTGATATTTCTTTAATTGTATTAATTTCTCTATCAAAATTACATTTGTTCATATTAACTGAAAAACCTTTATATATCATCGAATTATATGCTGCCAATTTATATTACATGGGGTGATTTGAACCATATGGAATAGTCACATCAATGTGTGTTGGTTTTCGGTAAACTGAATAATCAAGAACTCTTTTGTATTTTTAAATCAAGAAACTTGATTGTTTTGTTTTGGTCTGCTTTTCACCATGCTGGCGTATGCTGCAAAATTATAAAGCCTCAGTCGATTATTATTGTTTTTTGAGTATGGTATGTTTGCCAGCCACATTTTCTAAATGATCTTTGTCAATTTGGGCATTCAAATCTCCCATAATTACTGCTGTATTTTATTTATGGCCTTTCATAATTTCTGTCAGGAGTTTTTCGTAAACCATCTCTTTTTCTTCGTATTTTACAGTTTCTATTGGTGCGTATACATTTAGGACTGATAAATGAAGTGGTTCTGCTCCAATCCTCAAGAATACTATCTTCTCTTTTACTGCTCTAAATTCTAAGGTATTGTCTTCTCGTTTTTTCTCACAATAAATGCTACTCATTGTTGCCCTTGTTTTACTCTTCCTGGAAATAATAGTTTGTATTCTTTCATTTAATTATTTCCCTTCTTCTCCACCTAATTTCTTGTAACGCCGCTACATCTATTTTGTATATTTCTAGTTCCTTTGCAATTTCTTCTTCTAGTTTCTAACATGGCTCTTACATGCAAAGTGCTGATGTTTAATACATTGTTTTTATTTTCAACTCAATTATTTCTCCTACTGTATTGTCCTATTACATCGCCTTTGTCACCATCATTGAATCCAGATCGATTGCCTATTTTTAACAGTTTTTTGAGAGGGCTCCTGTTGTTTTCTTTGTACGCTACCTTCAATCTTCATTCAGTGGAAATCTGTCTTATGGTAACCGTTCTTTCTGTCGCTTTAGAGCCAATGTCTTCAAGTGTATATTCTCTACCATTCATTATCAGTCTATTATATTTTAAAAAAGCTCTTTCACCGTTTCCCCTTGCTCCCTTTAAATGTTTTACTAATTTCTTTCTATTTTCTTATACCTCTCTGCTGTAATCATTGTTAATCCAAATGTTTGCTACTTTATGTTTGTTCAAATATTTCTATCTTTTTTCCAATTTTGTTAATTTTATTAATAATGGTCTTTTTTTCTACAGGATAATTACTTAATTTGGTTATTTCTTCTATATCCGCTTTCTCGTTAATGGCCACCACCATTTTTTCTAATATTTTACGCAGTTTTCCTTTAACTTCTTCTGTTTTTCCTTCAATGCAATATTTCTCTTTCCTATTTTCATTTCCAGGCTTTCTAGTCTTACTTCTTGTGCTGATATTATGGTTTTCATTTCATCGTTTGCTTGATATAACGGTTTTATCTCATTTTTGTTATCACTTGTCTTCAATGTCTTTTAATTTGTTTGTTACCTCTCCATACATTTCCTTGATTTCATCTATGTCCTCCTCCTTATGACTTACTTTTAAGTGCCACAGTTTTCACCTTGCCACTGGTGCCCGAGTTGCGCCCGCAGTTAATGCTAGAAGCTTACTTCAATTAAGCCTCTAACCCTCACACGCACTGGCTCTCACTCTTGACCCAAGAATCTGTTTTTACTTATCAAGCACTCAAAATATATTTCAAAATTATGTACGCTTATGTCTATATCTCTAACTTATCCGCTCTTATCAGTAATGAAGACATGATTTTTGATAAATTAAGTACTGCTTATTTTAGAGAGCAATAAGTTATTTTGATTGTAATATGAATTTTAACATTCCTGCAGATTGAGTTTGATTTTTTGTATGGCTTAATATATGCTTACCTTTACCTACTCATCTTGTGCAGATTGATGCAGTTTGAAATCAAAGCAATATTTTTAAAACACCAAAAATGTCTCAATTTCACTGTGATCGATAATTATACGTGTTTTACCTATCGTAGCACCGGCGGAACTAATAATCGACAATTGCTTGTTATCAAGTTCCTCTACAATTAGTGAATTCGAATATAAAATTCCGACAAGAGTACCTTTCCATTAGTTTAAGGTTCGGGGAAGTAATTTTCAATATATTCATTTAGGGTGGTGTCATCCCTGCAAATTTTTTGGATCGCTAACCATTACAGGTAGTCCGACTCTAGCTTCAAGGCACTACTGCAAAACTATTTACCTTACCAAAATAAACATACACATACATTATAAATATGCAGAATTGTTCAAAGATCAAATGGACAGTACGAAAATAAAAAAACAAATTCTAAATTCGAAATCGGGGGCCTGTATCGAAAAATAATCCGAATGTCACTGAGACTTCATTTCAAATTTGGACACGCAATGAAGTAGGCTCGCCAAATCATAAAAAAAACAGATAAATTCACATTACATCGTATCGATAGAATTAATTCACAGGTTCAGTAGACGATTAATGTGAAATCAGGCAAATTTCATCTCAGTGAAATCTGCAATAAAGTTCATTACACAATAAGGGGCTTCGAAAAGCTCAATTATATGAATTAATGCATAGAATAATCCGACTTCAGTTTAGAAAAATACGTAGCCAGTGCAAACTATACAAATCATTTTCTGCATACAGTTTTGGAGTAATTACATTTTTCATAAGCTCTTCGCAATTTTTAAAATTCAACTACTCCATACTGCGAGAAGTTTTTGTCGGTATCAATTTATTGCCAACAAATAATACAGCTATAATAGTCTGATAATAAACTTTTTTATCCGCTTGTTGCTAAAAATTTAAAAACAACCATAAATTTTCATGAAGTTCATTTTATTGAGCATACGTTGATATTTACCTATAATATAATGTAAGTACATCATCTAAAATGCAAATATAGGCGAGATTTCTTTAAAGTACATTAGAAATTCAGACGCGGGTCTTGTAAAATGTGCCACGCATCACAGCATCGACCTCGCTTACCCACCATTTCCATAGGGCACCTCATAAACGTACTTAATGGTGTATTTCAGGATAAAATTGAAAAGTTCCGGTCGTCTCTGAAAAGATACATTTTGTACGCATGTTCAATATTTTATATTATGTTACAATGTCTAATTAAAGATAACCAATCAGAATTGAGGCGAAACTATATTTTTTCTACGACTATTATGGAATTTGTATATTCCGACGTAGTTTTTCAATATGGAATAGTTTCATTCAAGCCCTAGGGCCAAATACTTGTGGCGTCCTCTCAATGTCACGGTTAATTTGACAAAAAAGAGAAAATAGGTGTGTTCCGTTTTCTATATCAGCTGCACTACGTAAAATAGAAGTAGTGCAGAAATCACGAAATGCAGAAAAGGAAATCCTCTAAAGTGAACGAAAATTGGCTAATATGGTCGTTGATTGATAATTTTTAGAGCCAGAAGTGTATTCTGACGCACGTTTAAAAGAAAATAGGAACAACAATTGTTAACTGTCAAATGTCGATAGTCAAAATCGGTCACTTATCTATTTTTTCAAATTAAAATTAATTAATGCTTCATAAAAAGTAAATAAATTTATATAATATTATCTAAATAATAGTTATTACATGGCTTCATCCTTTTTTAATGTTTGATACTGATAGCAGTAATGATTTCACCCCAACTTCTCCAGAAATTAACCCGGCATTAGTCGCCAAATGAGATTTTCTCTCACACTTTTTTTAAAGTCTGGTATATTTGCCTTTTGACACATTTCTGAGCGTTGTCATATCGGCTACTTTACTGGCTACTCCCACTTATATTCCTAGCATGATAAGTGTAAGCTCATCACCTCATATTAGTGTAGTGCAGAGTGTTTATCAGAAGGACGCTCTTCGAGTGAGATTTTCCCTCATTAGGCGACAAACCGTGTAATAAATTTAGCGATGGGTCGTGGAAAAAAAATGGTAGACCTTGCACTTTTGAAGTTTGTTCAAGAAAAAAATAAAGGTAAGCATTTAATTTTTTTTAGTTATCCGTACGAATATTGGTAAAAATCGAAATTTTGTCGAAGCTATACGATGTGTTTTTTAGTTTGAGTTCATCTGTCTGTTTTTCACCGTAAATATATATAGCAATTCTTGTTTTTTTTTTGACATTATAGTATTATATTAGATAATACATCTTCAACCCCTCGGAGATGATAATGGGAGATTAGATGGTTCAGAAAGTGACGCAGAAAGTGATCACAGCCTTCACAACACAGACACAGACCAATCCGATTACGAAAATGAGAGAATTGCCGATCAAGGAAGTGTGGCGCTGAAAATGAGGAAATAATAATTGATGTCTTAGATGAAATCTTTTTTCAGAACGCTCCAATTTATGTTGGCAAAGACAATGTAACTAAATGGTTGAATGACGCTCCTGTTATTAGAGGTCGTACAAGGAGACACAATTTGGTAACACATTTGCCAGGTGTAAAAGGTCAAGCACGAAATGCAAAACTACCGCTAGAATGTTGGAAACTTTTTTTTCCTGACGAATCAATTCAAGAAGTGGTTGATTGCACTAATGGATATCCTCGAATAAAGCGTACAAAATATAGCCGTGAAAAGGATTGTAGTGATACTAACTTTGATAAATTAAGGGCTCATTTGGGCCTTTCGTATCTAGCCGGTGTCAAGAAACATAGTCATGTAAATATTTGTGAACTCTGGACAGATGACGGAACAGCTTCTGAATGTTTTCGAGCAACAATGTCTCAAAGAAGATTTTATACTCTACTGAGTGTTCTACGATTCGACAGCATTGACGACAGGGATGTTCGCAAAGCTTCGGGCAATTTGGCCCCCATTAGGAAACAGTTTAATGGTTTCGTTTAGTTTTGTAAATCGCATTACACAATTGGTGGATACGGAACTGTGGATGAGATGCTTGAGGCGTTTCTAGGTCGTTGTAAATTCCGGCAATATATTGCTAACAAAACGGCAAAATGTGGAATTAAAATGTATGCTTTAGTTGACTCTAGATCGTTTTACACCTCCAATTTGGGAATTTATGCAGGAAAACAGCCTAAAAGTCAATATAAAGTAGAAAATACAGCCTCTGGGGCAGTAAAGAGGATAATAGAGCCAATTCTTAATACCGGTAGAAATGTTACCATGGACAACTATTTCACTTCCGTTCCACTGGCTAAAGAGCTTAAAATCAACCACAATATTATGTTTGTTGGCACGTTGAGAAAATATAAGCGTGAAATACCCCTTCAATTCTTAAATATTAAGGAACGGTGCACGATGACGATGCCCTAGATGAAGATACAGGTGACCAAGTTAAACCAGAAATTATAACCTTTTATAACTTAACTAAAGGTGCAGTTGACGTAGTTGACGAAATAAAAATATTGTACTCGGTTGCTAGAGTAAGTTGTAGATGGCCACTTACGATATATTTTTCAATGCTAAACATTGGCGGCGTCAATAGTTATATAATACATAAGGCGAATAACATCAACGATCCTATACCACCTAGACGTGCATATCTGAAAGAACTTACTCTTTCTTTAATGAAACCTCACCTTATAAATCGGTCCCAGATTCCAAGCTTACCTTGCAGCCTACGAATGTCTATTAGAAAAACAGCAACATTACCAACACCAGAAGTAAGACAACCAGAAAATACCAATGAAAACTTTTGTACCTTCTGTCCTCGTCGAAAGATCAGAAAAGTCAAGAAAGTATGCAGAAATTGCCAGCGACCGATTTGCCCAGAACATACAATTTTTTCATGTCGGACTTGTGCTATGAGCATGGAATATGATGAAGATTTATAAACATTATTCTTCTGTAACTTATAATAATATTGACTGTGCAATTTATAAATATAACTTATATTTTTCAAAAGAAAACCATTTTATTTCCTAAAATTTTGTACATGAGAGAAACTCTCACGCGCGACTAATGATGGGATTTAATGCATAGCGACTAATGCCGGGTTAAGGAGTTAGTAATTCAATATATGTTTTTGTTTCTATTTGATAGTCTTAGAGAAAGTATAGTCTGTAACACGGGTGGAGTTCGAAATTATACACTCGTAGAACCGTTTTCCTCGCCCACGGCTCGGGAAACAAATATTTCCAATCGTGTAGAGTTTTGCTTATTCCACCCTTAATATGGAATATACTATTTTAGTAGTAGTCAAACTAAAATGCCTGTTCACATAAGCAAAAATCCAAACAGCATAATATGTTACCTCAACTATTTTATGATAATTGACTTTAAAATCATGGTGAATCAAATAAATAGGAAGCTAATCTTTCTAGTGAACAACAAAAAAGATTTAAATACAAATAACTTCCAAATAAGTCTATCTTCGTTCCCTTTAGTGTTGAGACTATGGGACCATGGGGAGAAGACGCTAAGCAACTGGTTAGAGAGATTTCTGTAAGCATTAAAAACTCTTCATGCAGGTCACTAGCCAGAAGCTTTACTACACATTCGATTAGCAATTCAACGGGATAATACAGCGTGTATCCTCGGAACCCGATCAGTACAAAAAGGTTTGGAAGAAGTTTTTTCATATAATTATATTTTTGATTGTTTTGTATTAGGTTAATTATTGTATGCATTGTTAAGTTATTTATGGTGTAGAAGGAAAATAATTATTTAATAAAAATTTTTCAGTCGAATCATCTTTATTCCTCCTTTCGGTATAATTATATCATTATCTGCATATTCTGTCCATCCAATTTATATTCAATGTATTTTGAATCATAAAAAAGTGCTTCTTTTGTTTTTGTAAAGTACCTAATCAAATTTAGGGCATTCATAATGGTCATGATTGGTCGTAGATTCTATTACAAATTTATTTTTTTATTGTATTTCACATTGGTATTACTCTTTTCAACTGTTTGGAATAATAAATATTCAGATAAATGTTTCTATAATATTAAGAGCGTGAAATATTTGTTCACAGGCAAACATTACAATATTGTATATTAAGTATCAAGTGTCAAAAAGGTTACTTTAGTTACGAGTTTTATTAGGCACGAGTGGAGCGAAGCGAAACTAGTGCCTTGTGAAACGAGTGACTTAAGACGAGGTTCTTACTATACTTTTTTTTCGCCCGCAGGAATGAAAAAATTATATTATATTCATACCATGGCGGACGATGGCTGAAATTAAATGACACAGAATAGCAAAATTATCACGGAACATGAAATTTAACATACAAAAGATACATTTGATGTGCCGTTTAAAAAACAAAAGGTAAACGAGATGTGACTATTCGCATTTTAAGCACTAGTGTTCGTTTTGTGCATGTCAAACCCGTGTTTTAAATGCGGTTTTAGTAACGGTAGTAGACAAATTCACTTTTTATACGGGTGTTTTGAAAACCGTGCATTTTCCTTTGTACCAAACATATAATAGCAAGAATAACAAACTAAAGTATTCATAAATCGTGATGCTATTTTTTGAGCCTATTTGATACCACGTGCATACCGGAAGAATTTTCAAGTAAAAGACTCTATCTCGTTTACTATTTTTTACTTTAGTGGTAAACGTAGATGACGCTTTTGTTTATAAACATTTCAATAGTACTGTTTGGAGTATAGTTCCGGAATGTTCGACTATAACAGCAGTTCGAGAAGCAACCATTTATATTCTATTGAAGCAATGAAAGAGTGGAACTAATAAACTAGCACCTAAAACTACAACAGGGAGAAAGCCCATTCAAATATACGGTACTATGTAACAACTGATCCGAAGAAAAGTGCTTTGATTTTATTTACAAAAAAAAAATATCTACTTTGGTAGACTTCAATGGAGACGAAACATTGCCAAATATTGAAAGAGACAAATTGTGGAGAACTTTACTCGTATTAGACTTCGATTGGGAGAAGAACGATAGAAAATCTGCTCTAATTGAGTGAAATTATTTGTTGAAGGAGGCAATGTTTAACCATTATTATCCTAGCGTTGCATATATGCAACGGCTTTTTCTCGAAGTTCACGACATTCCTTTTGAGAAACTTTTGAATTTGGTGAACAGAGGTCGCTGTAAATTGCAATGGCGCCATTTTGGTTATTTGTTCATGACCGCTGGCTAGCTTATGTTGAAATTTTTGGTATTCTATTGAATTGTGTTAAGAAAATTTGAAGAATATGGACGTCCGATTTGAGTAAATACATTTTTTCGCAAGTAAAGTGTTTTTTTATATATTTTGATAAATTGTGTCTTTATATTGGTGTTATCTATCCTCACAATTAGTGAACGGAATAAACATTACCGGTTTGTATATTTTCTTTGTAGTCGTGAAGTTACTTGTTACTGCTAGGATAATAGGATACTGTGTTTTACACTTAACGATTTATTCGAGATTATTGGTAATTTGTACAAATAAACAGCCGACTACAGATTCATTGCTAATATTTTGTCGGATACAATCTTCTTCGTATCATCGAAGCCACATACGACGACATTCGTTTTCTCTTCCGTTTTTTAATTCGCGGGTCAGTATTGACCATACTTTTTTAATTTCAGAAAAGGGCTGACACTAGAGGAGGCCTTACGAATTGCATTTGAAGATGATGAGAATTCTAGTATTCCTATTGAAGCTATATTTATTGAACCACCCGAGGTGAACATACTAACCGATGAGGAGTCTGGGGATGAAGAAGTTGATTTCGATTTGGATCGACTTTCTGGGAATCATCTCCGTTCACAAACTGAGATAAAATTATGTAATAACAAATGAATTCACAAGGAATATAATAATAATAATAATAATAATAATAATAATAATAATAATAATAATGACTTTATTGCTTTGTTATGAGAATACAAGTACAAGCAAAGGCGACGTTCGCTCTTAGATGGTGTTTTCGTACTAGGAGCACCAGCTAAGTAGCGCTCTTCCACGTAACCGCAAAACACAAAACTAAATATCCTTTCGTACAATATCATACATGCTAAGAAAACAAAAAACGCAAACTAAATATCGAATATCCTCTTGTACAATATCTTACATGCTAAGATAACAAAAGTTATGTAACATAATTCTGTAAATATTAAAATGAATAAGGCCAATTTTACCTGCTTAAAATCAGAATTTCAACGTTATACTATTATTAAATAGAGACTCTTTAATGTTAAGTTTAAATCGAGAAATGGGTAACGTTTTGTAATCTTCGGGAATTATGTTGTACAGATTTGCAATATTATATGAGAAGCTAGATCGGAATAACGAGGTTTTATGTTTCAGCATACTAATTTTATTTTTAAATCTTACATTAATATTGTGAACTTCTGATCTCTTTTTAATTTTTTTCGATAGGTAAAAAGGAATTTTGGTAAACATAATTTTATGAAATAGTACTGATCCATGAAGAATACGTCTATTTTTTATGTTCAGCCAGCCAAGGTCTGCAAGATGCTTAGAGGTTGGATTGCGACGTCTGATACCACAAATAAATCGAACACACATATTTTGAATTCGCTGAAGTCGATTTTGATCTAGTTGTGTTAAGGCGGGTCCATATACTACATCACAATAGTTAAACTGTGAAAGCACGAGACTATCACAGAGCATAATTTTGGTTGCTTTATTAAATAATTGTCTATGTGAGAATAGAAGTTTTAAGTTGCAAAACGCTTTCTGAATTATTGATGAGATATGATTAGAGAATGTTAAGGAATCATCTAAAACGAGACCTAGGTTTTTTTCACAATTAGATAAAATTAAATTATCATTATTAATTTTCAAATGTATTTTACTTTTGACTTTATTTTTCTCAATTCTACGTCCAAATAGCATAGCTTTTGATTTTGAAGGATTTATGATTAGGCAGAATTTATTAGAAATATCTACAATAGTCTCTAATTCTTCATTAATTTTCATACAAGCATTTACAACTTCTGATTCTTTAAAATCCACGTACAACTGTGTATCGTCGGCATAATAGTGAGCCTTCATATAATTAAAGTAATTTGAAAATTGGGAGGTGTATAGGGTAAATAGCAAGGGTCCTAAGATGGAACCTTGCGGAACTCCTCGCCATAGGTAAATTTTCCTAGATAATTTTTTATTTATAAATACTCTTTGAGATCTATGATCTAAATAGGATTGCATCATTTTTTGCGCTTGTTTATCAAAACACATATAGTTAAATAGTGACAAAAGCAGCGGGTGATTAATTTTATCGAATGCCTTTGAGTAATCTAGTAAGATTAAAATGCATAGATGGTTGGAATCAATATAAGAATAAATGTCATCCAAAACTTTGAGGAGTGCAGTAGTGCAGCTGTATCCTGGACGAAACCCCGACTGGTGTTCAGGTAGAAGGTCGAATTTAGTGATGTGTTGACGAATCTGTTCATCCATCACTTTTTCTAGGATTTTAGAAAGGATACACTGAATACTTATGGGACGAAGTTCATTGAAATCAGCAGGATTATCCGTCTTAGGTATGGGTAGAACTTTAGATTCTTTCCAAATTAAAGGAAAAACGGAATTTTTTAGACAATAATTATATATGTGAGTAATAAATGATAAAATATGTGGGCAACAATAGAGAATCATAGTGATATTAATATTATCCGGTCCAGCTGCATTTGAATTTATTGAAAGTATTTTTTCATAAACTTTTAACTCATCAATTTCCCTAAATTTAAAATTATCAACATTCGGTAGTTTAGTTGAGAGATAGTGGCTTAGAATAGCAGCATCTGGGTTATTGTCACCCCCAATGCCATTGATGAAATGATTATTTATTGAGTCGGGATCTTGTAAGTGATCAGGAATAACTGTTGAACTTTTTTTGTTATGAATGATGTTATGCTTTTTCATTTCTTTCCAGATATTTTTCTTTCGTTTCAGTTGAAATTCAAAATATGCCTTTTTCTCGTGTTTAATTGCATGATTGACTTCATTACGAATTGATTTATAGTAATTCCAATGATTCTCATTTTTTGTTTTTTTGAATTTTAATAATGCTTTATCTCTCAATTTCATCATGTCCCTCAATGTATCAGTTAACCATGGAGACTTTTTTCTTGTTATTTTAACTTGACGCAGTGGTGCATGTGTTTGGAATAAATTTGAAATAGTTGAATTCAAAATCTTGATTTTACTTTCAATGTCATCAAGATGATAAATTTGTTGAAGATCAGAAGCTATTAAATCCTGATGAAAATGATGCGGTCCAAAATTCCTAAAGTCGCGGAACGTAAATTCAAACGGTTTAGGTTTTTTGATAGATAGCGATCCAATGCAACAAGATGGAAGGGAATGGTCTGATACTAAGGGACATTTAGTAACATTTACATTACTGATTTTTAAATTTTTTGAACACAAAATAACGTCGAGTAATTTTGGTCCTCTTGTTGGTTGATTAACAATTTGAATAAGATTGTAAGTGTCAAAAAGTGACTGCAGAGTTCTACACTGTAGGCTGCTTGGGTCTAAAAAGTTTATATTAAGGTCTCCCGCGCAAATAACATAATCAAAAAATGGCGATAATGTGCTTAAACATAAATCAAATTCATTAGCAAAATCCTGATAAGGAAAATCATTAGGTCTGTAGAGTGAACCCAAGACATAATTTTTATTATTAAAACAAAACGAAATCCATAACTGTTCGGAATTAATGTTATTCAAATTAGTAATAAGTTTAGACTTGAATCTATTTTTGATATATATAACAGTACCCCCGCCTTTTCTCGGAGATCTATCACGTCTAAACATTTTATATCCCGGTAAATTTACTAATCTATTAACAATATGTGGTTTCAGCCACGACTCCGAAACTGTAATTAAATCAAATTTGTCTAATACTGCATCTTTGAATGCAAGAAAATTCGCTAAGATAGATCTTGCATTTATATGGCAAACAGATAATGGCTCATTCATTTTATTACATGTACTAAGAGATATTACAAGCTTCAAACAAAATAATACCAAAATTTAAGACCGTTACAAATAAAAGTTCAAAATATATTATTACTATACAAAAACAAGACAATATACCACAATTATGACCTCTATAAATAAAGAGTAGAGTTGAAAAATAGCGTAAGTACCACTATAACCGTTATTTCTTATTGCCGCTTCTTGTAACTCTATCTAGAGATGACGGGATCCCTCTTTTCTTAATACTCTCGCTTGAAGGTGGATCTGGAATTGGTAATGGCGTCTCCGTTTGTTGAGCAACGTTTGGTGCTGTTGAGTTATCTATAGACTGTAGTTGATTAACACTATACTCAACACCATTTACTATTAAATATTTACCATGAATTTTAGCTGTATGTTTCTGCGTTCTTGCAACTTCAAGGTGCTTAATTAGGGTTTTTTGATCTTCCCTATCTTCCTTGCAAAGATCTGATGCAATAAATATGTGCTTACCCTTCAATTTGCTAGCATTTCTTAGAATTTCTTTCTTTTTAATAAATGCACAAAACTCCAACTTAATGGTAGGTGTGTTGTTACTTTTGAAAACTGAATAGTTGTTAATATCTGCAGTTGTAACGGTTACTGCCAATAATTCACTCAGTTTTAAAAAAATAAATGCAAGAGTGTCGACTTCATCTGGTATATCCAGACCGTAAATAAAAATGTTGTTACGCCTTAAAGCTCTTTCTAAATGTATACACCTTGACGTAATAGTTTCTGTTTTATTTTCGAGTTCACCGATTTTTAAAGAGTTATTATTCAGATTCTCGAGAATTATTTTATTATCTTCCTTGATTTGTGTGGACAATGTTCCAGCTTCAGTTTTGATGACATTTAAAAGCATATTGTACAACTGACTGTTACTTAAATCCTGGACATCGCCCATCTCTAACCATGTATAAATTGGTAAATTAGACTGATTCAAAAAAAAATAGAGAAAAAGTCGTTTCTATCGGAGGTTAATTAGTAGTTTTTTAGAAGTGTAATGCAATATGAAGATTATCAACTAAGATGTACTTTTATTAATTGTATGAGTTGAAGGAACTGTATATATTAGACTCACATGCAAAATTTCAATGTTATAACTTCACTAGTTCACTAGTTATTATAGTAATTTGAAGAGCACATTCAAAACACGTCTTACTCGTTCTTTCTTGACAATCATTTCAAGATGTGAAAACGATTCAGAATATGAAAGAAGTTCAGGATGTGGCAGCCATTCAGGAAATAGAAGTGGCCCAGGATGCAGAAGCAATGCAGGGTGAGGAAGCAACAACAAGGTCAAAAAAATCTAGGAATAAACGAGAAAACATCACTCATTTGTGGACATCTGGAGATTTGCTAAATAGAGAGGATAATTTTGTATTTCCCTATGATTTCTCTCAATTTGAGCATTTATCACCAGTTGAAATATTCGAACTGTTTTGGTGTGGTGAGCTTATTGAGTACGTGAAAGAAGAATGTCGAAAATATGCACTATTCAAAAATTGTCCTGATCCCAAAATCACTGCTGATGAGTTAAAATGATTTCTTGCAATCTCGATTTTGACTGGTTATGATGTGAAGCCAGGTGAACGATTTTATTGGGATAGCGGATTAGATATGGGTAATCTACTAGTGAAAAATGCGATGAGGAGAAACCGCTTTAACCCTAGAAGACTAATATGATTTTAACACACATTATTACTAATGTGTCGTAAATATTACGATTTTTAGAAAAAAACGTGAAAGTCATAATCAAAATTTTTATTAATTTTTTTTATAAGGTGAATTCTAGTCACAAATTTAACATATAATCACGTACAAAATTTATCATTTTTGGCTATTCTGAAGAGCATACAGTGCAGACATTACCCCTATGATTTCCATAGATAGCGTGTTGACATTGTCCACAATAGTTGGTTGTCATCCGTCTAAGACGGCTTGGACAGTAAAAACAAATAGGGCGTTGACGTTCTAAGGGTTGATGGTTTTCCTCGGCCTGCTGTATATACAATACTTTACAGATATCCTGGCGAATGATACGTCGTAAGTTTGGGATCATCAACCTTTCTCGCATCCAGGGCTCAGCTAGACTCTTGCTCAGTTCAATCATAAAATGATAACGGGAAAAAGGTTTGTCATTTGTTCTGTATTTATTATAACAATAGATGACATATGAATTGATCGTAGCAATATTGATCATTCCAAAAAAGACACACAGTGGCCATATCCGCGTTTTTCGGTTACATCCCATGTTACTGCACAGCTGATCGAATGTGTCTACTCCTGATTTTTTTTAATTATAATGAATAATCATATCTGCTTCACCATTTTCAGATATTGCTGCATCTTCGTGAAAAGTAGAAAGCATTAGTACCATTTTATTCTGCTTGGATTTGTAAGACACTAAGGTTTTCATTTTATCGAAACAAAACATTGAGGATCCACACTTTCCATCCTTTATCTGCAGTAATTATGGAGGGATTCATATTTTATTTTTTCTCACTGTGCTCAACATAGTTAACTTATAGGGAGCTTGTAATAGTTCATCGGCTAGAAGAATTGATGTGAACCAATTATCCATAGTGATATTACGATTGCTACCATGGACAGATTTTGTCAACTACTTCACATAATAGTTTGCCAGTGGCAGGCCTCCTGTATTTGTTTTCTTCCCCAAGTACGGTTGTGCATCAGTAATATGTTTGGAGGCGGAGTCGCATACCATGACGATCTTTATGCCATACTTTGATGGCTTATTGGGAATATACATGCGAAAAGGGCACCTACCTCTGAAACCGAGAAGCTGTTCGTCTATTGTAATGTTGGATGATGAAGTATAGGAGTTTCTGCAGATTTCTAAGAGAAGTTCCCAGATTTCTCTAACTGGAGCAAAAGGATCGGATTGTTTTTTTTCTTCCCAATCTCTTCCACTATCTTCATAAGGTTCTTCATCATAAGAATCGTCACCATTCATAATTTTTTCTATTTCATTTTGAAACTCCCTCTCTGTTAGCGGTTTTCTCGACATTTTTTACCCAATAGTATAAAAAAATCAACAAACGTAATTACTAATCTATCGTAAATTTCACGACGAGGTGTCAAATTAGTGAATAAAATAAACAAATTTCGAACAACACTTCTCACCATTTTTATCTATAAGACTGATCAGGAAGCTACTGTGAGCGGCGTGCCTGAGGTATTCACGGAGGTTAACGAATTCTAACGAAATATAGCTAGCGTTGTCAATTTTACGACATATTAGTGTTCTAGGGTTAAGCGTATTATACATTTTTTACATTTAGCAGACAATAATAAAATAGATAGAAATGATAAAGCATGGAAAGTTAGGCCGTTAATAAATACATTAAAAGAAAAATTTATCCAATATTACGTCCCCGATCAAGATAAAAATTACGATGAATGTATGGTGAAATATTTTGGCCGACACAGCTGCAAGCAGTTTATTAGAAGGAAGCCAATTCGTTTTGGTTTCAAAATGTGGTCACTCAATTCCAAACGAGGATATCTCCTAAATTTTGATATCTATCAAGGTAAAAATGCAAATTCAGTCAATGAAGATGAAGTTCGTTATGAAAAAAGCACTGCTCCTCTATTAGGTTTATTACATGAACTTCCAGATGCGAAAAGAAAATTGCCATACAAATTATTGCTTGTATGTATGTATTGCGAGTATCTAATGGAATCACACTTCCTAACAAGAAATATTCAGCGAACGCTAACCGAGGCAACTTATTCTCTACTATTAATATAACTACTGGAATACTATTTGCTAGATGGGTTGACAACAACACTGTGACTGTAGCGTCAACATGTTATGGTGTATAACCTTTTACAAATGTTAAGCGGTATTCGAAACAAGTTGAAAAAATTGTCCAAGTACCGCAACCAAAGCTAATTCGAAAATATAATATTTCCATGGGCGGGACTGATCTCATGGATCAAAATGTGTCTAGGCATCGAATCAGTGTCCGCTCGAAGAAATGGTGGCCAAATTTAAAACAAAATCCAAAGGCGCTGGTAGACCACCTGTAGCAAGAGCAAGTGAAACAGAATGTAGAGTATCCAATGACGTGAGATATGACGGGAGAGACCATCTACTGGTTTTCATACCAAATAATGTAATGTAGGATGTACTTCTATTGTCAGAATCATGTGTGTAAAATGTGGCACTGGATTATGCATTGGTTGCAATGAAAATTTTCATATCAAGGAAAAATATAATTACAAAAAAAGAAAATTCATTTTTAATAAAGTTGACCACTACCTATCCTAGTGTTGAATATATGCAACATTTCAAATCTCACTTCCTATAAGTATGATTTTTAAAATGTGTCTTAGTCATCGTTTTAATCGATATTTTAAACAATGTGAATGCACAAATTAACCAAGTTTCACAAAAATTGAAAATTCGGGATATTAAGGGTTAAGGAAAATTAAGAAAAGAAGGCAAAAATATTTTGTAACATTTTGAAACATGGATAAATGAAGAACATTTTGGCAAGACACATTGGTTACAAATTCTTGTCAGGCATTTATAGAAGGTTTGACTACTAGCTGAAAAATTTCCAAATGGTATTGGTCGCCGTTTAATTATCATTAATACTGAAGAAGATATAGGATTTGTTGAGAGAGGCTTGTTTCAAACCCTACGAAAGACTACCATGAAGAAATTACTGATGTTTTTGAGGAATATTTCGGTCAATTGATAGATTTATCACGACCAATTCTGTAATAGCTATGGACAATGCCAGTTGCCATTCAAGATTAAAGGAAACATTACCTAACAATGAATGAAAGAAGCAAGAACTCTCCGATTAGCTAATACTCAAAGAAATAGTGGCAGAAGTGAGATTACTCAAAAAAGAGCTATTGCAACTATATAAACAACATTCACAGAAGTTTAAGAAGTATAGTTTAGAAGAAGTAGCAAAAGAACACGGAGTTAAAGTGTTGCGGTTACCACCTTATCACTATGAACTAAACCCCATTGAACTAACCTGGGCTCAAATGATGGGATATGTGGCGAGAGGCAATACAACCTTCAAAATTCAAAATGTTCGTCTACTATTATGCGACTGCATATCAAAAATTTCACCGGACAATTGGCAAAACGTTATAAGCCATATCATAGCAGAGGGAGAAAAATTCTGAAAACCTGATATGTTAATAAAGGAAAAAATATAAGCAATGTGTGAGACCTAAGTCTGCGTTTTACCACTAATAGGTAATTCTTCGTGGTAAATAAACAAATAATTTTAAGTGGACTGTATTTCGTATTTTTAATTGCTAATATGTATATAAATCAAATTAAATTCGTGAAGTATTATGTGAAAATGTTGACAACTGTCACTGTCATCATCATACATATATTGTGTATTATCTATAATATATATCACCTA
Organism: Galeruca laticollis; assembly: GCA_963921935.1. Lineage (NCBI taxonomy): Eukaryota > Metazoa > Arthropoda > Insecta > Coleoptera > Chrysomelidae > Galeruca > Galeruca laticollis. The sequence continues at coordinate 68,653,494 of OY998183.1, forward strand.
CGCTGCTCGTTCACAACCCCAGCGCTTCAGGTGGTATTGTCACAGTACCTAGATAAATTTATTGTTTTGTAAAAATAAACATAGTCGAGCACCAATTATTATTCCTGTGGAGAGTGAGGAATCTGACGACGACTCATTATCGTGAGAAACCTCCTTAATTATGTAGCTACGTAACTCTATATTTATTTTAATTATAAAACGTTTAAATAAAGCTAGTACGAGAAATACAAATAAACGAATTTACATGGAAATACCCCGTATTTGTAAAAACGATATATAAATGTTTTATGAGTAAAAATTTTTGCAAAGACTTTTTTTACTAATAATACCATATAGATTTGGTTGTGTGTATATTCATTATTTAATTTTAAGGAAATGTCCTAACCTAATATATAGTATACTATTTTTATAAAAATAAATGTGGTTACTTAATGTTGACAGTTTACTATTTTTTTAAATTAAAGTATAGTACGATCAGAAAGTACTTGGAATTAGAAAAAAAGCAACAAATAATAATATTTTTATTTAAACAATTTATAATATTTTCTACAAAACAAATTACTATCTTACTCGCTAATACAAGCATCATTTAGACGTAAACATTTTTGAAGTTGGCGAGGAATACCCATAATTAGGTTTGATGTGTAAGCATCAGCAACAACTTACAAAGCTTTAGTAACGGTTGGCACATTTACAATGGCTCCTATTTGACACTGATTGCTCGTTTCTACCAGTTAGAAATTGCACTGCAGAAATGTGCACTCCAATCCTTCATCGGGCAGGACGAAAAAGATTCCGAAATGCCCGCGCTAGCACAGAACGTATTTAAATGTATTTATTTATTAACGAACATGTGTATTGCGGTGCGCGAGGTTAGGAAGTAAACAGTCTAATTTTATCACGTTAGCAATAAGAACTACCACAATGTGGCTACAATGTCATATGATTTTGATGAACAGTTTGTTGTAAACGCTACAAAAGTTTTGATGAGCGTGTTACCCTCATTGAAAACGATAATTCAAAAGCTATTTTGAGAACCCCAATGGAACATGCTTTCGAAGAAAACTGCAAAAAATTAATCGAGAACTTTTCACTGACTACTTCTACGAATTGGATTGCTAACTCTAGAAGCATGGACATTCGTAAATTTAACGACGGCCGTCAGTCTTCGTCGCAGCTCGGAAGTATTCACCTAACTTGCGGCAGCGTGCGTCTGAGTAGCTTATGGATTAGTCGTGAAGTAACTGGTGGTGCGTGCTTTGTGATTAAAAAATGTATTCCCAAATTAATTTTTGGTCACTAGCGTCGTAAATTTTACGATAGTCCATAATTTACGTTAGTCTTATCTTATTGAAGTTTTTTTGTTAAATGTGTGTTTATTTTTTGACTATGTTTCAATATAAACCAGAATCTGAGGGCTATATGAAAAATCATAGAAAAATAATTATGGGATAGAGGAGAGGGATAAATAAAAAGTGTTTCACCACAACTCGGATCTAAATCCAAAGTTGAATCTGGTGTGTAATGCAAGTTGAGGTAAAATATATTTCTTATTTAGCCTTTGCCGTCTATGTGGCAGATATTTTCCTTTGATCTAACGGTATGTTTGTTTTTTTTAGTAAAATGTCGGCAAAAAAATCCTCAACACAAAAAGAAATCGATGACGAAATAAAGCGGATAATGGAGGCGAGGAAAGTGAGCCCGACCCTTATGAAGATAGCGGGAGTGACTGGGAAGAAGATAATTTAGACTATGAGTTCGCTGATTCTGATATAGATGTTAGTGATCCGCAAGAAGTAGAATACTCCAGTTGTATCAAGAGACGGCAAGATGACATCGATAATGTTCAAGATGAAACTGTGCCTGGAAACGAGCAATATAATGAAGAAACAGAAGTGCTTGAAATACCCAATAGTAACTCCTTCTTTTCGCAGTACATTATAAACCCTGGAAAGGCATTGAAACGTAAAAATGGTCACAATTGGTCGGGAGAACTACCTCATTTGTCGAAAAAAACTGCTGCTCGAAATATCATTCATTTTATACCAGGCCCGAAACAAAATGCAAGAAATTACACAGATGTAGAGGAATTTTTTTTACATTTTTTTTCGGATGATATATTGAATATTATTCTCTACCACACGAACGCTGAAGTTGCCAGGCAAAAGGATGAATATAAAAGTCATGCCAATGATTCTGACATGACTAAAAGTTAGCTAAAAGCTTTGTTTGCAAATTTGATAATGTCAGCGGCCAACAAAGACAATCATTTAGCTGTGTACTATATGTTTGACAGTAACATATCCGGAAAATTATATAAGGCATGCATGAGTGGTGAGCGTTTCAAGTTTCTCATAAACTGCATTAGGTTTGACGCCAAAGAAACAAGGCAAGAAAGGAGGCAAGAAGATCCATTGGCACCCATTAGAAAAATATGGGGTATGTTTATCAAAATATGTAGTCATATACACCTTCTTCATATGTTACTATTGATGAACAGTGTGTAGGCTTTCGCGGACGCTGTTCGTTTAGAATGTATTCACCTGATAAGCCCAACCCGTACGGTATCACGATTGTCATGATGTGTGATTCGTCTTCGAAATATATGGTAGATTCTATTCCTTATTTAGGAAAAAAACAAACACCAATGGATTGCCACTGGGGACACATTTTGTAATGAAACTTACAAAATCAATCCATGGTTCGAATCGAAACATTCAGATGGACAACTGGTTCAGATCAATTAGATCAGCAGATGAGTTACTAGAAGAGCAGTACCAACTCACAATTATAAGAACACTCCGAAAAAACAAGAGGGAGATCCTAAAAGAATTCCTAGATATAAAAAACAAAAAGCCCAATATCTCCATGTTTTGTTTTGATAAAAAAAACTTTAGTCTCCTATATGCCAAAAAAAAACAAGATAGTTTTACTTCTTTCAACCCTACATGAAGGTGCTGATATTTCAAAAACAACTAGCAAGCCTGCTATAATTGAAAAAAACAATGCATAAAAGAAGGAGTAGACACTTTCGACCTAATGTGTTCTAACATGAATGTAAAACTCGGAGATGGCCCATTTGTATCTTCTATGACATGATAAACATGACAAATATCAACACATGTGTCATTTTAACTACAAACACAATAAATTCAAACAAAAAGTGCTTTCCAGGGACCAATATTTGGTTGAATTAGCTCAGTGTCTGGCAAAACCCTGGATGAGAGACAGACTACGTAAAAATCTTCGCCAAAATATTTGCGATATTCTTTAAGATCCTCAAATTTCTTCAGATCCTCAACCTCCTTTGGATGATGAAAAAAAAGGAGAATTTTCTTTTACTGTCCCAGTAAAAAAAGACGCATAACTACCACATATTGCATGCAATACCGTCAAGCTATATGTGGCGCGAACACCGAGGAAATATTTGCACACCTTGTACCACAAATTAATATTTCACTTTATTTTTTCCACTTTTCTATCATAAGGTATGTTGTATTAAAAGTGTCATAATAAAAAAAAGTTTAATTTCCTTTTCTAAATATTTTTTTCTAATTTTATTTCTAATGGTCTTAAAATGACTATAGTCCAGCTTTAAAGTATATAAATTGAAGTCCAGCCTTGTAGGGTTGAATATACATATCCAAAAATTACAAAATTGGATTTGCCCACACCATCAAAAAAATAGAGAAAGGAGTATAGAAACTAACAGAGACAGAAATAAGTCATGCAGTGGAAAAATTGTTATTAAAATAAAGAGAGAAAACAAGGATACAAGATACAAAGACCGAGATTTAAAAAGTGGCCTGAATGCAATAATCCAAGTAAGTACAGGGTGTACCATCTTCGATGTATTTGTGGGGTATCTCCGTTACTATTTGACTTCGCTTTTAATGTAAGAATTAATTAAAAAACTTGATAAACATCTGACATCGGTACTAATTAATTTGTCTTTTCCGATCAATTACGTCAATCACTTAGTTGTCGTTGAAGAAGCGTATAGCTTTTTGCGAATTAGTAAGGACACATGAGAAAAATTTATAAAATATTTTGACGAAGGACTTTCACCTAGTGAAGCAAAAGAGTTTCATAAGTCTACCTTGATGGCTATCACTGCATCAGAAAACATATGTTCAGAATGCTCAGAATAATCCGTTGGATCGTACAATCTATTATTTGTACACAGATTGGAGGTAGATTACATTTAGTATGTATAAACAAGGTTAAGAATTTAATTTTACTTAATAATGAATTAAATTTAATAATTCATTTTAATTTCAGAAAACAAAACTATGGACATGACTAACACCAGCTTGTTAAAAAAAATACAAGAAAGGCAATTGTTAATTGATAAGAAACGCACGCGAATACTTTTATGTGAAAATCTATTTTGCTGCATTGTCATAACACCGCTGATGCTTAGCACTAATAAGCTGCATTTTTCAAGAGAGATAGTGTTTTTAGACTAGAGTGCGTCTTGTGACTCAGGATGAAATTTTGCAAAGCTAGTGGCGTTCCAATTGTATGTGTAATTCATTCAAATAAAACCTAAGAAATTTACGGACTGATTTTCCAATATTTGAAGACGCTTCTAGGAGATGAGAGTTTTTTCGGTAAAAGAGTCCCAGCAGTCTTCATGACAGATGACAACATAGCGGAGCGAAATGCTTCCTCAATCCGATCGGCTATTGTGCATTTTCCATGTTCTACAAGCTGTTTGGCGTTGGCTTTGGGACCACAGACATGGAATTAAGAACGAAGATCCCAAAACGCTTATGCTGCTTTTTAGTTATGTTCTGTATGCTCAGAGTGAAGTGGACTGCAATTTAATTAAAGGGGAATTATGCAATGTCTCATTAGCACACAAATATCCCATTTTTTTCCTATTTTAACGAGATAATGGAAAAAAATCTGTGTGGTGTCACTATTATCGTATACATTCACAGACAAGAGGCCATAACGCGAACGATATAGGTGAATCATCAATCCGAATATTTAAAGATCTTGTTCTTAAGAGATGCAAGGCTTTTGAGGCGGTCTCTTTACTGGGCATTGTTACTACTTCTCTGGAGCAGGTTTACAAACCAAAAATAAATAAACTCTTCCAACTTAAGAGACATGAATCTGCAGATTTATTTTCATAAGGTTTTTCACAAAGCGGCAGATTTCTGAATCAGAATATCACGTTACATCCTCAATAGATCCCAACTATTTGTAGGTACACAGTTTATACAAATAAAGAGCAATGCGACTGTCCTCATGGAGCTGGGGGTAAATTTTTAAACACTCATGTGCCGTGTATGGAATACATTTATTTCACACACCTCAACTCTCGTACCAAGATCGTGTAGAATTGACAACTTTGGTTCTAGGGAGCGTAATTGACAACACTTTTTTTGCGGATATGGATAAACATATTAATGTTACGACATCACTTACCGAGAGAGCTAGTATCTTGTCGCAAAAGTTTAATCAGCCGAAGAGGAATGAAACTAATAGTGAACCACAAGATATCATCCAACCTTCTGAAGAAGAAGATAGCGAATATCTTGAGGAATATCAATTAGTACTGCAGAAATTTAAGGCAAACGTAAGCAGGGTCTAGACTATGCCGCGGTAGGCCGGGCGGGTTGACCCGGGTGGGCTAAGCCGGGCGGGTACATTCGGGCCGGCACGACGTCCACACCGAAAACGAAGCCAACCAGGTTATTTCTACCTACATTATTTCAGTTTCAACACCAAGACTGGTGACTTCGTTTAAAAGTACTTTGTAGAAGTTTTTTTGAAGTGTCCTTAAAGTGTTTCCAAAATGATTACCGACTATGACGTCGCTAAGTCAGCCATGGCTGTAGCGATACTCGCTTTAAATCAGCCCCCAAAAAGAAGTCAAAGAAGATTTTGGATTCGCTCGAGCCTTAGGAGAGGACGGCATCTGTACAGGGCTAGCGAATTAATGAAGGATTTAATTTTGGATGAAGAGGACCCGTTGAATTTGGAATACCGAAATGACGTTGGTTTCACCAACTTTTTTCGAATGCAGCGATCGGACTTTCAAATGCTACTCAACAAGGTTGGACCCAAAATATCAAAAATAAATACCTCTTATAGAGATGCTATTCCAGCAAGCGAACGATTAGCTGTCACTCTGCGCTTCATTGCGACTGGTGATTCATACCACTCACTAATGTATGTTTTGAAGATCTCCAAACAATGTATCTCTAAAGGCCCTCCAAGACTACATTAAGGTAAGGAAAATTAAACAAAATTAATTTAGAATAGTATTTTTATTGACATCATTGAGAATAATTGAGTACAAAAGTTAAAAACTATTGAGGGAAGGGATCCATATTGGACAGTTCTGAATTAGTGGATGCCGGGGATGCCGATTGCGAATACGATGAAATTGACGACGGTAATGAGGAATATCCAGATGTTGAAAACCATTGACATGATCAATTCCACAGAATTGGTCATGTTGTCAGTGAAGAATGGTGGTTGCGTTCGATTGGGCATGTTAGAAGTCTGGGGGAATGAAGGCACCATTGGATTGGCCGGTCCAGAGTTTTGCCGTATATTAACTTGTGGCACATTGTACCCATGCTGATGTTCAAGATATCCCATTTCAGCTCCAAATAATAATTGGTTGATCTTATTTTGCAAAACTAACCTGGTTCGGGGCGAAGAAATCTTCCGCAGTTTAATTGCTATCTGTTCGCCGTACAACGAATATTCATCATCGATGTTCGCTCTTTTTGATTGAAGAGATCTCATGACGTTCAGAGTCTTATCCAGTGCATTCGAAGAACCAGGACTAGCCACTAATCGACGTCTTGCAGATTTGCTTTTTAGTGCCTTTGGAGGTTTGAATGTTTTTTTGGTTCCGGCGACCTCTGAAGGGGAAAGCGTTGAAGCTTGTTTGTCTTCAGAATTTTGGGGATGAACAACTTGGCTGTCATCGTTGATGCCTTCTTCTTGACTGTCTTGTGGTCCATGTTCCTGAAAATATAAATACTAAAATAAATGAATATACATAGAAAAAATTCGCTAAAAAATATGACTAATTTTTCTCTCACTTTCATTTTTCAGATGCCTCAGAGTGAAGCAGAGTGGAAGGAAATCGCCCAGGTATTTGAGGAAAAGTGGAACTTTCCAAACTGCGTCCTTTTCATTCAGGCTCGGAATTTTTTAATTACAAGGGATTTTTTAGCATAGTTTTGATGGCTGCGCTGCGGTGGACGCCAATTACATTTTTATATATATTAATGTGAGTTGTCAAGGGAGAATCTCCGATGGAGGCGTTTTCAATAATACATTTTTCAAGAAAGCTCTAGATAAAAATCTCTACATTTACCTTCCCCACGGGCATTGCCAGGAAGGACAATCCTAACCTCGTTTGTGTTAGTTGCAGACGACGCGTTCCCTCTTTCACCAAATATAATGAAACCGTACTCTGGAATACGTGACAAAGGATCTAAGAAAAGGATATTTGGTTATAGACTCAGCAGGGCTCGAAGAGTTTCTGAGAATGCCTTTGGAGTGCTGTCTGCTTGCTTTCGTGTATTCCGATCTCCAATGGCATTACAACCAGAAGCTGCAACGAAAGTTACTATGGCTGCTGTTTACCTACATAATTTTTTACGCAAAACCTCCTCAAAATCAGTTTATAACCCTAGAGGAATGTTCGATAGCGAATCTACGGAAGATGGGGAACTAACGTTAGGATTATGGAGGCGTAATGCTTCTTCATCTTTACGTTCCCTTTCTGGAGTCCCCAGAAGAAGTACTACTTCGGCTCAATCAGTAAGAGATGAATTTGCCGATTTTTCCATTTCTCCACAGGTTGAAGTGACATTCCAACAACTAGTAAAACATATTATGTTGGAAAGTGTACTTAGTTTTTAGCACAGTTGTTAAAAAAAAAATAGAAATTACAAACTTACCTCTTCTTTTCTTTGTGTGCTATCCTGAGTATTCCTCGGTTTATTTTTATCCCCAAAAAATTCATCGGTTGGTAGGCGAACCATTTACTAACGTACGGCTCATCAGCGCCACTCCCTGTTCATTTCGTTTCAGCTTCTTTTTTTTCCCTCCAAAAATGGCTGGTTAACTTTTTCCATTTGCGCTCAATTTTCTTCTCATCTACTCCAAAAGACACAGCAATCTCTCTGAGACTGTCGTGTCTTTGGTTTTTTAATTTATGTTGGGAATCTGAACTATCCCATAGAAGACGACGTTTTCTATATAAGTCTATTAACACTAAAACTTGTTCGTCATTCCACTCCATCACTTAAAATGAACAATGAAAACCCTACTTAAACAAACTGAGTCGAAAATAAAATAATTCGTCTAGTTCGGTCGGAGGTTTAATTGTAACTGAAGCCGCTCGGGGCCGCTCGACACGTCCCCACTCTATATTTTTGTTCGGCTCGGCTCGGTGTTCTTCGATCCGTACCTACTTTATGCGGGTTGGGATCGGCACGGCCCGGGCCGGCATTTTCTAGCCCGACAAAGCCGCCCGGGGCGTCTACATCAACGCGGCTTAGGCCGCCCGGGTCAGCCCGGCCGGCCTACCCCTTCATAGTGTGGACCCTGCTTTAGAAAGAACTTTTGCTGTTGCCGAAAAAAACGAAGTTTTTAAATATGTATACGTTTTGTTTTAAGTCACAGAACACGTCAACACGAATTTAAGTGCCACAGATGTCAATGGCTCGTCAAACTGATAGAGCTTTAAAAGCCATCTTAAGAGCGATCCAAGCAGGCAGACCATCGAAGTTGGAGGGCTGAATAGTAAAAGGTCATTCATGATAAATGTGCTGCAAAACTCAAGCCATCATTAATGTTTTTTAACGGATTTTTTTTAGTGTAAATATAAGTAGAATTTTTATTTGTTTTACAAATTAAGAGCTATGTGGTGGTTACTTAGTACAAAAGGACCTATTGTGTCTATGTAAATGATATCAAACGGTTTTATAGATGTGTCCGTGATGACAAATTTTTCTTTATGACTAAGTCTTGCTTTAATCATTCGGCATTCATGGAAATTCTTCACGTACTCTCTTACATCTTTCTTCATGTTTTTCCACCTAAAATTTGCTCTCAGTTTCTTTAATAACCTATTGTTTACTACATGTTCTCCTAACATTAGATCATTGTGATATCTTTCTAAAATCTTTTGGATCTCTTCTTTCTGTTGTACCGGTTCTGATACTTCGCATATACATACTTGTATATTTTTTAACCTTCCATTCCCTTCTTCTATAAATTCTCCTATTGTGCACTTTTTGAACATATCATCATTTGCGTATATCTTTATTCTTTTTACTTCAAATTTTAACGACAGCTCCTCAAGCTTTTCCTATGTCGAAGTTGTGTATTCCGGTAAATGAGGCTTCACTAAATTTCAATTTATTTTTGATCCGAATGCTCATTCTTAACGAGAGTCGGTTATTTTCAGAGTGTAAAATTGGTAATTTATATGCCTCTAGATTATTTAAAAATTCTATTACTGAAGGTTTTTCTATTCGTTCTCCCTTTGTTTCTTCGTTATTCTTTAGAATAACGAAGCGTTCTCCTTGCGCGTTTGTGCTCTTGTGATTGCCAAGACATGTCAATTATTCATGTATAAATCCTTGAGTTCTTCTATGGATATTCTTGATATACTATCTGCGTAGTTCGCTACACCTTTAACATACTGCATTCCAAAATCGTATTTTTCCAAATCAAGTCCTATTCTCGTGAGTTTCGACGTCGGGTCTTTAATTGCAAATAAATGAGTTATTGGCTTATGATCTGTTTTTGGTATAAAATGTGGTGAACCATACGTATAAGTAACACTTGAAATGATTGATCCTCCAATGAATCGCTAATAACTCTTTTATGATGGTGGGTTTATTAAGCTCACTTTCCTCAAAGCTCCGTCATGCAGATGATTTCTGATTTAATATTGTTGAACATGCGCTATTTGAAGCGTCCGTAGTTAAGAGGAATTGTTTATTGAAGTCTGGTTATTTTAAAATTGGGGGGTGGATTAATGCATTTTTCAAGACCTGAAATGAGTTTTCGCATTCATTGACCTATCAAATTCCAAATTTTTCCCAGCTAACCTATTTAGAGGGATACATATTGCGGCGAAATTGTGAATGAGCCGTCTATAATAATTGCAGAATGCAACAAATCTTTTGACTTCACTAGCGTTCTTGGGTACTGGATAATGCTGAATGACTGAATATTTTGCTTTGTCTAGTGAAACAACATCCCTTGATAAATTATGACCTAAATTTGTGACTTATCGCCTGAAGAATTATCACTTTTGTGGATTTAATTTTAAATTGAATTTACGACATGCGTCAAACACCTTACTAAGATTGGCTTAGTAATGATTTTTCGAAATTCCTATCACAACTATATTATCCATACAGAGAAATGCTTTTTCTGGTGTGAAGCCTTAGAACGTTATTGACATCATTCGTGAAAAACTCTTAGGACTTATGTTTAGCCCAAAGGGTAACCTTGTGAAGTGAAATGAGCCTTTTTCTGTACTAAACGAAGTGTATTTCCTAGAAGACTGTTCTAAAGGTATTTGGTGAAAACCTGACATAAGATCTAAAACTGAAAAACCATTTTGCTCTTCTTGACCTAAAATTGCATCTATACGGGGTAGAGGAAATTTAGCTGTGACTATTTTCTTAATCAGCTGCCTAAAATCTATACAAAGCCTCCATGCCTTATCCTGACTCACAGACGTCTTCGGGACTAATAACACTGGAGTTAATTTGTGTTTTCACATTAATGTGTAAGTCGAAGCTTTAGTTTTGTTACAAATTAAAAGCAGTAAGTTAATTTGTGTTTCGCTCACGCCCTTTTTCGAAAGTACTCTTTTTGCATTGTTCGAATATGTACCCAGCTTCAATGCACGTGATCGCCTTGACCGATGAGGGATTGGAGTGCATTTTGCTGCAATGCAATTCCTAACTAGTAGAGTAATCGGTGTCACATAGGCGCCATTGTAAATGTGCTAACGGTTGCTACTAATTCAACTTTGGTTCAAGGGGCCGCCCGCTCCACTTCGATTTTCTTTAGTCCCCAAATGTTCTCGATGGGAGTTGAGTCGGGAGAAGCTGCTGGCCGTAATAAGGTTGCTATCCCGTTATTTGCAATACTAGTTCTTGAATATAAAGAACTGTGACAGCATTTGTTGTTGCAATCTCCAACCTTCTGGAAACAATGTATTCGCTGTTTGTACAAGGTTTTTATTCAGAATTGTTCAGTATCGTACACCATCTACTGAACCATTAATAATGCTCATGTCAGTCACACCACGTGATGAAATACAACCCCAGACCATGATCTATATTGGAAGTATTGATTTTTGTACCGTAAGTCTAGCTCGTACACGATTGTCACTCAGCTGGAAAGATGCTTCATCTGCAATGGAAACATTTTTAACAGTGTCTGTCCTCTTAAAAATTTTGGTAACATCGAAGTCTTCTCCATAATTGCTCGTTACTAACAGTTGTTATCCTTCTTGGTTTTCTTGCTCTGTATTCAATGCACAAGAAAGTTTGTCGAATAGTTTAGGAAGCAATAGGTATTCCACGTTCCCTATTAAATGTTTTCCCAATTTTTAGAAAGCCTAGTCGAGGATATCTACAAACCATCTACAGCGAAGGCCTCAAATCCTTTGCTCGTAACTTGGTGTTCCTGAAACTTCCTGAAACCAATACAATTTCTTATGCATTCCAGCACATTGTAAATCGTGGACTTACTTATTCTGGTCAAACGCACAAATTGAGGCACATTCCTTATTCCGTTTACATATAATTTGTTGAACTAGACGTATTTTTTCTATTTGTGTCATTATATTGATTCTCGTGTTTTCAACTACAGGCAAAATAACTATTACATTGAAAGTAATGACATTTAGATGAGTCAAAATTATGTTAGTTAAAGCCCACTAAGATACCTATTAGTTCTCCTAATAGGACTAAAATTAAAATGATAGTATTCATTGACAAAAATCAGAAAATTCCAGATACTTTCTGGTCGTACTATAATTTCGTGTTCCCCGTTACAGAGGTATAGCATTATTGGTTAATCCCTTAGGGTTTGCTCATATATATTTTATGACGTATTGTATTCGAGGTTTCTCGGGGTGGACAAACTAAAATTTAGTGAAAATTCAGATAAGAAGGTTGTTGGAGAAGTCAAAAATCTAACCTCACTTGAATATTGTTTTTGACATCTGCCAAATTATAAATGAAAAACTTTCAGTATTTTTTTATCAGAAAAATAAGGAGTCTAAAAAAGAGAATGACATTAATTGTCACTTTTTGAAGTAATCAAAAAATTAATGATTTGAAAATTTCTTTTGAGAAAAGAGAGGTGTTGTAAAGCATGTCCCATCCATAAAGTTGATAAAAGTATTCGTGGAATTTCAGTGTTGACTGATTCCGTAAAATAAATAATATATAGATCAATTACCTGATAAAAAAAACCTTTGATCAGCGCACCAGGAAGATGGAGAATGGTTTATTAGATGTATAAGAAATTGTTACAGAGGTGCTAACAATTTCACAAGCTAAGTGAATTTATAATTTGATTACTTGTCTTAGTCGCCAACAGATAAGATCTTCATAGTTTTTCCTCATTTCAATTTCTTTATATATTTCTGGTAAATGTAAAATAATTTATTTGTTGTAGTTTTAAGGGTGAATGACAGGCCTGTGGATAAATGTGTGTTAGTATAAACCTATTGTATAGTCTCAGTTATTGTTAAAAGGTAATATAGGAAATTTTCAGTTTAGTATATTTGTTATTAGAATCAGTTGGGTTTAATTTTATTTTCAAAATTTAAAAAAAAACCAAGAATAATTTTAACCGGCACCCATGAATTATAGTAAACCAAATTTCGGCAATTGAAAGGTCGACCCTACTTTAGTGTTGGAATCAAAGAGTGATTGCAACAAAGGTATCAATATTTACTTTTCTCTGCTTTGAACAATCCGGTATATAGACCATTCCCATAAAAACTATTCTATCATGCATTTTCTAATAAACTATAAATATTTTGTTTAAAAAGCTAACAAAAGCATAAGATAAATATCACTAAATTGATAGTTTCGTTACACATGTAGCTCATTAAACTCCACAAATCTCACAAACATCTTAACTATATGGCTTTCCTGTTTGAACCCTTCTTAAAAACATTTAGTGGCCGTATATGTTCTCCGACAGAAATTCAACCAACTTGTGAAAGGAGCAACTGGTTGTTTAATTTTCACTGAAAAGTTTGCCGTAACTCCTCGGGCACTTTAAAAATACACATCCGAGTAATGTAACGTAGATCTAGCCTTGCTTCCTATGAATTTTTAATACGTTTGGTTTGTATCCCAATTCCAAATATGACTATAACGAAAATGAATTGAATGAGAATATAATGCAAGTTCTAGAACGTTGAGAATAATTTGCCTTCCCTGGAATGCATGGAATTATTGTCTAATGTAACAGAGCAGACTTGGTTCTTATTCTCCAGTATCTAGGTATGTCAAAATGTTATTTTCTTCACATATAGATATTAGAACAAATTAAGTGACTACAATTGACATTATGGAAGAAGGAATGTTCGTGTTATCGGAATCAACTTCTAAGACTATTTATTGTGATATGTTCTGTGTAGTTTTTGTTACTGTTTTCCCGGTGGCATTAAGGAACAGCACTGTTAATTAGAACATAACAGTAAATTGCGGAGTAGGGGTTCAAACAGTTAGGTCTATGGAAATAATTTTCAATTAAATGATAATTAGGTAATATTTCCACCGTACGTAATCGAACATGAGATCAGAATCGAGAATTCTAAAACAATTTATTTTTAATGGAATAACTAATGAACTTATTGTTACGAAATCGCGCACTGGTATCCTAAGACTCTGCCTAAGCAATGTATGAAAGTTAAAATTTTGGCGAATGCGCAGGAATTTCTTCGAACTGTTTACCATCAACAGATGAGCAAATATTCGTCAAAAATCTTAGGGAATACCTCTCTAATCTTTCGAAAATCAATGGTGACTCTCATGTATTTTTGGGAGATATCAACTTGAACATTCTAGATGAAGATGACATAATTACTGAATATCTGAATAGCTTTTATGAGTTTGATTCCGTCATAAGTAATGTAACTAGACAGCAAAGTAATACATGCATTGATCACATTTTTGTTAAGAAAAAATCGAACGAAATTTTACCTATTGTACTAAAAAGTGCCATTACAGATCATTACACTACAATCGTTAAACTCCCCTCCAAAAATGACGAGGAATATTAGATTTCGGATACAAAATATTGTAAATACACTGATTATTCATCCCTGAAAACCGGATTAACCCTCTATGATTGGTCTTATAATATCCCACTACATATCGACGAAAGTTTCGCAGGTTTCCTAGAGTTGCTGAAGAATCTCATTGCAAAACACACAAAAACATCAAAGGTTAAACACAGAAACATCAAACGAAAGCAATGGATCACACGAGGATTGGTAAACTCCATAAATACCACAGATAGTTTATTCAAAAAAGTTCGAGAAGAGCCAAATAACATAATTTTGACAACACAATACAGAAATTATCGAAACACATTGAACAGTCTTATCAAGAAATAAATTTCTATAATAGGATAGATCACAGACTGACACCAAGGCGCTATGGGCAACGGTGAAGGATATTTCTGGGAAAAATAAAACTATCAAAATTCAAACAATAAAAAAAGAAACAGGTGGTCATACTTATGATAAAAAAGAGTTTGCAGATTGTTCCAATAATCACTATTTCTCTATTGGGCAAAAACCTGCAAAAAAAATTCTAAAACCTGTAAATTCTCCCCTGAGTAAAGCATCTTCTGTGCACTCTATATTTTTGGAACCTACAACAGAGGGAGAGATAATTGAAACAATATCATCTCTCAAAATGGACAAAACTCCCGGTATCTATAAAATTAGAGCTGAAACCTTGAAAGAGATAAAAACAGAGATACATTTTCCTCTGAATAACATTTTTAATAGAATAATAGAAACGGGAAAATTTCCCAAAGAACTTAGAACATGGGTTATTAAATCAATTTTCAAAAAAGGAGACAGACATGAAATTCTAAGCTACAGACCAATAACGCTCATTTCGAACAAAGCTAAAACGCTAGAAAAAATAATCAAAAAAAGAATGGTCTCTCACCTTAACAAGCATAATTTCATTTCAAATAATCAGTATGAATTCAAAGAAGGGATTTCTACCCAAGATGCTATTATTTTTCATACCTCAAAAATATGAAAACCAAGTCTATGTGTTTTCTTGGATCTTGCTAAGGCCTTCGACACCGTGAACCACTCACAGCTGTTGATGAGCTTGCAAAATATGGGTTTTAGGGAAAGCACATTCAATTTCATGGAGAGTTACCTTAAAAATAGAGAGCAATACGTGAAAATTGATAACGTCGTTAACGTCGTTAGTGAAAATAGGATTGTGAAGTGCGGAGTACCGCAAGGAACAGTTTTTGGGCCAATTCTCTTTACAATATATATCAATGATATATTGCGGCACGATACTTGTGGCAGCATTGTTTGCTTCGCTGACTATACAGCAGTATTGCACAGTGCTGATAGCTGGAATGACCTCAAAACTAAAGCAGAGGATGACATGGGTAAGCTCTTTGAATATTTCGCAAATAAAATACTATCAATAAACTACGAAAAAACATTGTTTATACCATTCTCTTGCTATGCCAACTCACTACCCCAATATGATACATTGAGTATTGGGAACAATATATTAATTCCATCAGTAGAAAAAATCAAGTATTTAGGAATAGTGATAGATAGACACCTGAGATGGAACTATCATGTTGACCAAGTGACTTGAGCATTGAGGAGCATTCTTTAGAGATTCAAGTATTTACGAAATATATTAGATACCTTGCGAATGAAAACAATATATTGTGCAATTGTGGAGTCTCGTCTTGTATATGGGATAGTTGCCTGGGGTGGAGTAGCAATATCGCATTCGAAAAAATTAGACGTATTACAGAAAAATTTTCTAAAAATTCTCCTTGGAAATCCATCACAATATTCATCGGAAACACTTTCCAAAGAATCAAAATTGCTAGATCTCAGGTAACTTTACTTCCTATGAACTGTTGTGGAACAACATCAAAACCGAACAAAATTCAACTTTGTGTATCATAGGCATAATACAAGACTTAAAGCCAATGCACAAGTGAGCACAATATGCTCAACCAAAACAATCGTTCAGAGAACATATCTTGCTAACCGTCTCTACAATTGCTTACTTCTGGAGATCAGAAACAGTTTCATTTAAAATAAACGGTTTTGAAGATCAAAACTAACTTTTCCGCATCTGTGAGATGCCGTGAACAATATTCTATCATAAAATTGTCACTTATGTGCACTTCGGGGGATGTATCGTGTTAACAAACCGAACTTTTTCCAAAAATAACCAAAAATGTACATCTGGATTTATAGGAACCGCTGTACTCCCTCTAATCAGCTGAAAATCAATAGGGTTCATCTGTGAGACACCTTAAAGAATATCCAATTATAAAATTGGTCACTCGTATACATTCCGGATGCTGTATCGAGCTAAGAACCCGAAATTTCTCCAAAAATTACCAAAAATATGGTACTTCAAGCACCATAGCACCCATTGTACTAGGTCTGGTGAGCTGAAAATCAATAAGCTTTATCAATAAGACGCCCTGAGCAATATTCGATCATAAAATTGGTAACTCGTATCCACCCTGGAGGCTGTTTTGTGCTAACAAACTGAAAATTCTCCAAAAATAAAAAATTGGTACTTTAAGTACCATAGCACTCATTGTACTCGCTCTGGTGAGCTAAAAATCAATTATGTTTATTTATAAGACGCCCTTAACAATATTGAATCATAAAATTGGTCACTTGTATATACTACGGAGGCTGTATCGTGCTAACAATCTGAGTTTTTTTATAAAAGTGACAAAAATGTCGTACTTAAAGCACTATAGTACCTGTTGTACTGGACCAGGTGGGCTGAAACTCAATAGGGTTCGTCTGTGATATGTCCTGAATAATATTCGATCATAAAATTGGTGACTTGTTGCACTCCGGAGGCTGTATCGTGCTAACAAGACATGTAACGAAAAGTGACCGACGACAACGACGACGAAGACGACATTCACACAGGATTTTTTTCCCAAAAACGGTTTTTTCGTTTTGTTCTTAATCAAAAACGTAAAAATAACTCAAGAATCTTTTTCAAAATTCCAACTTTTTTGGAGTATACTAATATTTTTCTCGCATAATAGTTAGGTTGAGCGGAATAGTAGAAGTAGTATGAGTAGATTTCACAGAGTAAGGTTCGAAACAGTAAATAACATTTTATGGTGTTTTGAAGATCTTGAACTAGGGCAAAAATAATTTCACTAGCGTAAGTGATTGGTATGCTTAAATGACAGTAAATGCGATTATTTAAATCTCTGAACATGCATTTCACTACTATTAAATACAAGGTTTATTATTAATTATTAGCAAATGTGGCTTCACACTTGATCAACGCTGAGCATCGTGTCTATGATGTCTTCCAAACTCAGTGTCTCGCTCGCTGTTTGGGATCCCAGATGACAGTGCGATAATTAAATCTGTAGCGATTGAGATGTATATGAGGTACACTGAATTAGACTGAGTTGATAAAGTAGTATATTGTATCGCGATTTTACAAGGGCAACACATAATGTCCAGAAAAGCCGCTGATCTTGGAAGGCTTGAAACTACATCACTTCGATTAATTGTCCAAAGTAGGTAAAATACAAAGTTTTTGAGCAGCACGAGTTGTTGTGCCAGACTTTGTACGAATTGTAGCAGTTCTGATTTAACCATCACTGCCTTTATGTAAGTCAACCACTCTTCCTCATTTCCAGTATTAGAGTGGACGATTACTATCAAATAATAAGATAATACTATTTTCACAGATTGACTCTTGAGAACTCTACTGCCAGCGTGTTCTTTGCTGGAACTAGTGAAGATAGTCCTTGCTCCAGTATTTCCAAAGCAACTGCACTGCTTGTTGAAGAGTTTGGATTTATTTTAGTCGATTTTCTGGTAGTTCGGTAAAGTCACATTGGGGTAAGGTTGTAAGGGATTAGCGTATAAAGAAATTTACCGCAGTGGGGATAGAGAAATCATCGGGATCACTGGATAGTGGGTGCAGAGGACGAGAGTTCATAACTCCTTCTATCTGGGTAAAATATGATAACTTTTTTAATTTTAAGGCTAAAAAATTTATCTAGAAACCACTTTACAAGGAATTTCAAAAGCTACAAGCTCTGTGAACTTGAATATTGTCTTTGCATTTGTTTTTGACAATTTGGAGTTGAAAGGCTTGAAAAGCATGGCCCTCGCTCTAATCTGTAAACTGCTATCAGCGGTATCTCCGTTAGTTTTTAATGTACAGAAATAACGAAAAAACAAAATATTGTTTAGAAAGGAGAGACTAAGTGGTCAAACATTTGTATTCCATCAATGCCTGCAAACAAAGGATCCATATTTATTATTGTGCATTTCGGTGGAAATGAAGGAGGCGTTTCGAATACCTTAAAAACATGTGGAAAAAAATGGAAGATTACAACGTTGACTATCATAAGAACATAGCTTGATTTCACATTCATCCCAAACTTAGAGCCAAATAGTGTTGTAGTTTTTGACAACGCTTCTTATCATTCACGACAGCTCGATAAAATACCAAATAAAAGCTACAAGAAGACCGAACTACAAAATATTTTAATGGACAATAATTTGAAGATTCTTATACAAAACAACAACTGATTGAAGTTTTACAGTCACAGAAATTTAACAAATTATACGCCCCAGAGATTATTGCTGAACAACATGGACACCCTATAGTGAGACTTATTTTTGTATTTCAATCCCATCGAGTTAATTTGGACACAATTAAAACAGAGATTGAAAAAGTAATCGAAATTAAAGATGAGTATAAGAATATTTGGCAAATCCTTATTAATCGAGGAAATGCATGTATTATTGATTTACAAGACGATAGTGATAGTGAAGCAGATGATATGGGAGAAGAAAATTAAGTTTAATATATTCTCCATGTAACTTACATAGTAGTGACAAACAGGAGTTAGACATAATATTTATTTTTAAAGAATTTTTCAATTCGTTGTTATAAAATTTCATTTTCAGAGTTTAGCTCCGCAACATAACTTGAAGTACATTGCTGCACTATATGTTTTACGTCAAGTAACCTTGAAACGCTTGAATGTAATTCTCCAAATTCCACCCTTTTAAAGTGGTTTTCCCAGACATTTTCACAAGACACACTGTACCATATCTACGTGGCTCGGTTTCACCCTTCACTCACAGTATACTGCAAAGTATGAAATATTGCATTATTGTCAAAACCGGTATCGATTCAATCACAACGAGATGTAATAAATAACTCTTATCTCCGTTGGGTGGAATGCCCCGGTATGTTACATTAAAAATTCAGTTAAGGAAAAACGTCTTTCCTAATCCGGAAGTAGCTACCCGTTCTCGTGACACCCGTAAAGGATGTCTTATATAGGACTATCCCTGTAAAAGAAATAAAACCAACGAAAGAAACCTGACTTGGGCACAACGTCTTCCAAACTTTTGAAAGGGGTCTTTCCTGATTATGAAAGATAAAGTACGATATCACGTATAGTTAAATATTTGGTATAATTTGAGAAAAATGATTATCGAGCAACCCTTCGTAATTGAATGGTATGAATGTGAAATCCCGTCTAGTGGAATATCCCGTACAATATGTTACAATAATTATCAACGAACTGTTGAAATCGAATGGTATAAATGTGATATATCGCACAGTTGAATATCCTGTACAATATCGTATGAGAATTATCAACAAACTTTTGAAATCGAAGGGTATAAATGTGATATTCCGCACAGTTGAATATCCTGTACAATATCGTATAATAATTATCAACAAACTTTTGAAATCGAATGGTATAAATGTGATATCCCGCACAGTTGAATATCCCGTACAATATAGTATAATAATATATCAGACAAACTTTCGGAATCTAATAGAATAATTATGATATCTCGTGCATTTGGATATCCTGTACAATATAAGGTAATAAAATATCGAACAAAACTTTCGGAATTAAATAGAATAAATATGATATCTCGTACAGTGGAATATTCTTGCACAATACAGAAAAAGAAATATAAGAAAAATGATCATAGAACATACGATATCTTTTGTATATGCCTATAATTTTAGACTAGATCGGTAGGTGAGGGGCTCAGATGTAAATAGTGCACTCAATATGACCGAAAATATAGGTCTCTTTTTCCTTTTGGGACACTCAGTTAAGTTGAAATAAAAAAAATATCAATACAGTATATAGAAAAAATAATTATACGTTAAAAACGTACGCTTTTGAAATATCACAAATCACAACTACACAATATTACTGTCGACGATAAAGTGGCCGGCCGTACTGAGCCTGGTCACTTAATGAGGGTTACTACCTCACTGATTCTGTTTTCAAAATTCCTGCTTTTTATTTTAAAATTGTTACATGTGTGCCCTTGTCTCATGTTTTTTTTTTATTTCCGTAACTGAAGGTTAACTTTAAATTTCATTATTCTAGTTTGCACCGTTTGATTATATTTATTGATAAACAAAGCATGGCAAAACATCAGATTTAATGTTTATCGACCTTGCTGATTATGAAAAATTGTTTGTATCAAATTCTTTCCTGGCGGAGGTCAACAACTGTTTTATTATTAATTTGTTTCGAATCAAGAAAATTTTATCTACATAGGGTGTTCTTAAAATTTCCTATGTCATATCTCGTGTTTATTACAGAGAGTTGACTTACGTGCTACTCAGTTTCCATCAGTAAAAGTTAAAATTGCCAAAATAATAATACGCTCTGTTCAAGCCTCTCCCACCTGTGGTCTCGTGATGATGCTTCGTTATCTCTGATTAGTTAGAAAAATATGAGGTGATTGCGAAATGCCGCTTAAAACCCCAAAAAATATTATTTCCATTAACGACTAAAAATAGACTGATTTTTAGTAATTTTTTCTTCTGTTTTAACATTAACATGAATAACTATTAATACACGTAAGAGTAACGATAACTTCTTCTGTTAATAGGCTAAATTTAATTTTTTATCCAATGTTGATTTCTATTTAAAATAAACCAAGTTTATTATTAATTTCAAAACGACATCTAGTCACACAAACAGAACATCTAATTGAAGGATAATATTTTATTATTTACTTTTCATTGAATTTTTGTTAAATTCAATACAAAATTCCATCCACGATATCTATTAACCGATTTCTTTCTGTGTAGAAAATGTCAAACAAAAATTGTGTACATAGCAATAATCGATGTCTGTTCAAAGTACTAGTAAATCTAGGTACATTATATTACAAATTTTAAAAAAAGAAAAATCAAGTTGTTGCCTTTTATAATGAGGGATCCTATATGCCTTATCATTTAATTGTTTATAAATATTAGTTATCATAGAAATAATGAGTAGAACAAAGTGGACTGGCTAACAAATAAATTATGTTCTGAACTAAACTCGATTTGAAAATTGAAATATTGTTATAATTCCGAGGATAAAATTTTCCGTCTACATTTAAAATTTCTCGTATCATCACTGTTTTTGCATAAATAAATCACTTCAAATCCGTAATGCGACTTCTTAATAATTAAAATTGCCATGACATTGAAATTTTGAATTTTTATATAAAAATTCAATGGTGACACAGAATTCTTGAACTCTATAAAGTATTCAACTCATCTGAATGTAAAGTTTTTCCAACGAGAAATAGGTCTTTAAAATAAAACTACTATTAAACTTTCAGTACTATTATTGAGCGATAAAAAACTACGATTTCCATTTGGTCCATTATCTCAGTTTGGTTAAATTAGGTTAGGAGATTTTAAACAGCTAATGAGTGAACCAGTTCATTCAATGGAAGAAATGATTTTATTTTCAATTCCATATTTATAGCAAATCCAAGCTGCCGCTATGGTAGAGCGGAATTAGTGCGGTCAATTTAGACATTCGAAGTTGCATAAAATCACAACAAGCTGGAAATCACTGAAATTGTTCAAAACATAATTATAAATAAAATTTCTAAGTTCCTCATCATTCCTATGTATTGAAAATATTTTACTCGAGGTCACAGGCCAAAAAAATGAGTTTTTCGCGATTTTTGGCAAAACTGTAAGTTTTATCATAAAAGTACTTCAAACAAAAATTATAGACCATATAATTATCTATAACAAATATCAATACTTTTTTTCTTATGAGCCAACGTTTCTGAGATATAACGATTCAAAAAGTTTTTATCTTCATACGCCACCTATTAGGCAGTGTACTCAGCGCGTTTTTTAACGTGGTGTCCGCAGTAGACGTACTTCACGAGTCGGTTGTGATCCTGTTTAATTTGAAACTATTGCAAAATAACGGAAATTTTCAAAGATTGGAAAAGATTATAGCGATCTAAATTGAAAAAAAAGTGAAGTTCATTCGTATGATTCTTCTTGTTCTTCTTCTTTCTCTTCTTCTTGTTCTTCTCGTTCATGCTCTTTTTCTTCTGCTTCTTCTCCAACTTTATTCTGGGTGTAAGTAAATTACGTCAATAGCGATGTATCGCATGACACTTCGTTGGAATCACTCGAATCCTCCACTGTTAGTGATTCAACATTAGAGCACGACCGGCCCTGACAATTTGTACATGCCAGAGAACATGACAGTTCAACTTTATTGCAACCACATTTAGCACTACATCCCTTTTTGCAGTCGCAAAAAAATGTGTTCAGCAGTTTTTCCCGCGTAGATGGGAGTAAAGTTTGAATTGGCTCTAATAAATTGTTGCCCTTCTTGTTACCCCAGTCTGTAGGGTCTGTTGATAACCAAGCCACACTTGAAATTTGTAATATACCCGAAAATGATGTTGATGTACAGGAACTGAGGTTGGAGGAAGAAAAGCTGATTGAACTTGTTTATTATTTTCAGTATTTTTGACGAAACAAGCATGTCCATACTTATATTAACAGGTAGTTTTTTTAGGAGCTCCGTACATAGAAAGAAGAAAGCGGATGCCGTTGGTGATAACTTCTTGTCGAGTTGAATTACTCTTTTTAAAAAATTCAGCACATTGAACTGAATCTTGATATTAAAAAATTTGGATATTCGATCTTTGTCATATTAAAATAGCAATCATCAAAATGGTTGGTGGGTCTCCACCATACCACTGGAACTGAAAGAGGCATACTTCTTCTCTTCCCTCTCATCCATTGAACCAATGGCATGCTACAGCTGACACAGCCCACAAGGGATAAGTCTTTTACACATTTTCAGAAAATGGTCTGGCTTTTAATTTCGCCATAAACTCTCCACAAATATAACGTCACTTGTCAGGAGAAATTTTACAACTGCGGCGCGTATTAGTTGCCATTCACTTTAAAAGTAAAATGGAAACTATATAAGAGAATAAATAACAAATTCTATGTAATCTTTCTGCTCATAAATACGTGCTGATTTAATAACCCCCCATAG
Organism: Galeruca laticollis; assembly: GCA_963921935.1. Lineage (NCBI taxonomy): Eukaryota > Metazoa > Arthropoda > Insecta > Coleoptera > Chrysomelidae > Galeruca > Galeruca laticollis. The sequence goes on from OY998183.1 coordinate 68,677,131, forward strand.
AATTTACTACTAGTGAACATAGAAGTATCTAAAGAACATATTGAGAAGTGGTACGTATTGGGGCTTTATGAATATTTTTTCTAATATTTTGATGGTATCAACATTATAAAAATAATTGTTTGAACTGTGTTACATAAATCGTGTCGGCCTGTGATAATATGAATTCGAAATTTAACAGTACTCGCGTTGTTTGCTACGACATATTTTATTTAATATTCAAAAAACATTAAGAAACAAGGGGTTATTTGGCTAATTTTTATTCAAGTAAAACCTGTAAATAGAGTTTTGTACGTAATAGAAAACAAATCCAATGAATAGTATAAATACTTGCCCACTGTTTCATATATTTCTTGTTATTAATTCGCTTCTTAATCAATTACTATTATACAATAATTTAAATGTGTGAATTTAGTAAAAACTAAAAAAAAACAAATGAATTTAAATGACCTTGGACATAGGACATTACTCATTTTATGTTTGATTTTATGATCGATCTGCCTAACCACACGTTAAAGTGTCAACGATTAAAATGTTTTTAGGGGTACCAATAAATATTGTTTAATTTAAACATTTCAAATTATGACAGGAAAAATACTATTCAATTATGGGTGGTGGTAGGGAAAATAGTGTACATAACTAGTAAAGTGCATTTCAGGCACTGGTTATATGTCCGCAGGCAAAATATATCACTGTCCTCACTTGTTACGTAATATACTAAATCCATACGTCGTTCTAAGATGTAAATTGCCCAAGTCCATTTTTGATGAAAATAAAGGTATTAGTGCCTTCTTGTGATAAACGCACAAACCAATGATCTGACAGCGGCCCAAATCCCTAATGTAACGTTTACGCGCCATTATTCCATTGAAACAATTCTGCCGAAGTCCGCAGTATCTAAAAATTGCCCGAGTCCCACATTTGAAATGAAACAACTATAACCGTTGCATGTAAACGAAACGTGGTTCCATTGTTAGTGCTTTTTTAAATTAAATAGGTAAGTAAAACTCATTATAGAAATATTCAAATCAGTATTTTATCAATGCTTCAATAGTTATAGTATATAATTGGCTTAAGGTTTTGATGACTTTTTGCTGATTTACGAAGTTTTAATATCGGTGTGGACGGAGGCAGATTTCTACTTTAACTGGTATAATGTCAAATCAACTTAGGCAACTCGCTAATATAAATTTACATGGGATTGTATTTCTTTTAGTTACAAATCTGGTAATAATAATACATGAAAAATACATAAAAGTAATGTTGTTTTAAACAGTTGATTGTGCGTACTTTTTTGTCATTTTTTTACCTTTTGAAATTAAAATTTGCATTGAACTGTAAATATTCTAGACTAGAAATTTTTTTAACAAGGCTATGCTTCTAAAGCACCTGTACACTCTACAGACATAATATTTGTCGATTCTCGTGAACTATCTGGATATTCATTTCAGATTCATTTTTTCAGAATGGATCCACATTCCAGATCATCAAAAATGTTATCCCTTGCTGGCGTAATCTTGACAAGTGGAACTTTAGAGGCAAAACCTAAGATTGTAAGGGAAATTGACGAAAACGAGGCATTCATAGAGCTCGGAGCTAAATCAAATGATGATGATGTATTGCTTCAAATGGCTGATGAGGCAGTCAAAAACTTACTAAGAAGTTCCGAAAACTTGCACAACTCAACAGTCGATGGGTCTAAGGAACTTCCTAATTTTGGAGATAAAACTTGTAATCCAAAAAGCCAATATAATGGAATAAATAATTTGCCAGGGTTATTTAATTTAGAAAGTAATGAAGATTTTGACGAACAGACAACAAATGGTGATGACCCAGCTGACCCGACCTATATTATACCACATGAAGAAGAACCAAATTCTTTAGACTTTGAAGTAGGTAGTGAAGAAAATGAAGCCTTTGTGTCTAGAGCTGATGAAGGTTAAAATCAAGGAAATGAAGTAATAATTGAAAGCAAAAGGAGAAGAAAGAGGCGTCACGTAAATCAAAGTGGATGGAAAAAAAACTCTGGAAAACATGAAAGGCAAACAGGACAATAATATTTAGGAAAATGGAAAAATGAAGAAAACTGGCACTATAAGATTGTAAAAAAATCGAAGAGTGTGGGAGATAGGTGTAAATGTGACGAAAAAACTGGCCTAAAGTGGAAAGAATCAAAAATATGTAAGATTTTTGTATGTTACTTCTTTTCGTCATTGTATATATTTAAAGCGTAAATTCAGTTTAGTTGCTATCGCTGTAAAAAGGTGTTAAGGAATTGGTAGACCTTTTGTATTGTTATGAATTCAAAGGGTATTCACACTTTATTCACAGCTTTCATTAAATACCTTAAAAATATCACGTTTTGCAACAATAATTGTAAATAGTTTTTTTTAGCATTAAAATAGCACATTTTTGAAACTCGACATATTGTCGCATTGTGTTTGAAATCCTATAGTTAAGAAGTTAGGAAAATGTCACGTTTCACACTATTATCTATTGTATTGTAAAAACCCTAAATTTATTGTCACTTGTGCGTGAATTTTTATGGTCGACGATCGGAAGATTTGTAAGAATTGTTTGAATAACCTTTCTGAGTAAAAAGGTTACAATTGCTATTGGTGTCTTCAATAGGAATTGAAATATCTATTGAAGGCATCCATTGTTGATTCTGGTCGAGGAACCCGACGAGTCAAATGATACTGGCCAATGAGAAATATTTATTTTCGTTTGGTCAATACAATCCACGTATAAACACGCCCCTTGCAGATTTCTATTTCACACGTCTCACAACGTGAAGAAATCATTTTTTCACACTCATCGACGCGAGTTTTTACACTCATCGAATCGATTTCAACGCTCAATAACAGAGTTTTTACACTCATCAGTTCTAATACTCATCGAAGCGAGCTTACAACTCGAAAACGAAATCAGTTCAATCCACAAGTTAGTTCATAACTCAGTTCAACACTCAATCGAGTTCATCGAGTCGTCGTTACATATCGAAGTAACTTTACTCAAAGTCAAACAATCAGAGATACTAAGTCTAACACATCGTTACTCAGTTTCTATACGAGACAAGTGAATACTCATCAAATCGAAACATAAAGTGTCTTCCGATCTGAAACCACCAAAGTTCAACAATCATACCTTTGTACCATTTTGTAAATTTTTACATAATAAATTATTATTTTCGCCATTAATTTTGTCAAATTAAGATTATTTATCCAGCTGAATGTATACGTCTGTCGACGAAGTTTAGCTAGAAATATAATCAAAAACATTGGTCCTTCGAGCAGGATATAACAAGTATTGTTATATAACATTGTAAAGTGCCAGTACCAAGAAAGCAGTTTAAATCGTAATGAAAGTATAGCAGTTCAATTAGCACTCCAATTAGCAGTCCAATTCGCAGTTCAATTAGCAGTTTAAATCGCAGTTCCAAGGATTCATCACAGCAGCAGCCAGGATAATCAAGGTAAGTTGGTCAGTTATCTATTTATATGTGCCAATTATCCATCCTGTTTCCGTATTAGTATCGTATAAACATTGTTGAAATTAAGTTGTTGAGAAAATTATTTACAAACGCTAGCATGTTTCCTTGTACTTCCCATGTCTGCAGTGTTTTTAAAATATTGTATTTCCAGGTTGTGTCAAAAGCCTTATTTAAATCGAAGAATATAGCGATTAGTTTTTGGTCATTTGAAAATGCATTATGTACTTCACTTTCAAAAGATATTAGATTATCAATTGTCGATCTGCACTTTCGGAAGCCACTTTGATAGGGAGTTAAAAAAAACTTGTTTTCAAGATGCCATGCTAGTCTGTTGTTTAAGATTTTCTCTAGAATTTTACACATGCTGCAGGTTAGGGATATCGGTTTATATGAGGCTGGGTCGTCTTTTGGTTTGTTAAATTTACATATGGGGATAACTGTTGCATTTGTCCAAGTTTCTGGAAACTGATGTTTTAAAAACATAGTGTTGAATAGATCTAGGAGTATTAACTTTGTATTAAAAGGAAGATTTCGCAGAAATATTGAGGGAATTTCATCTAATCCAGGGGCAGAGTTTTTGGTGTTTTCGAGAGAAAATTCAAGTTTCTGCAGAGTTATGGGAACGTTTAGATGAGAGTCGGAGTCATTAATTTGGATTTCGGAGGTTTCAATCAATTCCTTGTATTGTATAAAGGATTGGTCCAAGCTTTGATCACTGGAATTATGTTGGAAAACATCTGCTATAGCCTCACATACATCTTTTTTATCGGATATCATCTGATTATTATGGGATAAAGTGTTTATGTGGAGGAAAGAATTGTGTCCTCTTATTTTTCGAATTTTATTCCATATCGAGTCCAGTGGGGTGGAGGGATTTATGGAGGAAATGTAGTTGCACCAGCTTTCTTTTTTGCTTTTTTTAATAAGGAAACGGGTTTTGTCATTGAGTTTTTTTAATTCAAGGCGAATTTCATCATTTTTATGTCTTTTTCACACATTGTAGGCGTGTTTGCTTGAACTTAGAGTTTGTACAATCTGCTCATTCCACCAAGGGACTGGTTGTCTTTTGCACATTTTAGTTTTTCCTATGCTGATCTTTGCAGCTGATATGATGATGTTGTTCAGCTTCATGATATTTTCATTGATATTTCCTTCAAGTGTGAAATTGGCGACTTTGTTTTCTATTTCCCTCCTAAATAGTTCCCAGTTTGCCGATTGTAGTTTCCAGTGCTGATATATAGGATGTGAAGGAGGTTCATTTTCATTCCATTGTATGGATTTGGGGAAGTGGTCACTGTTATATAGATGGTTGAGGGTATCCCACTGAAGATCGGGTGCCAGAGATTGACTGCAAAGGGAGAGGTTTATATTTTGCTAATTATTCATTTTGTTTCACTAGTATTGAGTTTTTATTATTTTCACCACTCTAACCTAAACGCATACCAATCAAATACATGCTCCAAACATCAATTTAAATACTTTCTGGATAGTTTTAATAATATAGTTATGTAGATTGAAATAAATAATATATTCTATTTTATTTATGTACATAAATATGTTCATATAGAGATTTATGTAACGCATCTACTGCACACACGTACCTCTGAAAAATGAATCAAATATTAGAACTATAATAATATTCATGTAAATGTTCACTAATATTGTTCTAAAATATTTATATTTACCAATTCCTGTGCTGCAGCTCTGCTCTCTTGAGCCGTTGGTTGGCTTGTCGAAACCAATCCATACTTATGATCTCGAATTCCTTATCAGTTACAGTGTTGTGCTGCATCTAAAGATGAATATCAATGATTGAGTATGAATATTGATTGAAAATTGTCCAACATAAAATCTTCAAAATATTGATTATCTTGCAGTCTTTTATTTCAAAATTATTTTTTTGGCCCGTCCAGGAGCAATGTATTGCCAATTTATTATGAAAAGTTGCAGCCAAGCCCCTTCTTATGAACTCCGGTCCATTCCGCCCGGCAACTTGTGGATATTTATCATACTGAAAAACGAATTTTGTTTTAGAAACAAGAACAATACATTAGACCATTCAGTCCTGTAACATAATTTTCCAGTGTTTAGAACTACACTTAAAGTGAAATTTGAAAAATGTTTTGTTTTAGTATTCTGCAATTTTGTTACATGGAAAAATGTTTAAGAAACATATGTTGAAAACAAGGGTCTACTAAATATTAATCTCCAATTTTACATGTTGTTGAAATATCGATAACTTCTAAAAGAAAATATTGACTAATCTCATCCAAACATAATTGTTACTGCTATTCTTTCTCTGAGAATATTTACTTACTATCTGTTTAGCTGTGAAATTACAGCTATTCACAAGGTTGTCAAAGTCTAATATTTCGATATTTATTCCAAAATTTTGAAACCGAGTATTTGTTTGAAACGGACTATATAACATAAATACATTTTAGATCACTGACCTATTTATTATTTATAATCGCAGCCTTATTATAAGTAGAGGTAAAAGCAGCAGATGCTATAATTGGGGAAACTAGTGAATTTAGTACTTACTTTAAGATTCATCTTCCTAAAACACATGCTTTTTAAAACGAACGAATGATATAAAGTGAATTAAAAGGGACATGGGTGAATACTTCGGTATCATAGGTTATGGTTGGCGGTGGCGGCACTTCATCTTCGACGTCACCTGTCACGTATTCGCAATGATACGGCTTTAAAGGCGCGTTCCGGGTGTGCTCTGGTGATGAAAGTGAAATACATTGTTGTTTTGTCAAGTTTAAAAACTTGTACAATATATTTGAAAAAAGATTAGACAAGACATATGCTTTACTTGAATATTTTGGTGTATTTATTATATTTGTGATTCAAACAAGTTTATAAAACAACGGAACTGATATAATAAAAATAAACGTTTTTTAGATTAACAAGAATGCTATGTTTCTATTACATTTCATTTATATTTAACAAAGAAGTTGACGCAAAAACATGTTGGCAATGTAAACTTGAAACATTTTTTAAACGAACATTAATTGTACGTTTCTAACACGTTTTGTTGAAAACGATACAATCATATGCTGACATTTAACATTCCAAAAACAGAATCAATTTCAATGTCACACAAAATCGTACCTGTTGCGTCAATTAGATATTTAAAGGAGAACATCTTGTAAGTTACTTGAAAGTAACGTAACTCACCGTCTTAAAGATGTTTCTTGCTTAGTGGGAATATCGTTACACTTCATTTTATATAATGCCCCCCTCCACAGAGCACCTGCGATTCCGAATATTAAAGCAACCTGAGAGATGTTACAAATAATATCTAAGCTTACATTAAAAATGTCAGCCGTCATTCCTTATGCATGAGATAATGAGCGTTTGGAGCAAGCAACAGAAACTTATTAATTTCTTCACGGGCAAATGTTTTAGATTTTTTGGGTCTATAGCCAAATGATTCATTTTTCAAATATGCAATGAATTTCGAGTATTTACTGATGTCTACGTCGTTATTTACCATTAGAGTGTCTTTCAGTTTTGAATGAGTCGACCAAAGTGTTGAAGACTTCCACATTTTGGATATAGTTTCAAAGTAAGCTAGTAACCCTCTTTCTGTGAAGCTCTTTATGCCTTTTTTAGTACGCCACTCCATAAAAGAATTATATGCCTTCAAATACTGTTCCCTGGATTTCTCATGGAGAAGATTCATAGTCGCTGCAGTTGCCGATTCAACAACATCTTCTGGTATGCAGTTTAAACTTTCGCCACTATCACTCTCAATCACTTATAATAATACTACACTCTTTTTAATTAGACACAAAACATATTTTCTTGAATGAATATCAGTGACAGTTTATCGGAGAAACGACTAGACATGGAAAAGAAAGCGTTCACAGCCCACTACTTTGATAAAACAATTTTATAATTGCGTTAAAGAATGACACGTTACGGCACTTTTTTTCAACGCAAAAGTGCTACGGTACTTTTTTTCACGCTTTTTGACCGATTCAGAAATAACATTCTTTATGAATGCAAATGAATGAAAAAAACGTTAATATTATAACGGACGTAGAAAAAATATAATAAATCATCTCAAAGTAGAAAATCGTTGATTAGATTTTCCCATGGTACATGGCAACGCGCTCCCGTATATATTTCCATAGAAGTAGCACGCCAGCACTCCCTCGTAAATCCGCCGGCCAGTGAACAACTGCCCGACTTCTTAGAACGTTGTTGGCGAACTTATCCACAAAGACTTCAAAGGGACGAGGCGAGAGTGTCGCTACTATGCTTTTATATGTACGGTGCCAGTACCATGTCGTATGGATAAAAATAAAATTGTTTTATCATATAATGCCCTCCCCCAACTTTACGATGCACCTATACCAATTCAAAAGGTAAACTTTCAACATTCAATTTTAATGCATTCAAAGATGTCTTTGAATAGAGACTACCATGCGCTTTACGATAGTTTATCTCACTTATAACATGTAAATATTATCGTTATAAAAGTATTGAATGAAGTTTTTCTTTTCAAAAATCTAAGTACTGGTTTTTATCGATAAAATAGATGATAGTACGAATTACTGGTTCAAAAAGTGTTTTATAGGTCTTCTGAAAATTGAAAAAGGCCCAAGTCCTAAAATAGTCAAAAGATATATAATGCAAATTTCTTATATCCTTTTAATAGTAGTAAAAAATAAGAAGTACAATAAAGTTACATGTAATGTAAGTAATAAGTTCATATAAAGAAAGATGTTGAAAAATATTTAAATTTGGTTTGCTTCTAATTGAAATTAAAATGTACAAAGTTCTTTAGCTCTATTGCAAATTTCATTTGGTGAGTTAGGCAATTTGCATCTTAGAACGACGCATATAAATCTGAAATACACATGTAAGTTATTAATGGGGTATCAAAAGAATTTTATGTTTAGTAATCATTTTCGACATCTGACACTTCAGTCGACTGTTACCAATGCATATTTAATCGACGAAATACAATGTGGATTGTTATAGATCCAGAATAATAATTCTTACAATATCGTGTATTGTAGTCGTTTTCCGTGAGAAGCTAATCTGACACACCTCAAACTTTTCTTCCAATACAAAACTTCATTTTGCCGTCACTCGTTAAACTTTCCACGCGAGTTGCTTGAAGTATTAGAAGTTATATTACAGTTTTTAGAAGACACATTTTATTATAGATTGAAGAAGTTTCGTATATCTTTAATTTTTATAACAAGAACGTCAAAATATGAATTGAATAATTGTAAATACGTAGATTGACGTTTATAAGGAATTTTATTTATTAACAATGAAAAAATGCCAATGTTGAACGATTTTTCCACAATGAGATGTGCTATATGTTTTTGTAAATTCGGTACCGGTTAAAATGAATGAAATTTTGGTGTCCGGTACACTCTTGGGCAGAACTACCGAAAACCCCAAATAAGGTCAATTTTGACGTCTTAGAGTATGAAGGATATACAGGATAAAGAGTCCGTCAAAGAAAGAAGAGTATACAAAATAATTTGTTGAGATAAATTATTTAATTGCAATATTACAAAAATTGTAAATAAGAATATATAATACGAATTTTTAATATATTTTTATTGAACACACTACATACATGTTTTTTATACATCAAACCTTAGGTTTAATGAATGCTTGTACATCACTAATTAGATCTTGGTATCTGGTTCGTTTCTTTGAGCTGCAACTAGAATGTAGTTCAACATCGCTCGACTGGGATATTTGATTCTTTGCTGGTGCCTGGCATAACCAAAAAACCATAACACACTAGCTACGTGAACACATCTTATGGTTATGTCATATAATTTACAGATGCAGTAGCAAGCATATATTAGTTCGTTATTGTATTCCGTTTCCGTTAATATTACTCACATTTGATACTTTACGGAATTACGGAATCGGGTATTTATCCTAATTCTAACAAAACCTGTAGTGGCACTCTGTAACAAAATTGCGATAAAGATTCCCTTCTCTTCGCTATTTCGTGCTATGTAACTGAGTTCGGTCGTTCCCGTGCCTACCTGAACGTGACCGAAGATGCGATAGCGATAACTTCAAGGGTCTTCCCATTTACAGACTTATTGTTCTGTCTTATTCTACTCAATGTGTAAGATTTTTCATTTCTGTTCCATGAAAAAGGAAATGAGGTTATGTTGTTGTTGTTATTAATTTTGTAGGGTTAGTTGGGTTTGTTTTATTATACCTGAAAAAAACTATAAATATTATTTGATACATTATAGAAACATGTTGTCACGTGCCCCAAAAACAAATCGAAATCAATGGGTAGTGCTTGTTGACTTTTTATTGAAACATCCTGAAATAGTTACGAAATCATTTCTTGGATTGGATGCAAGGCAAAGTTATAAGAGTTTGTGGGACCAAACAGCAACTCAATTGACTATTATGGGTATTGGCTCACAAACTACCGACAAATGGATAGAAGTGGGTTTATTAAAAATCTTTCAGTATTCCTAGTTTCTACCTACGTATTTTTAAGCTTTCAGCAAGTGGAAGAGCAAGGTCAAAGTAAAGGCTCAAAATATCAGGTTCAATATGAATAAAACAGGAGATGGGGGACCATTAACATCTTTATTACCTGTTGAAGAAAAGCTAATGGGAATTATTGGACGGACTGTAGTAGAAGCAATTAATACTACTTAATTAGGTTTTGTAAGCATTTTGATACTTATAATTACCTTTTACAAATGTATTTATATAAATTTAATGAAAATATACTTTATATGGACAAAATAATGCAACAAATGAGCAACCACTTGTTCATTCTTGTCAACCGCTACCTGAGCTTATTTATATAAAGAACCCCCAAAATATATCTTTTTCTTATTCCTTCCACGACTTTATCATCACCTACGATATCGGTGGCAATCGAAAATAAAATCACCACTACAGACATCTCGACCACTCCCTCAACATCATCAGGAACAATGTTTGTAGAAACAGAACCATTTCCTGTTGAGAAAGAAAATGAAAAATGAAGAACTTAAAGCAAAAAAAAATGTCTAATAGAAAGGCTGATGAGATAAACCTGTTAAGAATGCACCACTAAAATATGGTAGTTTTGAGGGATATTAGTGCAAATATTTCAAGAGTATCAGAAGCAATTTTTCAAACAGTTAATGTTTGTCCTCGGTGCTGCTTCATTGACGTCATACGAATCCTAAAGTTTTTCTACTCAACTAGTATGTGATTTTGAGATGACCCATGTGTTGTATAATTATCAAATATTCTTAATTTGAGTTTCTGAGAAGATTTCAAAACGTAAGATTATAAACAATTTTCAACAAATGTTTATACTATGAAAATATGGGAACGGTAATTACTTACAACTAGATAGAGGTTAGGGAAAAGACATAATACTAACTATTCTTCAAAAATATTAACTTTAATCATATGAACTATTTTGGAAGTATCTATTCACAACATTCTGCTTTGTTTGTCTATCTTCTTTTAGTACTGGGTTGTTGTTGACATTGTGGTTGTTGATTATATTTTGATTAATCAAATTCAAGTCAAAGTCAAACTCAACTCCTGCTCTAATTACTAAATTGTGTAATACTGCACAAGCATTTATAATGGCATAAACTGTTTCTGGGCTGTATCTAAATTTTTTCTCTCCTAAGAGGCACCTAAAACCATTTTGAGGCGTTCATTGCAGCATCAATTATGCTTCTGGTAATTTTATTTGCATCGTTATTTATAACGTCCCTCGGGGGTGTTTGGCTCTGGATTATCGGTAAGGGTAAGTAGCCAATGTTCCAATGGATATCCTGAATAACCAAGTAACCAACGATTTCTTCTGTCTAGAAAATTATTTTTTTAAATCTTGTTAAATTGTAACAGACAATCTTTTTACTTACCTCTGTTATAATCTTCACTCAAGGTGTGCTTCACTTGTTAAGCTCTCCAAATAAAAGCATCATTCACAGAACCAGGATAGCGTGCATTTATATAATTATTGTAAATCTGCAAACAATTTTAACATTTTTGGAATGATACCCTTTACGATTTATATAATTATGCTCTTCATATGCTGGAGGCAATATTGCAATATATGTGCAATCAATGCAATCAATGCAACCAATTATACCTGGAAACCCAGCTTTCTTCATGAACTCTCTTTTTATATAATTTTAAGAATGTTCGTCAAAAGAATATTTGATCCATGTAGGTCCCAAATATGTACCAATGCAATTAGCAAACTCATGAATGCACCGACTTACTGCTTGTTGGCTCGAGGATAATAAGAACTCTTCTCCAATACCTGAAACCAAATAAAAATTATGATTAGGTTCACAATTATCATAACGTTAAACCATAAAGACTACTTATAGTTTAATATGTCTGTAAGTACACAACTATTATAATATCAACAAGCATTACACACCAGCTTCATATATCTACCTACCTCTTTGATAACTGCCAATTGCAAAAAAGCGTAGGGCTGTCAAAATTCGTGTTTGTCGAGGGATTTTTGTGCTTCTTTGCTCATGATTCATATGAGGGACTAACTGAGTAAATAAATAAGTCGTCTTTATTAGACGGAAAAGTTCAATAAAACGTCTATCGAGTAGACTGAATGGATTACTCTCATCTCGCAATAGCCTTCTTCTAACTCTATTTTCATGCATTCTTGTAATACTTCTGAGTTCATTCACAAGAAATCTTTATACTGGCAACATTTTTAATAAAACCCGATAAATCAACAGCACACAATGTCTATACTTTGCCAAAGCTATTAACAAGAGTTGCTAAACAATATTATTAATTATGCACTAAGCAAATATATGAATACTGAAGCTAACTAAATCTCATAGATAATTGCAAAATTTCTTCTTCTCTCTTATTGTTATCATGAAATAGTCAAATTTGTGTTATGTTTTCTGAATGATTAGTAGATTATTCTCTATCCGATTGACGATCACGAAACTTGTCGAAGTATAGCCGAGGCGAAAGAGATTCGCTTATACAGTACCGTTAATCAAGTATAACGATTCTTTCCTTGAAATGCAAATTACAGAGTGACAACTCTGGCTCCTCTCTATTATCTAGTTCAAATACGTCGCAGTTCTTTTGATCTAATTTATCCTGAATATAAGGTGGGGCAAGCTTTGTTTGGTATACACCTAGAGTTAGTTGTTTTAAATAAGGGAAATTAAACTTACGAAATGTTGGAACGTGATGTTCGCAGGATCATCCACACACCATTTCTGCGAATTAGATTTTCTGCTTCAACCCTCGCCTGTATAACAATTTATCTCATCTGCTTTTGCTCTCAATTGTCTAGCTAATTCAACTGTTTTTCGTTTAATTAAAATAGTGTCATGATACCGATTTAATAATGCACCAGCAATATGATAGTATTCTCGGAGATGAAGAACGAGGGCGCTTGGAATAGTTCCATTGAGAAACTTAAAAATAGGCTCTATATGACCACTGCGTGTTTCAACGAATGATTAATAACTTTATTCGTCATTTCAGTTGAAAGTTGGCGTGACCCACGTTCAAGAATTGTGAGCGTTTGACATACAATTTCATTATCATTTAAATATGGTATTACGTCTCTATATCCACAATCAATTATGAATATGTCACTTTCTTCAAACCAGTTATTCATGTTGCTTAAGTTTTTCTCAAATTCACTTCTCAGAATTTCAGAGTAATTGTTTCGAGCATTTGTAAAATATGGCCCATGCATATCCAGTATGTACCTATCCATCAGTACCAGCAACAAAAACTGGCTTCATTTCATTAGCAAATTCTGTAACATGTCTGTTCGGATTTTAAAAAAATATAAATCCTTCCTAAGAATAAATTATTTATCATACCTACTAATTATGCCATATTCCATACGATTATCTATTAAACATATAACCTTCCATTCTAAAATAAACAATAAATTCCCACATGTGAATAGTCCCGTAGCCCATATGGAGATCAATCAACCTTATTCACATAAACATTGAACCTGCATATGTGAGAATTCTCGTAGGCACATCTAGAATTTTCCAATCATACCAATCTCTTCCTCACATCCTCACATATAAATATGAGAATGAGCTACAACTCTCCCCATTCCTACTTTGATCACAGCACGAACATTTAGTCGCTCTTTCAACATTTACCGGTAAACTGCCGGCCTTTTACTAGCAGGAAAAATGCTTAAACTCCCTTAAAATAACATAAACTAGAATACATCAACGCTCTTGATTACAAGGCAGTGAAATAAACTTCAAAACCAGTGAATAAATAGTGAAAAGTGTAACATGTTTAATTTCGACCACAACCAATCAGGTTAACTAAACCACAAAGAAGCAACAATGTATTTCTCTCTTCACATCAAAGAACGTGAATGTTCCGTCGAAAAAACATTATAATCGTCTTTTCACACCAAAGACTGTGAGTATGATCCTGAATCGAGTCCGGATAATAAATCAGCTTGACCAGTCCAGAACGGAACGAAAACCACGTGGGATATAATACATACAGTGTTCGACAAAATCAATATTTAAAGTTAAAACATTGTTTGCGATTCATAATTTGAATTTAGTTCTGGGACATTTAATATCATTCTTCGTAAATCTTATTCTTCGTAAATCGAAATATATTTCAATCACTCTTAAAACAGTATAACAGATTACAAACATCAGTAGACGATATACAAGGCACTTTTGCTTGTGGACTTTATAAATAATTTTAATTACGTTCATGTGTGACAGATCTGTTTTTAATACAAAATAAATAATTTGTTGTAAGACAATTAACAAATCTCTTACATTACATAAAATCAAACTTCTATTTTATGCTTATACGAATGGCTTAGATAATTAATTTGTTATCAAAAATGGATTCATTGAAAACGTGCCAGTTGTAAGGCAGCCATTACTCGTATCTATAATTGGTATAATTCAGAGGAGACAATTTAGATAAATATTAGTTCAAATACTCTGAGATTCAAGACCTGAGATAAATTATATCAGTAGATTTCGATGACAGAAGTCAGGTCGATGAAACATATTATTCATTACATTGTAAATTGTAAAATGCTTATGAAAAATTAAATTCAAAAACCACTCAAATTACTCAAACGAATTTAAAAAATCAAGGTGCAACCCATATTCGTTTATCGTCAATAGAGATACCAATTCTTGCAGCAGGCAGTACAAAGTATACTGCTTTCATAGATTAGTCCAATGCATTGATAGTAAATAATTTATGAATTTAATTTCACAATTAACAGTCACCTTAAATAATTTTGATGTAGCTTTAGACTTGTTAAATTCTAAATATAATAACACAAGGCAAATTGTTACTGCCCATTTCAACCGTTTAACATCTTGTAATAATGTATCTAAATGTACTGCACAGCAATTAATTTACGTCTGAAGCGAGAGCTATAGTAAAATAATTATTAAATTTGAATATTTGTAAGGAAAATTCATTTGATGCTTTGATTGTTCACATTTTAAAAACTAAATCAGATTATGGCACTAAATGATCTCTTGAAGAAAAAGAGACTGATCAAAATTCAATTACTAGCGACAATTTTTTTGACTTCTCAGAAAAGAAATGTACTGTTTTGGAAAATGCACTCATCGCATCCTCATCGTAGTAATTCTTCCGGTGTGACCACATCACTGAACAGAGTAACATTATTTACAAATCAACACTCACTCCCTGATCAAACTTCACTCAACTCACTACATAACGTTGATCACCGTACCCAACCTTTTTTTAGTGCAGCTCATAGATCCAATTCTAATTACTCTCCAGCATGCTCCTTCCGTGAGAAACCAGGTCACAAAATTTATTCTTGCTCTCAATTCAGAACACTCTCTATACCTGATCGCAACAAATACATAAAAGGAAACAAAATGTACACAGGTGTCTAGGTTCCAAACATACAATCTATAGGCACATCTAGAAATTTCCAATCATACCAATCCCTTCCTCATATTTGCTTCACGTATAAATATGAGAATAACCTACAACTCTCCCCATTCTTACTTCGATCACAACACGAACATGTAGTCGCTCTCTAAACATTTACCGGTAAAGTGGCGGCCCTTCACTAGCAATAAAAATGCTAATTCTCTCTCAAAATAACGTAAATTAGAATACTTTAACGCTCTTGATTGCCATGCAGTAAAATAAACTTTCAAAGCCAGTGAATAAACAGTGAACAGTGTAACATGTTTAACTTCGACCACACTCGATCAAGTTATTTGAAACACAAAGAAGCAACAATATATTTCTCTCTTCACATAAAAGAATGTGAGTGGTCCTTCGAAAAAACATAATAATCCTCTCTTCACACTAACGACTGTAAATAATATATTTGGCAAAACTGTTCACGATTTATACTCGGTAAACTAATATATTATGGACATCAATTATCTTCTTACAATACTTATAGCCATACATACAGATTGTCTGCTAGAATAACTAAAAATAAGTTTAAACAGTCTTTGATGAAGTTTGCTCAAAATTGTGAGTATTTTTTTTCAACAAACCTAATATTAATAGTATCATGTACTGGAGCCATAGTATCTGAATAGTTTTTCAAATTGTGGTTTTGTTATAGACGTTACAAACTTGTAATCTTCATCCAAAAATCAGACTACATTTAAAAAATTTAATTCCCATCCTGAAAATTTCTTGCGCATTGCTTGTAAAAAATTGCCTATTTCACGTCCGTTTATATTTGAATATCTATTAATGGACAACAAACCCCCATACCAAACTTTTTATAAAAATCCATCAATATTTATATGTGGTTCATATTCAGGAATGTAAATATTGGTATCAATAAATATTTTTTGTACTCTTGATTTTACCGTAAGACGGCTTAATTGTTCTGGTTAATTGTTCTGGTATATCCTCACAAACCATGCAACAGCTATTGCGAGTGTATTGCAAAACAGTAAGTCATAGACATTTATGATGTTCTGCCAGAGCTTCGATGACTAACCGGCATATTTTGATTTCTTCAAAAAATGCATGTCGGTGGTCAGTTTTGATGCGTACGATAATAATCGCTTATTTGAATATATTATGTTACTTTTTTATTTTTTATTGGTTTGAACATTAGTTTATTGTAATTGTTATTATTTATAATTCATTTTTTGTGAATGAACATTTTCACTTATAGTCGGAGAGCTGGCTACGAAAAAGTGAACTGATAAGGTGCATTCCCGAATTTTGTATAAAATGTCTCCTTGGTACCTGATAAGTACGTAGCGTGCCGTCAGAACGCTCTCCCGGGGCGGGAGGGATGGGTGTACGGTCAAAGTCGTAAAATCATATTTAGAAAAAAATTATAAGGTGCAGTCCTGAAATTTAGTAGAGTTATAGTTATAGAGGAAAATTATTGTCAGAAGTCTAGGTCGGGGCTTGAAGACTGTCAGAAGTCGACAAATTTGTAAAAAAATTTCTGAAATTTAAACCACGAGGTGGAGTTCTGACAATTGCATTTTTATATTGTTTATGGCTTACTGAACCTGTATATAAATTGTCAGAAGTCTAAATAATGGCTAAGTACATGGAAATTCATAATATGGCCGGAAGTCGTTGAAGCGGCTATCGCGACGGAAAGCAATAATTCGTAGCTTGTTTCAAATTTAAATAACAAGGTTCCGTTCTAACAATTGCATTTTTATATTATTTATGGCTTACTGAACCTGTATATAAATTGTCAGAAGTTGAAATAATGGCTAAGTACATGAAAATCGATAACACGGCCGGAAGTCGCTGAAGCGGCTATCGCAACGGAAAGCAATCTTTCGAAGCTTTTGTTTCAAATGTAAATAACAAGGTGCAGATCTGGCTATTCCTTGTTAATTTTTACGTAGTTATTTAACTAAGTATGCAATGACAGAAAACTAAGGAAAAGAGACATTTAAAAAAACATAAAAATCGTGATGTAAAATGCCGAGTAAGCGCTAATTTATTCTTGTACTTTTGGCAATTTGTTATTTTTAATATTGTTTCATTAATTTTATTATAACAAAGTTATTAGTAGAGAAGTGAAATGTGAGTATAAATAATTACATAAATATTGTTATATAATTTTCAAAAAATATATTTAAAGAACAATTAACACTCGCAATCTGACTGCTCATGTTCATCCTCGTCACTAACGTACTCAATGTCTGATTCATCAGACTTTCTTTCTATAATTGTTTGAATACAAATTATTATTAAAAAGTCCGTTGTCTGTATAGCCAGTGAGTGATTTTAAAAAATTAGCGCTTACTCAGCATCACGATTTTTATGATTTTTTAAATATCCCTCTTCCTTAGCCTTCTGTTATTGCATACGTACTTAAATAACTACGTGGAAATTAAAAACAAGAAATAGCCAGATCTGCACCTTGTTATTTAAATTTGAAACAAAAGCTTCGAAAGATTGCTTTCCGTCGCGATAGCCGCTTCAACGACTTCCGGCCATATTATCAATTTCCATGTACTTAGCCATTATTCAGACTTGTGACAATTTATGTACAAGTTCAGTAAGCCATACACAATATAAAAATGCAATCGTCAGAACTGCACCTTGTGGTTCAAATTTCAACAATTTTTTTACAGCTTTGTCGACTTCTGACAGTCTTCAAGCCCCGATCTAGACTTCTGACAATAATTTTCCGCGATTCCTACAGTAAAAAACTATGACCCTACTAAATTCCAGGACTGCACCTAACTGATACGCCAGAGAAAGAGGCTCTTGAAGCGGAGTTTGCTAAGAGAAAAAGTGTAAAGAAAAATTTAACAAGAAATATAAGAGTGTCCAATAATAAAAATAAAAAGGGAAAAAACCATAAAAGTGCTAAAGAGAAGTCCCCTGAAGAATCAGAGGACGAGGATGAAGAAAGTTTTTGTCTTGTCTGCTTGTAACCATTTTCCAATAGTTCACCAAAAGAAGTTTGGGTTCAATGTACAGTCTGTGAGCTATGGGCCCATGAACTGTGCACTCCCGGTACACCGTGGTACGTCTGTCAGAACTGTGAAGATGACGACACTGAATAACAAAATTGGAATAGAGCATAATATAATGTATTATTTGTTTCTTTCCATCTGTATTTTTGAGCTTTTTAAAATAAAATCTAACCTGATATCTGCGTGACTTTTCACCCCTTTCCGTGAGACAACGTGCCCCATAATGGGGGCAAGATGTCACATTTGTAACAGTTTACGTTTTGAAAAAAAATTAATAAATCCGCGTTATTTATAAATACATTTTTAGTCACTTTGTATAGTCAAATAATAGAGTGACAAAGTGCACCAGAAATAACTTTGCTAGGATTAAAAATGATTTCACAAAAAATTAACAACCTAATTTTGTGACATTTAGCCCCGGTCTCCCCTACTCCTAGGAACATATGTACGTGACGCATTGAATTAGACTTGTCTTTTACAAATAGATAGATATATCAACACAATATATCTGATTGAATCAGAATTAAATTTATCAGCAATACTTTGTTACCGAACTATTCAGATTTTTCTGTACTGAGAAGTATTTACAGTATTGAATCATCTAATCCGTTTATTCAGTAAATACTGAGGAAATATATCTAATAAGAGTACAAGGAAAGCTTATGAGTAAATACGAATTCTCAGAATCTGCAGAGTGAAAAGCAATTTTTTCTCAAGAATTTGATTATAATAATTGTTATATGTCACTTTGTTTTCTATCAATAGTTTTCTTCCATTTTGAGGGAAGCTTTAAGAAATATGTTCAATTGTTTAAACGTTTTTTTACAGACATTGTAGAAAATTTCATATCAAGCCTTAGTTGGATCACCTTGTACAAGTGTAAATGATACCCCATTATTTTTGTAATAGTTGGCAACGTGCATAAACAAGCTTGCCACTATTTTGCTCAGTTAAATATTGCTATTTGTGTTAAGTTTTGGAAACTTTGCACATTAAACCAGTTGTAAATTTTCAGTTGAGAAGAATTTAATCTAATGGCATACCGAGCTGAATTATAAAACCTCAATAAAATGTTTTAAACTTTTAAGCTTGAGCATTAATCTTTTTTATGTATAAACTTTCATTTAGGGACTTGATTAATTTGGACAGTAATTTGGAATAATTATACATGAAAAGCTTCATTAATAGTTGCCAAGAAGATCAGCGATTCAAGAGAATTGTGAAAATCGAGGAAAATTAATATTGCTCTTCCATCAAACCACAAACATATTGTTCTAATGTTTCAATGCTGGAATACAGGAATAGTAGAAAAGTGACATCACATTGTTTCCAAATATTCACCTTAAAAAATATATGGCACGTAGTTTCATTCCATTGAATGATCTGAATACCAAAGATAAGATTCCTTGAGATGCAGATATGTAAGACTTTGTGAAAACTTAATTATATAGTACAACATGTGGCTGTCCATTTTCTTCCTGAAGTAAGAACCAATTTCTCATCCAGTAATAGCAAATCATACTGGTACTTTTCCACAATTAAACGACTTATTATACTTTTACTGGTCGCAGAAACCCTAAAAATCTCTAGTTGCATCTATTTTCATGACTCGATGTACCAAAATGGAGTTGTATCAAATTGACTGATAAAACTGGGATTATTACATTGCTAAACAAAAATTTCAATACAGTGCATACTTTCAATAGTTAGGTCGTTTGAATGATACTTGAATCAGCAATAATTTCTCTCAATATTTTTTAAGAGTCCTTTTGTTAATTTCAAATTTCACATCAGATATCCATTCAACGCTATGTGTTGAATGTATAATTCGAGTCAATGGACTTTCACCGCTGCACGTCAGATAATTTATGTCGTCACAACTTTACTGTGTTGTCTGATCGTCAGAATAGTCGAGGAATATAGGAAGTTCTGAAATTGTAACATTAGGTCTTTTTGTTTTGTATTTTGGCGTGATTTTAAATTAAGGCATTATCGTGTTGAGCTTCATCGAGTAAACATCGTCAAAGCCAACAACAAATTTTTTGCTAATTAGACTACGAGTTTTATCACCAATATGTGATAAGTAAACGAGTTTTCATTTCTCTTGCAATATTTTTACAACTATAATTGGATATTTATTATCCTAGTAATTGTTAGTGAATTCCAGTGGTGTACCGTTAGAAAACTCTACTAGACTTAGGTGAGTTCCTTTTTAACCTCTTCCGCTCTGGAAGAGAGTCTGTACTACCTTTCTTTTCTCTTCTGTGTTGTGTTTTTGGTAACCAAGATCACACACACAAACAATGACTACCCACAATAACTTACATTCAACAAACAACAACACTATCACCAAATCAAAATCATATGTCGCTGCCGCACTCACCAAACCACTTCCTCCTACTTTTCCCAAAAGAGACCAAGCTATTGTTATGCACTCAATACCAAACACTGTACTAAGTGAATATATTAAATCCATTGGTGAAATAGTTACTCCAAAAAATATCACATTTGCTTCTCGTATTTCCAATAACAGAATTTGCATTTTCCTCTCTTCCACTCAAATCGTTGATCAACTTCTGAACAGTACATCATATATCACGGTTAACTCCACTGTCGTTCCCATTCGGAGACTAATCTCACCTTCTAAGAGAATTCTAATCTCAAACGTATGCCCTTCCATTCCACATACTTTAATTGAGAAATCTCTAAAAGATCTTGGTTTGCAGCTTGCAGCTCCTATCACTTTTGTGAAATGTGGAACAATAGACGATCAATATGCTCATATCATGAGTTTTCGCAGGGTAACCTTCGTCATCCCCGATAGGGATGACTTTGAGTTACAAACATCCTTACTAATTAATCACGAAAATACATCCTTTAGAATATTCATATCCACCGACAGACTTGAATGCTATCTTTGTAAACTCACCGGACATACCGCAGACTCCTGCCCTAAAGTCCCTACTGGTCCTGATACCAATTTACTCTCAACCAATCCTCCCCCCTCTTCATCCCCCCCTGTTGACTCTTTAACTACACTGATTAGCCCCACACCGATAGAACCTGAGCCCTCTCTAGATGATTTCTCTCTACCTCTTACAAAGAATCCTGAACCTCCAACTACCTCTACTGCTACCTCCCCTCCAATAACCACAGGCCAAAAAAGAGGCCACTCTTCTACCGACAGCCCTCTTAACACTCCTCCAATACTGTCTCCCTCCATTACTTTATCAGCCTCAAGTTCCACATTACCTCCTTCTTTCACTGTACCACCCAAACCAATAAAGAAAAAGTCCAAAACCAATGCTAATAATACCTCAGATCATTCATTAGGACTAAACTGTGTTGCTGTTATCCAAAATCTCTACAAAGACAACCCATCTAACTTCACTCTTACCTCAACCCAACTAATCGCTTTTCTCGAAAATTCTTTTGGATGTCCTTACCCGCTACAGGAAGCTCAAAAATTCTCCTCTGATATAGATGGTATACAAAAGGACTTAGCACAGCTTTACGCTGCTACAAAGGAAAGAGCACTAAAAAATCGTCTCACGAGACTTTTAAACAAATTAAAACACCAGCATAACCCAATTGATTTCCCCGACAACCTAAGCATCTCTTCGGATAACCTTACAGATACAGAATCTAACCACAGTTCACAGAACGAATACTAGCTCTTTAATCCCTACACCTTTTATAACCCTTCCATTTTCAAATTAATACAATGGAACTGTGATGGATTCTTTCCACGATTAGAGAGAATCCAACATTTAATATCAGAATCTACACCAGACATTGTATTCCTTCAGGAAACCAATGCGAAAAACTCCAAACTACCCCTATTGAAAAATATTCAGGGATATCATAATATCAGAACCAATTGTCTAAGAGCTAGTGGTGGTACCTCAATATTTGTCTCCTCTGACTTTTTTTCTGTCCACCTCCCGCTTTCCTCTGAATTAGAAGCCATAGCCATAACCTGTTGGTGTCCCGATAAACTCACTATTTGTAGTCTTTATGTCTCACCTGATCACCCTCTTAAAGAGGAAGAGCTTGTTAATCTCATATTCGAACTTCCGCAACCCTACATTCTCGTGGGAGATTTCAATGCTCACAATACAATATGGGGTTCCAGTCATACATTTGGTAAAGGAAAGATTGTTGAAAACGTTATAAATTGCACAGGTATTTGTATCTTGAACACCGGTTCCAACACCCACTTTAACATTTCATCTGGCTCCTTTTCTGAAATCGATCTTAGTTTTAGTGACCCCAAGCTAGCTCCCTCATTAACATGGTTTACTGAAGATGACCTTCACGACAGTAATCATTTTCCCATCTTTATAACTAACACCGATAATTCAAATGACCGAGCTCTAACAAAAAGTTACTGGCGTCTTAAATATGCTAATTGGCCTGAATATATTACTAAAACTGAACAATCCTTACCCAATCTCTCTTCTACTAACAATATTGATGAGTCTGTTACCTTGTTCGAAAATACTATTCAACTTGCTGCGGAGGCTCACATTGGGAAATCAGTCATCTCCCCTTCACAAAAAACTGTTCCATGGTGTAACTCATCATGCAAACATGTGGTTCAGCAGCAAAAAACTGCACTTAAATTATTCCGCAGTAACAAAACTCAAGAAAACCTCATCAATCTCAAAAGAGCAAGAGCAAAAGCCAGATACACTATAAAACTAAGTAAAAAATCTTCCTGGCGAGATTTCGTCTCTTCCGTAAATGAAAACACTAACCCCAATCTAGTGTAAAAAAATCGGACAAATCCAGGGTAAGAAGAGTAATATAAAAATCACCAGTCTATTTCACAACCAAACCAATGTCACTGATAGTCAAGATATTGCCAAGGTCCTAGCTGAAAACTATGCAGCGAAGTTTTGCAGTAAACCTAGTCCTATTTTATCGAAGTCGCCTCCCCAACCACCTTTGCCTTGCCCATCCTCTTCCATTCCAGATATTGATACGCTCAACTCTCCACTCACGTTTCCAGAATTAAAATTTGCTCTAAAATCCTGTAAAAACAATGCTTCTGGCCCAGATGATCCCCCCTATATATTTTTCAGAAAACTTTCTTTTCCAAGTCTTCAAAAACTCCTAGAAATGTATAATATTATCTGGCTATCCCAAAAATTCCCAAACGAATGGCGGTCCTCCTTAATAATACCATTAAAAAAACCTGATCAACCTGCTACTTCTCCTAATTCTTACAGACCTATATCGCTCACATGTACCTTGTGTAAAATACTAGAGAAAATAATTTACAAACGCCTCGTTTGGTTCCTTGACAAATACAACATTATACCAAAAGAACAATCAGGCTTTCGACGTCATAGATCTACCCTCGATAATCTAGTTCTGCTACAAAATGACATTGCCAACTCAATAAATAACAAATATGAAGTTATCGCCGCCATCTTTGATATCGAAGGAGCTTTTGACAGAATTAGTCGTCAAGCCATAATCTCTAAACTAAATCAATACCATATCAACGGAAATATATTTTATTTTATACAAAACTTTCTAACTCAAAGGTCCTTTAGGGTTTCTGTAAACGGCCATTTTTCATCTTTGTACACCCAGACCGATGGTGCTCCTCAAGGATCAGTCTTAAGCCCAACTCTATTCAACTTAGCAATAAGTGATCTGTGCCATAACTTACCTTCTCCCACCAAATATGTAGCTTACGCTGACGATTTAATACTATACTGTCATGGTCGTTCAGCAACCACTAGCTCCAAAATTCTACAAACCGCGGTAAATCTCTTACTTACACGGACACGTTCTATAGGATTATCCTTATCTTCAACAAAATCAAAAATCATTAAATTTGGCAGGCGACCTCAATCTCCTATCTCCCACATATGTATTAATGATTCCCCCCTCCCAGTGGTTAATCACTTCAAAATACTAGGTATGACATTTGATTCTCGCCTCTCTTGGAAACAGCATATTCTTGAAACAAAAGGTATCTGTTACAAACGATTAAATATGATTAAAACCCTATCACATTATCACTGGGGTGCGGACGAGAGATCCCTACTGAAAATTTATAAAGCACTCATTCGCTCCAAATTAGATTATGGCTGCATCGTTTACATGTCAGCTTCTAAGACAGATCTAGGATCACTCAATCCTATTCATAATACGGCCCTGCGACTTTGCTTAGGCGCTTTCCGTAGCAGCCCATCTGAAAGTCTCTACTGCGAAGCTGATGAACCCCCACTATGGATTAGACGACAATATCTGCTTCTATCCTACGCAGCCTCAGTCTCATCTAACCCTCTCAATCCTGTCTATTCTCTGTTCCCATCAACTTCCAGCCCTCTTAACAACCCTTCACCAATAATTAAACCTATCGCTCTTATATTATCCTCATTAACAAATAACATTAACCTCTCACTCACTAACCCCATTCCTGGATTATGCACCCTCCCCAGGTCAATACTTATTTATCCAAATTTAATAAACACGAAACACCTAAAAAGCTCATGATTAAATCTTTTTATGAAATCATTCATAACAATCACTACGACTTTGTATTATACTCCGATGCTTCCAAAAGTGATACTGGCGTTGGCTGCTCAGTCACCACAGCAAACAATCTCATCAGCACTTCCCTAATCCCTCCTTTATGCAGTGTGCATACTGGAGAATTGTATAGTATTCTACAAGCTTTTAAGCACATCAACCGTTCCAATAAAAAAGTTGCCATTTGTACAGACTCTCTAGCGTCTATCCTATCTATCCAAGAATTATTCACTGAACATCCCATTGTCCAAGATATCCATCACTCTTATCACCACCTTTATTCTCTAAACACCACAGTCACCATTATATGGATACCATCACATATTGGTATACCTGGAAATGAACTGGCCGATCAGCATGCCAAAACAGCGTCAACTACAGCCACAATAACTTCTCATATCCAAACTTGCAAGGATGTTAAAGCAGAAGCAAAAAGAATCGTCAGATATATATGGCAAACTCACTGGAACTCCACCAAGACTTCCCTACTAACTATCCAGCCTGTTCTCAACACACCTCTGAATACTGACCCCACTGGACTCTCTAGACAAGAATTATCAATACTACGTAGACTTCGAATAGGTCACACCAAACTTACACACAGCTACTTAATGACCTCAAGCATCAGACCTTCCTGCCAAAGCTGCCAGTGCCCACTTACTGTTAAACACATTCTGGTTGATTGTCACCAATTTAGCACAAGTAGACGACAACATAATCTTAAATCCCAGCTGCAAGACATCCTAGGGGACCCTAACCAAATCGAGTCTACACTGAAATTCTTAAATGATATATCACTATATCATAAACTTTAAACTATGTTTTTTAACTATCTGTAATAACTACTGTTTTTTGTAATCGCACCTGTGCAAGTGGCCATAGTTGCCGAGCACGTTAATTGAATAAAAAAAATAAATTAAGGCGCTTATTATTAATATTGTTTATCTCGCTAAATGTTTGCACATACCGATGTGCCGACAGTTAATTGATTGATATACCTATAACTATTGTTAAAAACCTAAGTGTAGTTGGCTTTACATTTGTAATAATAATTTTTCGTTGAAGGTGAGTTTATAATATCACCTTCATTTTTCCTTCCCTTTTTACCTTCAGTTCACCAATGGAAAAGTAAGAAACTACACTCGGATTTGAAGGTTAGAATCTCCATTTTTTTATATTTCATACTATTCATTGATAAAATAAATTTGTTCGTGAGAAACATAAGGTACCTGTATATAAACCAGACACCGACCCAAAATTCGACTTATTTTTATAAAACGTTACAAAATAAGAAACCCATCTCTGTAAGATGAATGAAATCTGAAGATATCACTGGTATATTCAAAAATCCCCTGCATGTTTCTGACAGATAGTAATTAGACTGAGGGCCAGTTTATCAATTGAAGTTTTTATCCAGCAGTTAGTTATCCGTCGGATAAAAGTAACTTGGAGATAAATTTCCAGTTGGGTTTTTCATATGTTTTTTATCCACTAGCTTATCAACTATCAGATAAGTAATGTTGGCAATTGTGATGCATGAATATAACAGATTTGATTGGTTGTTTGTTTTCACCATAGATAACATTTATGGTTTTCACTTCATTGGCGACCATAGATAATCTTTGTGGAGATTTTGGGTCGTTGTTCATTAGTATCATGTTATTTTATTTGATTATTTTTTTATTTTGATATTATTGATTTTGTGGATTACGTATTAGACAATGATGAGGTCTTTGATTTTGTGGAAGTTCTTCAACACGAACGAAGACCCTATGTAGTGAGGGAATGCGTCAATAATTTTGAGAAACGGGATGAGCATGATTTACTTTCTATTGCATCCTTCACTTTATTGGCAAGTTTCAAAAGTAAATTTATTTCTTCTATTATTAATGTCCATTTTCTTGAAATACATCAGGCTTTTGCAACACACTTAAATATACAGGAGTACAGAATACAACATTATAAACAGACAGGAAACGGGAAACTAAATTTAATCATAGTTAACCTTTTTTATATACGGAAATATAATTCACAAAACACAACATTTAGGTTCAGATGTCAGTTCTGTTCTATGGTATGTGTGAGGTGTGTGCTATCTTCCAGCTATCTCACTTATCTACCAGTTGCAACTAAGAAATATCTATCTGATCATAAATGTTCGAATTGTTGAATAAAACAAATGTAATATCAAATTAGGTATTTTATTATATTTTTTCGATATTTGTCTTCTTTAAATTGAATTCAAGGACAACCGAACACCCTACCCATTAAACAAGAAACACAAAAAAAGTCTCTTTCGTGATGTTCTTTTCAGACACTTTACGTGATGTTTATTTAAAACGTTAATAAGATATCTCCTAGATGTTTTAATTTTATTACCAACTCTATTAACATCTATGTCATGTAATTGAAACATATTTTTGGTATACACAATAATACTTGGATTCACATTTACATACATATCCTATGAACTTCTTTGAAGCAACTTCTTATAGGAAACATTCATACGATGGTAATTTGTATACTTCTCACTAATGTCACATACATCATTACTGTAATATTACAAATTAACATGTTTCTAAGATAATCACATGTTGCAGTTACTTTTACATCTTTCGAAATGATTTTTAGTAACTTCCTGCGATTACGTCTGTACGATGTTAGGTTATAAAACTCTCAGTTATCATATTAAACATCACAGTAACATAATTGGGTGAACTATTTGATTTATGTATTCATAAAATTACAAAAAAAGTAGAGAACAGAAGAGGAACTGACGAACGAAACACACAGTAGTTATATGATCTTTGGAAACAAATGACTAGCATGACATAGTGGATCGTGGATTCGTGGCGCAGTTTTCAGTTTTGTGTTATATTTTATTTGCAGGAAGCACATTTTTTGCAATAAAAAGTACTTGAATAAAGTGGTCTTCGTTTTCGCTAGTTCCTACTTAGCTACAGTTTCTGTACTTAGTTATAATTCTTGTTATAATGGACGAACAACAGTTATCGGTAAGTACCTATTCCAAAATCATAATTATTAAAACTTAATACTGATTCAAAACTTTAATCGGCTATTGTACATTGAAATTCCAGGTGGCGGAATTATACACTAACATTATATGATAGAGTTTACAAAATAAGGGTTTTTCCAACTTTTAAAATATTTTAGTTAGTGAGTATATTTTAAAAACGATTTACAATATTTCAAATCCTAGATATGCATTATACATTGCCAAAGGTTCGCTTTTCGCCGGAGAGCATAAGGCCGTGAGTTAGTGAGGAATATTTGAAAGCTGGTCCTGTATTATTTTTAAGGCGCCACTTGATTAGTAGGGCATTCATGAAACCCTTACTGATTAATCAAGAAACCAATAGTGAATATTATAGCTATTGTAACTATTGGAATATGTTATTTATATTGTTTTGCTTCTACATTTGTGAATCAAATAAAACACATTTTATTGCCAATGAAACAGTTCAATTATATGTAATAGTACCTTGAACAGATGGTGTAATAACCTTTCTCAATAAATATGAGGTGATCGACTCTAATTATGAACTGATAATCAGTTGTCAATGGTTGGTTAATTTAAAATGTTTAACAATTTCTAATGTTATCGACTATCTGAGATCATCATATACAATACACTAAATCTTTAGTAACATGTAAATGGTATACCAGTTACAGCTTTACAAACTGTAATAATAAACAAGATATAACCAAATAAATCAAAAGTGTCTCTTTTATAGCAAGAGTAAGCTGAAATATAATTTCAGGGCGATATGCAATAACAAAGTTAATATTTCAACTCTACAAAGTTGAAAGAATGTGATAATAAAATTGTGAATTGATAGACGTGTCTTTATAAAAATGTGAAGTTACTAAATAGTGAAATATAAATGTTGATGTGTCATTAAACGTTAAAACATGAAGTTACTCAAAGTTCGGATGAAAACAAATAAAACTTGCTTGCTTACTTGCTGTATTGTTCAAACTATTAAACGTCAATTGCACCTCCGTGAGTTATAATACAAAACAAAGGCATTGTATTTTTATCATGCTACAGCAATAGGGTATATATTACTATTAATAATACATGATCATCTGTTGGTAAATATTTGAATCTAGAAGAAATTATTCTCAATATTCAAGACGTTTCAGAAGTTACTTACATAACTAAAATAAAAAAACAAATAGTTGGTAATTATGTAAAGAGGAGTAACTATTTTAGATAGTCTGATACAGACATTGTATTGAACACTACAAAAAATATTGAATCAAGTTTCTCTAGTTCTAGTTTTTGTAGTAGTAGTCATGGCCATCAATATAGTTTTGCAGGTTCAAAAATTTTTAACATTAATCCTAACAATTCTTGTAAACAATTAGAGACTGTTCCAGACTTCAAAAACAGAAATTTCTGTTAAAAAAGCTCATTCCCATTTGAAAATACATTGAATACAATAAATAAGCTGGTACCTATATCAATCTAGTTGAAGGATATGTAACTTATGACACTGAATACTCTATTCAACAAACAGAATTCATTTATTTATTATTGTAGAAACACAGATATTGGATACTCAATTGGATACAATTAATTATAATTTCATTTAACTTCATAATGTGTTCATAAGTAGTTTTTTTTAATACAGTGTATTAATAATGCTTAGTTTTCATTAAGTTACAATTCCACGATGTTAATATACAATATGTTCCAGGATGAAAATAACAAGATGGGAATAGTATATTATTTTATACAGAAAAGAAGTATGCGTTTTCATGGCACACCTGAATTTACCTGCCAAATGAAGGGAGGCATGTAATAGAAGGTAAATCATGAAAAGTCACTTCTCGAAATGAAATATGTTATTATTCCTTTGAAGAACCCTGCATGTATCTTATGTAGAATGGGTCTCAGTCAATTGGCTGAAAATCAAGTTTGATGTAGTTTATGATGATCGATCAAAGGTCTCCATGGGCACAATTTGATCTAAAGTAATTGTTTCATTAGCTGCTGTTCAGAACACCTTCAAATGTTTCACAGATAAGGATTTTGAAGTGTACGTTATGGAATGGTTGAGGCACTCGAAACAGCGAATCCTGCGGGAGAAAAAGTAACTGTAAGTAAACGATAGAATTTTCTTTAATCAGATTGGATTTCTATTGATTCAACGTAATGTTTCATAAAATCTCCATGGTGTAAAATTTTCATTAGTTTTAATATTATTAAAAAAACTATTCTGATAATTTTTTTGTAAACTAGCTGTAATGTATGTGTATCTGTTAAACTTTAATAATTCAGTTTCGAAGTATGTTAAGTCATGACAACTACAGATTAATATACCTTTTTATTTCTTGCTGTCACTGAATGCGTTCAATAGTTTCCACTTTCCACACTTGTTATGTAATATGCTTACACAATTTTATTATTTTTTAGGTTGGATTCCTGGATGAGATATTTTTTTATAATTTTGTACCTGTTTTTTTTTCAAATTTACTGTACTGTTCATTAATAGTGAATAAACGTTTTAAATCCTTTATTGCTTTTTTATCTTTTTTATTTTAAATGTACAAGGTAAACAACTCAGAACGACTGTAGGCCACATCTCAGAAAAGAATCATGGTACAACTTTCAAAAAAATTACCTTTAGGTAAGTGATCCTGAAAAATTGCTGGAAAATATTTTGCAGTTTCTAAAATATCCGCTAGGGGTGGAATGAACACTGGAAAACATAATTTTCCAAAAAACATACTAAAGGTGTCCTGAAAATACAATTTTTGGAATATTGATGAGATTATGGAAAAATTTAATTAAGGAGATTTTTTGCCATTATTCTTCAAATAATGGTTGGGGAAGGTTCAAACTTATGAGCAAATGTATAACTTTTTCGTTTTTCAATCGATATTAATGATTTTAGCTGGGTTAAAAAGAGTTTTTCTGTTTATAAGATTGATAACAAAATTAGATAATTTGGTATCCATTCGGAAATTTCAAATGTAAATTGAAGCATTTTTTAAATTTTTATATCTGATATCGTAAATCTTATATCTTGGAACAGATTCCTATTTTTTTAACACCTTTTTATAAGAATTTGAAAAATGCCTAATTATATTTGAAATTTCCGCGAAAAATGGGAAAATTGTCGAGTTTTTCACATAGCGTTGACAAAATTGTACAATTTTGTTATTTTTGTTAAGCATATCTTATTAAAGAGAAAAACTCTTTTAAATGACGTCAAAAAATGATATCGACTAAAAAACAAAAAAGTGTTACGACACTTGTTTTTTAGGTTAAACTTTCCCCCACCCCTTACTTGAAGAATGAGCACAAAAAGTCCCTAACTAAATGTCTTCATAATCTCATCAATATATCAAAATTTTTATCTCTAGGATACCTTTAGTGTGTCTTTTTTGGAGATAATCACAGTATTATGTTTGTAAGTGTTCATTCCACCCCATAGCAGATATTTTAGGAACTCAAAAATATTTTCCAGCGACTTCCAGGATCATTTTCCTGGAGGTATTTTTTTAAAGTTGTACCATGACTATTTTTTGAAACATGGCCGACAGCCGGCGTTCTTAGTTGTTCGCCCTGTATTTGCTGATTAGGCACAGAAACATCTATAGGATGTCATCTAGAATGTTTGAGGTATATTATTTAGAGGCTTAAGTAATGCCCATACAACATCTAAGAGAATACACTGTATTGTTTTTGATACGTTGCATTTAGATCATTGGTAAGATGTTATTTTTTAGACATTGCATTAACATCGACAAGATGTTAAAAGGTATTTCAGAATGTAACAGATATGTTGTTTTTAGTTCGTTATGAAGACTTCCTTTTGAGGAAGTTCTAGTAACATCACAGTAATGTATAAAGGCAGCGCTTTAACATCGCTGAGAAGTTAAGTTGAAACATCACAAAAGTTAATAGCCACAAGCTGGGTATAAGCGGTTGTATAGATGTGCATGTGATGAAAACGAGAGGAAAAAGAGGAAGAACATTATCACAATGTGATGTTGAATTAACATAACTGTAATATTTATTCGCATAGTGGGTATGGTTTTAATTTCGACATGTCCTGTCGAAAATAGGTACACAGTTCGTTCTATTTATTTTGTGTTATCTCTCTCTATTCATCGTTATTTTCAAAAAGAATCAATTTACTATCGTTTTAATTTTCATACTCATGTGCCAACCTAAATTCGACAGTACATATTGTATAAATTTTTGTCTTATGGAAAAATAATAATTGCTTACCTAAGTGTTTCTTACGTTAGCTATACTTGAATATTTATATAGATGAAGGTATAGAAAATACAGCAAAGAAAATGTGAAAGCTGCTTCAAATGCCATCAAGAGTGGGACACCAACCGCAACAGCGGCTTCAACTTTTGGTGTTCCAAGAACCACTCGTATTGGAAGAATTAATGAAAAAATTCCAGAAGAGTTCCAATGGTTTCTTCTATGTTAATAAAGGAGAAAAATTTTTTTTAATAGATTGGATAATGAACATGGCTGTGTAACTAAAGACCAGTTATTAGATAGCGTATCCCTATTGGTTAAGTCGTTAAATGAAAAACATACCTTTACCAATGGTAGTTTTGGCCGACATTGGTATGAAGGTTTTTTGGAAAAGAGCAGCGAATGGTCTAAACGAATGACCCAAAATTCAACAGCAATAGGGGCACTAGTTACAAAAATTAGTATTTAATGGAAGGTGTATTATAGAAAAAAGGAAAAAGAAAAAAAAACAACAAGAAGAACTAAAAAAAAAGTGGAAAACACAAAAGTGTAATGATTAGAGCTAAGCGTACCATATACTAAACGATTTTATGTTCCAAACCATTAATTCGGGAAACATTTACCTCCAATCTGTAGGAACGAAATAGTACCATATGTTTCAAAAGCTCACTACGATATATTATACTTAACACATTATTAACAAATATTGAATAACCATGACCAACGTCAACATGTTGTTGATCAGTGTTACACTTACCACTAAGAAGTACAACTGTTATTTACTATCTAGATTAAACTGTTAAACTTAAACAGATGTGCTGAATCGACATTCTGTAGTACGTTCACACCGCTATTAAACTTCTCCTGATTGGTTGTTTTAAAATTTATCAACGTACTATTTCAAACATGTTCTAATAATTACTCAAATGAACGTCTTTCCTAGTGGATCGTGGTTCACTTGTACTGATTAACCTTACTAAGTTGATTAGCGACCTTCTGGATCAATATCCATCACATCATCCCCTCTTGGAGGAGGAAAATTATCCCCGATAATTTTTCGATATTAGAACTAAACTGTTTTGTTTTTATGCACTTAATTACTTGTTTGTTTTTAATCACTTAATTGTTTGTAAATATCTGTTGGTTTTAATTCCGCTACACTTTGCTTACACATATTAGGATTATTGTACAAACAGAGTCTGTTTTTATGAACATGTTTTTTATTATTCTGAGATACATCACCATTTAGACCAGTAATTTTTGTTATATTAAATGGGCATAAGAAACGAGGATCAAACCCTCCTATCTGGAAATTTATTGGTGAAAATTCTTTTTCACTCTTATTTACTCTACTTAACTTATGTTCTAGCAAAAACTCTTTAGCTCCATCGTGTGCGTACTGTAATTTATATTTTAATTCTTTATCGTACATTTCAAATTTGTAACAAATTTCAATTTCTGTATGCGAACATTCCGGTCCATTAGGTTTCCTACGATACAGTAATTCCAATGAAATGTATCCGTGATATGTGTTGTATTATAGCAATATGCAAACATGTTCACAAATTGACACCAATTATCTCTAGATTCATTTATAAAATTTCTTACATACTCGTTGAAAGTTCGATGAAGTTTTTCACAGCTCCCTATCGATTCGTTGTGATACGCTGTTGAAAAGTATTATTTTTATCAGTTCTGCTAACTTACTCATTACTTCGTTCTTATATGCTGTTCCTTGATCTGTCATTATTTCTTTCATTTGACCATAGGCTGGTATAAAACTGTCAAATATTACTTTCGCAATGGTCTGTGCTTCTTTGTTTCTGACCGGTATCATGACCACATATTTTGTCAGTTCGCACAGTATCGTAATCAAATATCGATTTTCATTGTTACTTTCTAAAAATGGGCTTCTCGTGTCTATATATGTGATGTCGAATGATTTAATTGCAGTATCACTAATGACAAATTTCTCTTTATTTCTAGGATCAGCTTTATCCACTTGACATTCATGGCAATTCTTTACATACTTCCTCACATCTCTCTCCATGTTTTTTTATTTAAAATTCGCTATTATATTCTTCAACAAACTATTATTTCCTACGTGTCCTCCAAACATTGGGTCGCTGTGATATCTTTCTAGGATCTCTTGAATTTCGTCTCTCTGCTCCACCATCTTTGGTACTTCGCAGATACATACTTGTACATTTCTTAATCTTTTTCGATACATTCCTTTATCGTGCACTTTCAAAAATATAATCATTCACGTATATTTTCATTTTCTTTATCTTAAATTTTACCGAAAGCTTATGAAGCTTTTCCAACGCTCGTCCTAAATCGAAGTTGTATATTCCGGTAGGTAAGGCTTCGCTAAATTTCAATCTGTGTTTAATTTGTACGCTCATCCGAAGTGAGTCACAGTTATTTTCAAAATGTAGAAATTGCAATTCATGCTTCTCCAAGTTATTGTAAACTTTTATCACTGAAGGTTTTTCTATTTACATTTTCTCTGCTTCTTGTTCGTTCCTAAGATCCTTTACTAATCGAGCTCTTCCTTGCCCGTTTGCGCTCTTGTGATTGTTAAGATGTGTGAGTTATTTATGTATAAATCTTTAAGTTCTCCTATAGATATTCTTGATATACTGTGAGCGTAGTTTGCTTTTCCTTTAACAAACTGTATTTCAAAATTGTATTTCTCCAAATCAAGTCCTATTCTAGTGATTTTTGAGTTTAGTCTTTCATCGAAAATGAATTAGTTAGTGGTTTACGATCTGTTTTAACTATAAACTGTGATGTGCCATAGAAGTAACATTTGAAATGATTAATCCCTCAACGAACCGCTAACAATAATTTTATGATTGTGGGTTTGTTAAGTTAACTTTTATTAAAACCTCGACAAGCAAAGGCTATAGGGTGGTCAATACTATTGTAATTTTGACTGAATATCGCTGAACATGCGCTATTTGAAGCGTGTGTAATTAGGAAAAATTGTTTATTAAAATCTGGGTATCTTAAAATTAGTGCGGTGATTGAAGCTTTTTTTTAGAAATTGAAATGAGTTTTCACACTCTTCTGACCAATCAAATTTCCCATTTTTATTAGATAATTTATTAAGTGGTAGAGTCTGTAATAATTACAGAATGCAACAAATCTTTTGATCTCGCTGGCATTTTTTGGAATTGCGTATTGTTCTATGACTCAATATTTTGCTTTGTCGGAGGAAATACCTTCACTAGATAAATTGTGACCTAAATACATGCCTGAAGAATTGGCATTTTTGTGGATTTATTTTAAAACTGAATTTACGATATGCGTCGAACACTTTCCAAAGATTGCTTAGATGATGATTTTCCGAGATTCCTATGACTACTATATCATCCATATAAAGAAATGATGTAAATTGAGAAGATCCTGTTTCTGTTCTCAAAGAAATGTACTTTCTAGAAAATTGTTGTAAAGGTATGTCATGAAAACCTGACATAAGGTCCAAAACTGAAAACCATTTTGATCGTCCTAACTGATCCAAAATTGAGTCTATTCGGGTCAACGGAAATTTATCTGTGACTATTTTCTTATTCAGTTGCCTCAAATCGATACAAAGCCTCCGTGCCTTTTCATGACTTGTCGATTTTTTCGGGACAAGCAACACTGGACTATTATAATCTGAAATTGAGGTTTCTATGATTTCTCGAGTTAGAAGTTTATCAACTTGACTGTTAAGCTCAGATGATTGTGAGTGTGGAGTGCGATAGTTTTTCATTTATACTGGTGTATTGTCTCTTACCAATACCTTTTGATCATGAAAATAATTGTGAATTAGAATGTCATTTTTCAAAGTGAATATGTCGATCTGCATAATTTTCACACCAGTTTGTTAAATCGTTTCTCAAATATTCCGGTACTTCTGAATTTAATGACTCTCTCAGTTATTTCATTCTGTTCTTGCTATCATTCATGATTGTATATACATATATACATCAATCAAATCTAAGTCCAAGATTTCAATATCTTTTGTTTTTTCTGAAATGGCGTTCATGTTACTGCCTTAACTGTCGCTTCTCTTGTGTATTTTTCTGCTAGGTTCGCTGGCATACCTTCCGACACATATGCTGAGTGTAACTTCTCCGCCAATTTTCTACTTCCGTCGCATAACTGGTTACATCTTTACCATTTTGACGTACTTTAATCAACTTAGCCAAAGGAAGACTTGGGTTATCACCTCTTATTCCGAATTTAAGATTGTTCCTAATTTCCGTATTCGAATTTTCCAATTTTTTCGTAGTTATCAAAACTCTTGCCTTGGAGGTTAATCTAGTTTTGATTAATAGCACTGCGTTCTCTTCATTCCCTGTTGTAGTTAATTGCAATAAATCTGATGAATCCAAAAATGATTGTAGCTTACCCGCTTCATCATTGAACTCAGTGGGTAGCAAAATTGAAGAAATAATTCATACTTACAGCCATTTTCACCTGATTGCTCATTGTTTCTAGTATAGAGGTATTCATCTCTTCAAACATCGATGTATGTACAATTTAACGCTTGAAACGATCTAGAAGTTTTATCTCTAATTTTCTCAAAATCAGTTCTACAGCTATCTTGCACTACTGTAACTAAATTATTCCAATTTTTACCGAAATTTTTACAGACAATTTAACTCATGTATAAAAAATCGCATATGCCACAGTGCAATTGTCACTTTGACAGCGGCAAAAGTTAGCTTTAACTTTTACAACGACAAATACACTAGTGGTTTTTTCAGTTATTCATTTGTTCATCAATTATCGCGGTGTTGGTTAACAGAATAAATAGTTTGGCATGTTTGGAAAATAGAAAAAACTTCAACATTTACTACAGAAACGATTAGCTGTGGCACCCGCAGCGATATCACTGTTCCTAGTATGAATTTCAATAACTGCGTTTTTAATAATTGTACATTAAAATAAAAATGTGTTTATTTTTAATGTTTCATGAATAAAGTTTGCATTGATATGTTTCCAAATTTCTCATTCATTAAATTGTCCTGCCGAATTACACTCGAGGTTTGTATTGATATTGAGTAAATTTGTGTTGTTCAAATTCTAAACTGTTTCCTTCAGCAATTTGACTCGAATAACCTAAAAACACTCCACCTTCGGTGTCGTGTTTTTAATAGTTGACAGTTATTCTCGTCAAATTGCTAGGAAACAGTTTCTCATTAAACAACCCAAATTTACCCGATAAAATACAAACCACTTGTGCAATTATAAGTGAAAATGACTAAATTTACATTCTGACAATGATATTTATTATCAAAACCATTGTGAATTTTCTAGAATTTTCAACATTTTTTCAATATCAAGTGACAATTTTATGAGAGAATATTGTTCAGAGCATCTCACAGATACAGAAAAGTTTTAATCTTAAAAACACTTTATTTTCAGTTGGTTTGTACGCAACAATTCAACATTTTCCATTAGTTGTCTACATTTAAAAGTGATTATTCCTAGAATCACAAACAAAATGATATGTATCCCACAAACAAATTTATTAATGGACTGTATGAAATATAGAAATTCTTACCTTTGAATCCTGTTGTCGTCACTTAATTTTCCATTGGTGAACTGGAGGGATGGAGGGAAGGTGAAATAAGGAGATATTATAGGCTCAACTCTAACAAAAAATTATTATTACAAATGTAAAGCCAACCAGACTTAGCGTTCACGACTAAGATATTTTGCAACGTTAACTAAACGAAGTAAATCAGTTAACTAACTGCCGGCACATTGGTCTGTGCAAACATTTAACGAAATAGACAATATTATTAATACGCGCGTAAATTTAAAATTACGCCAAAACAACCTGCTACCCCAAAATTGGTTTTTAATGACCTTAGTGAGCTAAATATTAACAGGGTTCATCTTTGAGATGCTCTGAATAATATCCAATCATAAAATTGATCACTTGTATATACTCCGGAGGCTGTATTGTGCTAACAAACTGAAATTTCTCCAAAAATGACAAAAATGTCGTACTTAAAGTACTATAGCACCTGTTTGACCCGCTATGGTGAGCTGAAAAGCAATAGGGTTCATCTGTGAGAGGTCTAGAATAATATTGAATCATAAAATTGGTAACTTGTTGCACTCCGGAGGCTGTATCGTGCTAACAAACTGAAATTTCTCAAAAAATTATGGTATTTCGAGTACCATACCATCCGTTGTACTGGCTTGGGTGAGTTGAAAATCAATAGGGTTTATCTGCTAGATGCCTTGAACAATATTCAATCAAAAAATTGGTGACTCGTTGGACTTCGGAGGCTGTATCGTGCTAACAAAGCATGTAATGAAAAGTGGCCGACGACAACGACGACGACTATAATGCACAAATAATGCAGACCAAATTCATGCTCAAGATACTAATTGGCTTCAATCACACATCGGCCTTGATGGTAATGAAACTGCCAAAGAAGTTGGCAAATCCATTGGAGCAAAATTAATACAGCTCTCCGTGAAATTCAATCTCTCCTTGGCCGACTACTACTCATTAAGTTTTCAACGTATGATGCACGGATTGTTAGAAGACTGCGAATTGAGCACACAAGATTGATTCATAACCACTTGACAACATCCTAAAATAGCCTAACCTACCATCCTTGTTACCGTTAAGCACTTGATGAATTGATGAATTGTCAACTCTACAACAATGTGAGGGAGATAAATAATGCTAAGCCTATAAGGAATGCTAAGTTCCCTCCGTGAATTATCCAAAGATATACAATTTCTTAAAGACATTAATATTTGTTTAAACTGTGATAATATCCAAGGTGTGGTATTTAATATTATATATTGTAAGGCACATACGCCATTTCGTCATAGCAAAAGTAAGAAGGAGAAGAAGAGTCATATAACCACACTTTTTACGCAGATGTAATTGTCATGTTGTAACAATACTGGCGACGAGCAGTGAAATAAACCCACGGAGCGTTTTTTTAGTGTTGCCGAACAACACATTAGTAGATTTATTCATTCGATTTCAAGTCCAAAATTCCCCCGTGCAAAGGGCTTGGCAGAGAATAGCGTTGCGATTGCTACATCGAATTTGAGAAACAGGTTAACTTAACAACTCTGATGTGCAACTTGCATTAATAAACTTTCGCAACATTCCTCGCACTGAACAACTAGGTTCTCCTGCTCAACGCCT
The DNA here is from genome assembly GCA_963921935.1 of Galeruca laticollis. Classification (NCBI taxonomy): domain Eukaryota; kingdom Metazoa; phylum Arthropoda; class Insecta; order Coleoptera; family Chrysomelidae; genus Galeruca; species Galeruca laticollis. Next base: position 68,716,577 of record OY998183.1, read on the forward strand.
GATGAATAGAACTACAAGAAAACACTAATTTCTATCTCCGAGAAACAACTCGCTCCTAAAGTCATCTATAACGTGGCGGAAAATCTATTGCAAGCTAGACTTCAGCAAAAAACATATGCAGATAAATGCACAAAATCTGCTGAAACATGAAACGAAGGTGATCGTGTCAGAGTCCAAATAGGCAATAGAAATTGGAAGGAAGGATTAGTCCGCGAAGCTCTTAATCCACGATCGTACAATGTAACACTAAAATACGGTTCACTTCACATCACAAAAAACGTCAATTCCTCAGTGATTATTTTTATAAAAAAAATAAACTGATATAGACTTTGTATTTTGCTTTACGAGAAGGGTCCAAGAGATTTTCCGGTGAGTTTGTGTGTGTGTGTGTATATATATTTTATTCATATCTGTTAGATTAACTGACTCATTTCAAGATAATATATAGCTATTCGACCTAATAACTGACTTGATTCAAATATATTATCTCATCTAATTGAAATGCATGATTCAATTCTCAGCTGTCTGAAGCAAGCGATATATCAAATGTGAAGTATTCGACATACAATTGGGAGCACAAGAGCTTGCGTAGCTCTTTATTCAATTTAATTTGCAGCTATGTGAATTAATGCAGTATTTGAAGGTTAATTATATATACTGCATATCGTTGAAGTAATAATATTAAAGGTAAACCTGTGATATGAATTCCATTATAATATGGAATGAGAAGTATGTTAGCAAAGAAGAGATGAGCTCATTGATTGGCAGAGAATATATGAAAAAAACGTACGGTACTCAAATCCAGGCAGAATTATTGTGGGAATTTTCTCCCACTTGAGATGCAAACTGTCTTTATTGGTAAAAACGGAACTTTCAATTTTTTTCTTGATTTATGTTGAAGTGAAAATATATGAAAGTGAAAGTTGTCACTGTTATGTAAATTAACTAACAATAGTTGAATTTAATTATATGGACTGTTCTGTTTACAAGTCATCTTATTTACTGAAAGCAAATTGTTTTCAGTTGAACACTATACTTGATCAAGCGGTTAGGGTTGAGAAAATTGTTCAATCATTAAGTTCGTCGGCGACTTTTGAAGCCATTCAACGAACGCTCAGGAAACTCATATTTATAGAGAAGAATTGTCATTATGGCAATTGGTATCCTTGTTTGCTGGATTGCCAATTCACGAAAGGTAATTTACCAATTCCATTGGTTTTGGTTATGTCAACAATTTAATTTTCATTGTGTTTTCTGTAGATATTCTTATAATTTTACTGTACTTTCGACTACTCGAGAAACAAAACTTATTGATTTTTCCGTACCATCACTGTAAATATGAACAAGAATCGCTCCTAAACCTACCTGAGATGCGTTACAGACTAGTTTTAAGGTGACTTAAGGATCAAAATGCGATAGAGTAATGTCAGAGCAAATAAGCTGTTTTGATTTAAGGAAAGCTTCCTCATATTCTGAAGTTTACTTAAAACTTATTCCAACACGTAGCAACTTATATAATGGATCCATAACCGAAGATAAGTTTGGAGCAAAACGGCCATAATAATTGAGTATAAGCTCTAACCTCTGAAAAAATAGTCGGTTGGTGAAACTTCATAATCGCTTTAATTTTATAGGGATCTTTGTGTAACCCAATCTTGTTAATGATATTGCCCAAATATTCAATTCCACACAATGGTGTAGAACCATTCATAATTATAATAAGCCTGCAGCGGACCAAAATATCTCTATACCGAGCCTTAACAAAAATTTCACCTACATATTTTTTATTTAGCAATTTTTGAAATCACTCAGATATTTGGCTTCAAGTATGACATTCCTGCCTCAGAGTCTAATTCCATTAGTAAGGGTATATTTTTGATTAAATTACTTACCTTAATAGGTTTGATATACTGGTTCAAAGCTACAAAATACATTTCAACGATATCTGAATCATTTGGACTGCCATTATGACTATCATCCGAGAGTTCAATAAAAATAGTGTTTGCGCATACCATAGCTATGTGTCCAACCTTCCTGCATTTTCTACAAGCATACTTCCTCTATTTGCTTCTCTAAAAATTGGGGTCATCACTGCCACAGCTATTGCATTTTGCTCCAACTCTTTCTGACTTCCCCGATTGTTCACCACGATTTTTTTCCATCGGCTTACTAGAATGATAACCAGTCACAGTCTTTTTTATTTACACTAAGAGCATTGACAGCTGTTATATTTTTTGTTTACATCAGAACAGCTTCTTTGTTAAGGGTCACCTCCATAATTTTTTTTAATGAAGGTATATGCTCCTCTTCGCACACTCGCTTACATATGATAAAAAAGCATATTCACCAAAAAGAAGAGAAAGTAACATTACAACTAATATTTCCTTAACAAACTGAAGGAATAAAAACTCATAAAACCATCACATCTGCAGGAGATATTTCTAATAATATTTCAAAGATCATATCTTTAGCAAGGAATACAACGATTTCTTTCAAAACAGAAAGTAACGTAAGTACAAAATTGTTAAATGTAAAAACAAAAATACCACTATTAAAGAAATCAGGTATATATAAACTCAAATGTCAATAATGTAATGCTGTCTATTTGGGTCAGACGCTTAGAAATTTTGAAATCCGATACAGTGAAAACTTACGTGCATACAGATTGAAACAGCCAGATAAAACCCATTACGCAAAACATCTACTTGACACCAATCATTCATTGACACCTAACACAAAACTAGAAGTGCAATATGAATTTTAATAAAATTACAAAGTAAACAATAATCCGTAGTTATCATTAAAATAAACGTTTAAACATAACAACGTTACATGGTGTCAGGTCAAATCGTGGTTTCAAGTTTAAGAAGATGTCAGAAGAGAACGTATCGGGAATCAGGCCACCAAAAGCATTCAACTTCAGTGCTGAAAACTTGTCCACAGCATGGAAATAATGGCTCCAACAGTTCAAGTGATATTCAATCGCAACCCAGTTAGAGAAAAAAGCAGCGGCGATCCAGGCAGCGACATTCATGGCAGTTATTGGCCCAGATGTTGTTCCCGTCTATAATAGATTCAATCTAACGATAGAGCAAAGAAAGAATATTACGACCTTGGAAGAAAAATTTAACTGTTATTTCATACCAAAAACGAATTTATTTTTTGAGCGATACAAATTCAATAAAGCCAGTCAAGAGCAAGGTGAAATATTTGATGAATTTCTAACGAAAATAAAAAATCACGCGAAGACTTGTGACTTTGATACACTTCACGATAGTCTCGTAATTGACAAGCTGATCATAGAATTCGTTCTGAAAAGGTTGGAGAAAGGTGATTAGCTGAAGAAAATCTAACTTGGAACAGATACTTGACCATAGGCAGAGCTAGTGAACAAGCTACAGAGCAGCTGGCTGAAATGAAGGTACAAGATGAAGCCGAGGTGCATAAAGTGAAGTCTGATAGTAAAGCAACTAAAGTCAAAACTTATCAACGCAAAGACACGGGAGAATTCAACTGTAAAATCTGCGGCACGAAGCATGAGCTTAAAAGTTGCCCTGCATTCAAAAATACGTGTGCAAAATTCAATAAACAAGGACATTTTTCATCACAATGCTGGTCAAAATCCAAAACAAACAGAAAAATGTGCACGTAATTCGATACGAATCAAGCAGCGACGAAGAACATGAACTTTTCATCCATTCAGTGAATACAGAAGCTGAAGAAGAAAGATGGATTGAAAATGTTGAAGTCAAAGGCAGAAAATTCGCCATCTACTTAGATTCTTGTGCTGACTGTAACGTTCTTTCATGGAATATAATAAAAATTTTGAATGAAGACCTCAAACCTTCTAAAGTAAGAAGACTCGTCGGATTTGGTGAAAATAAACTTGATCTTATGGGAGAAGTTACTCTACAATGCAAGATTAAAGACCAGACATCAAATATGAATTTCAAGATTGTTAATAGAAAAGTTCCATCAATCTTAGGAAGAAAAACTGCAACAAAGTTGGGTTTAATCTAACGTATTCAGAACATTACAATTAAATCTAATCATAATCTGTTTTAAGGATCTTGGTTGCTTAAAAAATTATGAGTATGACATTGATATAATCGAGAATCCTACTTTAAGTGTTAGTGCTCCAGGAAAAATTCCACATGCTCTTTATAATGATGTGAAGAAAGAATTGGATACTATGAATAAAATGGGTGTAATCGCACCAATAAGTGAGCCAACACCAGTCGTCAGTCCAATGGTCATCGTCAAAAAGAAAAACAAAATCAGACTTTGCATTGATCCAACCGACGTCAACAAAAACATATTACGAAGAAGATTTTCACTAAGAACAGTCGAAGAGATCGCAGCTAAGCTAAACTGTGCGAAATCTCCAGCAATGTGAAACATTTCGCACAGTTTAGCTTAGCTGCGATCTCTTCGACTGTTCTTAGTGAAAATCTTCTTCGTAATATGTTTTTGTTGACGTCGGTTGGATCAATGCAAAGTCTGATTTTGTTTTTCTTTTTGACGATGACCATTGGACTGACGACTGGTGTTGGCTCACTTATTGGTGCGATTACACCCATTTTATTCATAGTATCCAATTCTTTCTTCACATCATTATAAAGAGCATGTGGAATTTTTCCTGGAGCACTAACACTTAAAGTAGGATTCTCGATTATATCAATGTCATACTCATAATTTTTTAAGCAACCAAGATCCTTAAAACAGATTATGATTAGATTTAATTGTAATGTTTTGAATACGTTAGATTAAACCCAACTTTGTTGCAGTTTTTCTTCCTAAGATTGATGGAACTTTTCTATTAACAATCTTGAAATTCATATTTGATGTCTGGTCTTTAATCTTGCATTGTAGAGTAACTTCTCCCATAAGATCAAGTTTATTTTCACCAAATCCGACGAGTCTTCTTACTTTAGAAGGTTTGAGGTCTTCATTCAAAATTTTTATTATATTCCATGAGAGAACGTTACAGTCAGCACAAGAATCTAAGTAGATGGCGAATTTTCTGCCTTTGACTTCAACATTTTCAATCCATCTTTCTTCTTCAGCTTCTGTATTCACTGAATGGATGAAAAGTTCATGTTCTTCGTCGCTGCTTGATTCGTATCGAATTACGTGCACATTTTTCTGTTTGTTTTGGATTTTGACCAGCATTGTGATGAAAAATGTCCTTGTTTATTGAATTTTGCACACGTATTTTTGAATGCAGGGCAACTTTTAAGCTCATGCTTCGTGCCGCAGATTTTACAGGAATTCTTCCGTGTCTTTGCGTTGATAAGTTTTGACTTTAGTTGCTTTACTATCAGACTTCACTTTATGCACCTCGGCTTCATCTTGTACCTTCATTTCAGCCAGCTGCTTTGTAGCTTGTTCACTAGCTCTGCCTATGGTCAAGTATCTGTTCCAAGTTAGATTTTCTTCAGCTAATCACCTTTCTCCAACCTTTTCAGAACGAATTCTATGATCAGCTTGTCAATTACGAGACTATCGTGAAGTGTATCAAAGTCACAAGTCTTCGCGAGATTTTTTATTTTCGTTAGAAATTCATCAAATATTTCACCTTGCTCTTGACTGGCTTTATTGAATTTGTATCGCTCAAAAAATAAATTCGTTTTTGGTATGAAATAACAGTTAAATTTTTCTTCCAAGGTCGTAATATTCTTTCTTTGCTCTATCGTTAGATTGAATCTATTATAGACGGGAACAACATCTGGGCCAATAACTGCCATGAATGTCGCTGCCTGGATCGCCGCTGCTTTTTTCTCTAACTGGGTTGCGATTGAATATCACTTGAACTGTTGGAGCCATTATTTCCATGCTGTGGACAAGTTTTCAGCACTGAAGTTGAATGCTTTTGGTGGCCTGATTCCCGATACGTTCTCTTCTGACATATTCTTAAACTTGAAACCACGATTTGACCTGACACCATGTAACGTTGTTATGTTTAAACGTTTATTTTAATGATAACTACGGATTATTGTTTACTTTGTAATTTTATTAAAATTCATATTGCACTTCTAGTTTTGTGTTAGGTGTCAATGAATGATTGGTGTCAAGTAGATGTTTTGCGTAATGGGTTTTATCTGGCTGTTTCAATCTGTATGCACGTAAGTTTTCACTGTATCGGATTTCAAAATTTCTAAGCGTCTGACCCAAATAGACAGCATTACATTATTGACATTTGAGTTTATATATACCTGATTTCTTTAATAGTGGTATTTTTGTTTTTACATTTAACAATTTTGTACTTACGTTACTTTCTGTTTTGAAAGAAATCGTTGTATTCCTTGCTAAAGATATGATCTTTGAAATATTATTAGAAATATCTCCTGCAGATGTGATGGTTTTATGAGTTTTTATTCCTTCAGTTTGTTAAGGAAATATTAGTTGTAATGTTACTTTCTCTTCTTTTTGGTGAATATGCTTTTTTATCATATGTAATGGATAACCATGGGATATGGCTATATGTGTATATATATATATATATATATATATATATATATATATATATATATTAATCTCTCTATCAAAATTACATTTGTTCATAGGAATTTAAACTGCTCTATGTATCATTGAATTATATGCCGCTAGTTTATTTGACATGGGGTGATTGGACCTATATGGAATTCTCACATCAGTGTGTGTCGGTTTTCGGAAAATTGAATAATGAAGTACAGTATTAACTCTTCGAATTTTCAATTCAAGAAAATTGATTGAGCTATTTTCTTCAACTTCTAATGTGAATTCAATTTTTGGTGTAAATTATTGTGGTTGAAAAATATATCTAATTGTCGTTCACTACCCATAAAACAAGCTAATATGTCATCTACATATCTATACCAAAATAAAACATTTTTTGAAATATCACTTTCAAGTATTTTTCTTTCTGAACTGTCCATAAAAATGTTTGCCAAAGTAGGTGATATAGGGCTTCCCATTGGTAAACCTTCATTTTGAATATATATGTTATTGTCAAAAGTGGAATAATTCTGATTAATACATACATCAAATAAATTAAGTATATTTGAAATTTTTCCTGGATTAATATTTTTATCTTCTAGTAATTTTCTTACATGTATTAGACATTATTTAGGAGGAATTTCAGTAAACATATTAGTAACGTCAAATGAAGTAAGCTAAGAGTTATCTTGTAACTTGAATGCTTTTATTTTTTTGATCAGTTCTATTGAATTTCTAATTAAGTACTTAGATGCATATCCGTAACTATTATCAACTAAAGGTCTAATTGGTTTCATTATTTTATGTGATTTAACGATTTCATATAATTGTAAAAAGAAAGAAATCAGGTATATATAAACGCACATGTCCAGAATGTAATTCTGTGTATTTGGGTTGGACCCTTATAAATCTTGAAATCCGATACAGTGAACAATTGCGAGCATACAGATTAAAACAGCCAGATAAATTCCATTACGCAAAACATCTACTTGATACCAATCATTCATTGACACCTAACACAGAACTAGAAGTACTACATATTTGTGATAAGAAACAAGAACTGGATTTCCTTGAAGAGTTGGAAATTAGAAGACACTAAAGAAACCCACAATATGATGTCAATGAACAGATGAATCTAAGGAGGTCTCCACTGATTGACTGTCTTCTTAAGTGATAATTGTAAAGATCAGCAGATATTTTTTCCTTGGTTCTCTATATCATTGCACAGTTATACTGATTTTGATTCGAAAAATAATATCCAAGATGTCACAATAAGGCTAATAATAGCTAAGCTTGAATATTTCTAATATCACATCTTCTTCTTCTTTCTATTAACTTATATTAAGTCAATCACAAGGTATCACTTCTTGGATTAGCTAAAAATAACTACTAAACATTAGGTAGACATCAAATGAAATGTAACTTCTGTCATTTTGACGATTATATTCAGTTATCGAAACAATTGTCAATTTTTTATATTTTTTAACGTTTTTCATTATATTGTGGAATTTGCTAGAAACATTGAGTTTCATTTGAAACAAAAATATGAGTAGATTCCACGAAGTAAGGGTCAAGACAGTTAATTTCATTGAAATTATGTATGTTGAACTCTGGGATATTGTCGGCATCAAACTTTACAACTGTCAACGGTTCCGAGAAATCTAGTGTTGAGAAGCTTGTAGTTTTGTTTATCATTGTTGTAATAGCCATCATCAGGCATTCTGGAATTTTGCATTTTTGTACCTTCTGATAAAGAATTACAATTTCGCCGTTTTTAATCGTGGTTTTTACTACGATGTTCTATAATAATTACATGTGTATTTTTTGAAAATTAAGCTTCATTTTGCACGAGGTATAACGAAACATGCATTTTCGAATTATATTGAAGTCTTCAGCAATTTGAGTTTATCTAATCCTATCAAGCCATAAATAAAATTTCAATAATTGTTTATCAGTCAATCGCAAAATTTCTGACGCTGGTATTTCGACACTATTTTTATGAGATGATTTTTGGAATACAGTTTTGGAAACAAGAAGTTTAATGTTCTATAAAATAAATTTCTATTTTGTGATACATACTGAGGGTTATTGAAATAACGATTTGGAACATTGTGCTGGAATGATCTGTTTGGTGAATTATTCGATTTAAATTTTGCCCCTTCTCATTAGGCATTTGCTTCATTACTAGTAAGTCTCTATTCAAACAAGTATCATCCCATTGATCTGAAAATTCCGTCTCAGTACTGATTTCAACTGATCCCAAGTATCGATATTTTGAATATTAACTACAGTTCTAGCACTTCCTACTAATTTAATTATTATACACTGCAACAAGTATAAGTTATGAAAATTATTTGGGTTCACCATTTCGTGAAAATTGAATATAAGACTATCACAAACTGATAGGAATTTATTTAGGTCATTCGGATTTCCATCGAATTGTGGAATAAATTTGAAATATTCAGATTCAAATTTTTTTGCGATTATATTATTACTGTGGTTGTTGTCAATATTAATAGTATTTGAACTTGTATTCGTTACCGAAGAGTCTTTTAAAGAGTTATCAAAAGACAAATTGTGTAAACTATTTATTAGAATTTCAAGTGAATCAGATATAAATTGGACTTACAGTGAATAAATGACACTCAGTATTCCAATTATGAGGTAGAGGTCTGGTTCAGCAATTTTGTCTTCTCCGAAACACTAGTCCCTCGCAGAAATGGACGATATGATTCCAATTCGCAATATTCTTATTTTGAGATTCACTTTTTAACGTATATGTCGGCGTCACCACTGCTGCCTGTTTATACGATTCGATATCGGGCTGATCTTCGAAACGAAATTGGTTTGTTCAATACAAATCAATCCCTCGATATCCTACTGACTGCGCCAATTGACTGCTTTAAGCACTAAGCTCTATTCTCAGAAAAACTTTGTTTTCGATTTACAACTACATTCTTTGACAATTATTATGTTTACTTCAGATTAACATTAACAAAAACTATTTTACTACTGTTTTTATATCCTCAATACCGCACCCTGCTGGCGTTTTCACTGCGATGTCATCAGAATGCATTGATATAATTAGCGTATCTTTGAGAACACACAAAAAATCCATTTAATGGGTCCTTCACCCCACGACCCCGACTTGGAACTCAATAATTTATTGTTTCCTCTTATTGAAAATGTGCACGTGGACACCGATTTTAATCTCCGATTAAGCAGTTAAAAATTATGTTTTAGAGCTATCATATTTTGACTAGACGTGCTCTAAATGGTTACTCAGTCACATGCAAAAGTATATTAGATTCCACGAAATAAGGGTCGAGACAGTTAATTTCATTAAAAGAATATTCATCGAATATTTGGAAAAATAAAAAGAATATTTTTTTTGACATTAATTTTTTCTTTTTTTCGATTCTCAATACAAAAATAGCTTTAACCGTATTCCGAAATGTATATACATTTTTTGAAATTGAATATTTTTTCCATGAACTTCTAACTTTTTTCTTTGGCTATTTATCACACTTTCCATATTTATAACTGTAATGAAATGAAAATTTATTACTTCTTATTGTCCAAAATCACACCATTAATAATGGAAATAATATGAAATACCACGGATAAGATTTTGTCCGTAACCTTACTAGTCCCTTTTTATATCTTACGTAGGATCAGTCTCGATACGGGAAAAGCTAAAGAAACTCATAAAATAACAAATCTAAGCAAAAGGCTATAAAACTGCTGAATTTATTTGAAAGGAATAAAAATTTTAGAAATAGCTATCTTTGTTTTTTATTACGTACAATTTGGAAACTTATATTTCATTCAATCTGCTCGGGTATTTCATTACTTTGAGTTAACTTCCAAGAAACGAATAAAATTATATTCATACGGACGTAAATTTGATGGAACATATGTCCATAGAATCAAGCATAACTGTTTTTATTAACAACTAATTTGTGAACTTTTAATTCGGTTGAATCACGTGTCAGTGTATCATTTCTTGATGTAATACCCTTAGTTAGAGAGTAAATAATATCCTAAATCCAAACACCTCTCACATATATATCGCTCAAATGTATTTATTAACAACGACGATTCTCAATGTGAATTCAAATGACAGCAAAACGAAGAACATAACCTGCAATAAAATCCCCTCAGACAACACAAAGTATATCACAATAGGCAAATAGAGTTTCGAAAAAATGAAAAAAAAACCTTGGAGTGATAGTCAGCGGAACAAATATTAGGACCGAAGAAATATCAGAACGCTTGCAGGCAGGTAAACGAATATTTTCCATTACAAGACTTGCAAATGCTTACGTAAAAATACCAAACTGAAAATATACAAAGTTGCCAATAAACCAATAGTTACATACAAAAGTCAAACAATGTGCTTAACAAAGAGAGACGAACAAATACTAGAGGTTCTTGAAAGAAAAATTCTAAGGAAGATATTAGGACTCAAAAAGATTCTGGTCAATGAGTACAGACCACTAATGAATTTGGAAATAGAAGATACTATCAAGTAAATTATATAAGATGCCAATGAACACGATGGTATGGATATGAATGAAGAGGAGATCCAGATACTACAAAAAGGGTAAGTAAATGCAAACTAGAGGGAGAGAGAAATTCGATAAACTTTTGTGTCGGAATGGATTTCGTTTTAAAAGTTGGAAGTGTTTATTTTGTTTGGACGCACTGGTGTAGGATTAGTCTCCTCTTAAGGGCTGGGTTGGAAGTCTTTTGGGGGTTGTAGTACGCGTTCATATATTGAGTTTGGTGTATTGGGTGGGTAGTTGGAAATCGGTAAGTTAAGAAAATGTCTAGAAAATTTGAGGAAAATTACTAGGAAAAATTTAAAGAAGGTGTATAGAATTGAGACTTTGGAGCGTGTTTTTCGCTAGAAAGTGTTCGGAGGAACAGTTATATCAATTGGTATCGGGCATTGATATTTGGAAGCAGCGAAGTTTAAAAAGTGTATGGAATAGTGTGACAAAAAGTGTTTAGAATTGGGACGTTCTGGTGGAAGACGAACCATGCATTGCTGCCGATACATATGATATGCAGTTGAGCTGGCTAGGTGTCGAAAATTATAATAAGCGAGATAGTGATATTTACTGAATTTGGGATGTCTCCGGTGTTTCAAGAGAGGGATAATAAGAATTTGTAATTGTGTATGAATTTTTGGAATTTGTGTGGGGAAAGTGTCTAAGAGACGTTTTTTTTTAAAAAGTGTATGAAATTGAGTGTTAATGATGAAAAATGGTCGAAATGAGTTTTGGAGACGTGCCAGCGGAGAATTGGGATTTTATATGTTGAGAAGGCGTTGAATAATAATAATCAATCATCAACTAAATGGGCGGGTAAAGATGCGGCTGTATTTGTTCCCTACGTCCATTCGTTAGTCCATTTGGGTAGTGAATAAATTTACCATGTGACAGGAAAACCGCAGAAGAACCTGTAACGCCGACGTGGGAGGTGGGGGGCGGTTGGAATATAGGGTTTGAATAATAAAATGGAAGTTTTAAGATAGGTAAAAATTATTGAAATTTTGAACATCTAACTATTAAAATAGGGAAGTTCAGTGGATGGTCTAGATAGTAGAAATATGTGTGAGAAAGATATAATTCTAATGTTTGATTATCGGATTGAAACTGTGGATTCGTCTAGGTAGTCGATGCATACGTCGGGGAGGTCGTAAGTCGTGGCTAGTAACCGAACTGGAGGAAATAAGAGGTTCCTCTTGGGTTTTGTGCCAAGAGGTCGTTTATTTGCGATCCACGGTGTGAGGAGGGCGTTTTTCGAGATTTCGTTGCCCGATTCGATAGTGCGACTAACGTATCGGGCTCGTAAGTTGTTCAGACTGGAAGAAATTGACTCGATGTCGATAATGACATATACGGTGTTGCTGGGTGAGTAGGGTGCTTTGTATTGAGAGTATCAGAGAATTGACTGCTCACAAGATCGAAGCTTTTTTGGGACATGATCGGGAAGGGTGCAATAGACGTTTGCTCAATAGTCGATCATAGGACGGATATATGTATTATACGTATGAAGTAAGGTGGTTGGGTGAGTTCGTCCGAAGCTTCCGCCGAGTACCTTAAGAAGATTAACTCATCGTCGGACTTTATTTAGTGTGTCTGTTAGGTAGGCCATCAAGTTGAGAGTGTGAGTAAATCTCACTCCTAAATAAACGGCTTCCCTACGGATTTCGAGTTGTTCTCCCCAAAGCACGAGGCAAAAGTTTGTTGGTAGACGTCGTTCACTCATGATGGAAGGGTGTTTAAATACGATGGCTTGAGTTTTCTGAGTATTGAGAGTCACCCGCCATCTTCTGCACCAATTTGAAAATTGAGTCAGTTGATTTTGGGATCGAATGTTGAGAGAGCGAATGTCAGTGGCGGAAATGATTAATGCGGTATCGTCTGCATATAATTGGATATTGTCCTGGGGGTGTCGTGGTACTGGTGTATCATACGTATAAATTATGTATAATAGCGGAGCGAGTATCAAGCCTTGCAGAACGCCGGATAGGCTATAACCAACTTTGACGCTGATTGATCGGTCTATAAGGTAGGAATATAATAATTTCACAATTTGATTTGGCAATCGGGGCTCGGTAGCTTTCTCACTCGTCCAGCGTGCCAGACTTGATCGAAAGCTTTTTGAACGTCCATGAAAATGGCGGCTGAACATCCTTGTTGATTTAAAGCTCGGGTTACGATGGTTTGAAGGTTGGTGGTTGCGTTCTGACAAGAGTGGCCTGGCCTGAATCCGAATTGAAATGCCGAAATTATATTATTTTCTGTACAGAAGTCCCAGATTCTCCCTTTTAACAAGCGTTCAAATATTTTACCTAGTGCGCTGATTATTAAAATTGGGCGGAAGGATTCAGGCTTTGTAGGGTCTTTGACGGGTTTGGGGATGAGAACTACGTTGGCTGATTTCCAACAACAAGGGAAGTAAGAGAATTCCAAACAGGCGTGTAGAGCAGAGGCAGGTTTTTGAGTGCCTGTCTCGAGATTCCGTCGTCCCAGGGCACTGTTTCTCCCCGCTCAGCACGCCTGTTGAACTTCTTCGATTGTGAAGGATGTAAGAAGCGGAGAGTTCCCATTTAGCGGAATATGGACGTGTGTGCTTCGAGTGATGTTGCGGGTTGGGAAATCTGTTTCGATGGCAAAGTCCCTGAGAAACCTTGGATTATCAGGTGGTGTAAAGACAGTTTGTGGGATATTTTTGAAGGCGGTGGATTTGTCTTCAGGGGTGTGCATTTTCTGTACTTTCACTTTGAGATGTGATTCCACCTACTCTTGAGGCCGACAAGGCGGTATAATTTTTGCCAAAACATGCGCCCTTGTCTGAAGTCCAGTCCGGCTGTATCGGCCATCCATTTTCTCTGCTTTTTAGCATTGATTTCATACCGAACCTGGGCGTTTAGTCGGTTCCATTGTGTCTTGACAGTGGAATCTCGAGTGCGGACGTATAACCTGTATAACTGTCCTTTTTGACGGATTTTAAGAAGAATTCGTTGCGGAAGTGCATGATAGTTGGAGTTTATTAGAGGAGAAGTGGTTTGCAAAGGAATCTCAATCGGCTTCTTTGAAATCGCGATATATGAAAGTTGATGACGGTGGTGGTATTGGATTACGTAAAGAGGTGTTGACCAGTAGTGGGGCATGGTCTGAGGTAATGGGGTCGCCTATAGAGCATTCGTCGTCTAAGATGGTGGAACAAAAATAAGGTTTATGTGTGTCAATTTATTGGCAAAGGTTTAAGTAAACCAAAAGGCCAAAAATTAACTGTCTCGACCCTTACTTCGTGGAATATGCTCATATTAGTGTTTTTAAATGAAACTCACGGTTTCTAGTTAATTCCACAATATAATAAAAGTTATTGAAAATTCTAAAAAATTGACAATTGTTTCGATGATATTGATTTATCGAAACAATTGTCAATTTTTTAGAATTTTCAATAACTTTTATTATATTGTGGAATTAACTAGAGACCGTGAGTTTCATTTAAAAACACCAAAAGGCCAATCTAATTTATTATTTGACTATAAAATTTTGTCTAACATTAGTAGATCTGCATACTGAGTGATTCAAGATCACTACAAAATAAGTTGGCAGATCAAAATAAGTTGGCAGATCGAATAAAGTTCGTAACGGGATCCGTTTTCAAGATACAGGGTATTGAAAAAATTTCATAAGAGATTATGTATCATTCAATTTTCCCCGAAAAGTTAGTATATCTAAAAATTGGATACTTTGTATCGTTTTCGGTATATCTTGATTTGAAAATGATGCAGTTATAACTAATACGGGTATAAAGTATGTTATAAAAACAGTTACCTATTTATTAAAAACCAAAAACAATAACACTATTCCAATGCTGAAGTTAGTAATCAACTGAAGAATAACAAAAAGATAATTGATTAGAATTTGACAATAAATATGAAATATTCAATCAGTTAGTGTAGGTAATAAATAATCAGAATGCATTCCGTTAAAAAAGTTTATGGTTCTACGCAAACCCGAAAATGGTTTTGTCTGAGTTAGCTATGCAAAACTGACATACATAGATTGTTGAAACGGCTTTTGATAAATGGGTAATTGTTTTTTAATAGTATATTCAGTAACAAGGTTATAATAAAAAATTCTAACCGAGTAGCACACTATACTTGATCCACAATCAAAGATTTTAAATATATATTTTTAATGAGATTTTCTGTCTCGACCCTTGCTTTGTGGAATCTACTCATATTAGTGTTTTAAATGAAACTAACTGTCTCTAAATAATTCTACAATATATTGATAAAATGTGAAAAATTCTAAGAAATTTGACATTTGTTTGCATACTAACGATAATATTTTTTATCGAAACATTTGTCAAATTTCTTAGAATTTTCAATATTTTATCAATATATTGTGGAATTATCTAGAAAAAGCTTCATTTAAAACAGTTATATACTTTTAAATTGAAATGAACAAAGGATCATTTATATTCCAGAACTCGATCACAAATATATTAGGTAAGCACTCAATAATTCAAGCAATATTCTATTTGAATTAGTTGTTATATTTATACAGTTCTCGAAATAAAGAACTGGTGCCTTATCGGAGGAATTTTCAACAATTGCGTGGGTCGTAGAAGATGAACTAACAGTCACATAATTTTAAGTGGAAGCCATGATTAGCGGAGTATTAGATCCAGTAATTGATGAGACTAGCGTATTTGCTATATTTATGCGATTTTGCACCTAATTTTCTATGTATCCATCTGTCACTTGAGACTTGAACATTATAATTCTTTAATTTGTTTTCTTTATATGTACCTGGAATAATTATTGTACCATTTTATTAATCTATTTGGGGGGCTGATCTAAAAGAATTGTAGGATATGGATGGGGATAGAACCGGTACCAAAGAACTACATAACTTTCATAAACTACCGTTTACACCGCAGGGCTACGGCTTCTCGCGAATACAATGATTAATATTGCATTTATAATTTAGAATGCCTTAACTATTTCAAATTTCATTATAAAATTTCAAATGCTTTCTATTGACTTAATTGTGTACATACTTTCGAAAGCATCAATTGATTTTTAGATGCTTCGACCAAAAACCAATAAATCCTTAGGATTTACGTTGGATCGCTGCATACAACTTGCATTATTTTGATATCCTCAACATTATTCTTTATAAAGATAAAGATGTGAGAATAACGCCTGAATTTGAAAAAAAACGCTTAGCACGCAAATTAAATAGGGTTCTGAAGAGGAGTGGTAACCGCAAACATGCATGTTTCTAGCTCATTTGTTATCATCAGTACGGTATAACCAAGTATGGGTGTGAATCTGGACATCAAACATTCATTGACACCTAACACAGAACTAGAAGTACTACATATTTGTGATAAGAAACCGGAATTGGATTTCCTTGAAGAATTATACATAAGAAGACACTTATGAAATCCACAATATGAAGTTGTCAATGAACAGATGAATCTAGGAAGTTCTCCACTTTAAAACTGTATTCTTAAGTGATAATTGTAAAGATCAGCCGATATAGTTTTCCTGATTTTCTGTACCATTGCACAGTTATACTGATCGTAATTGGGAAGGTATCAGGACATTCCCATAAGGCTAATAATACCTAACCTTTAATATTTGTAATATCATATCTCCTTCATATTTCTTTTAATATATATTAATTCAATCACAAGGTAGGGTCTAGCCAAAAACAATTATTAAACATCAGGTAGGCATCAAATGAAATGTTACTTATGTCATTTTCACGTTGATATTCAATATCGAAACAATTGTCAAATTTCTTAGAATTTTGAAACTTTTTTTCAATATATTGTGTAATTATCTAGAAAAAGTGAGTTTCATTCAAGACAGTAACAAATTCATGTAATAATGTGTGTAATTAGTTACTCAACTTTCTATTACAAAGACAAAAATTACGTCGTCTGTCAAAATTTGTTTGTCAGACAACGTAATTTTTGTCTTCACAATTCAATCAGCAACATTCAGCAAAGAATAGTATCGAAATAAATATAACAAGGAAACATGATATGAAATATGTCATACAATGTTGAAAACAGAAACATCCAAAAGTGTTGTGAAGGGAAATCCAACAATAACTCACCAAGAATTACAGAGACGAAGGATAATAGAATAAAACACTTCGTTTCACCTCCCCAACACGAATGAGTTAATAAATCTATTTAAAAACATAGAACGAAATGAATTCAATTTTTTTGTTGGGAAATACAATTTGTACGTTTTATTTATGTTGACAACGTGATGGACGCATAGTAGTAAAACTATAATTAGCGGAAGTGTCTCCCAACAAGAGATTAGGTTTTACGTTCTGTTCAAAAATTGTGTTTTCATTTGGAAAAAAAAATTGATTGTGAAAATTAAGCAGTGGGTTAATTAGTGAATGGTACATACATACGCATGCTGGCAATGCAAATTTCGAACTCTAACTTATTCCATTTTTTATCATAAAAACATTTTGTATTGAAATTAATTGTTTAAGTAACGTTACTAACAATGCGATGTTCTACATTGGCGGCATTGTTACATATTGTGAGCGAAGAGATTTTTTTTGTAAATACAAAGAATTGGTTTTGTTACGATTATTCATTGATCATTTGTCATTGTATATTCTGTTTTAGCAACATATCCCGCCCCTTGATGGCAAACAAAGAGGAAATGCCCATCTCGGCTCATCAGAAATGAAAGGTTACGGTTTTGTATGCATCTAACAAATGCATTAATAATGTCTATCAAATTGAATGGAATAATTCGTTTCCACGAAACAGAATCAAATTCGATAAGAATCTACATATACGTATACTTTGTAAGAATGTGAGTGATTTCAAACTCATTACTAATGGAAAATAGTAAAAACTTCTCCCATTGATAAGGGTTGCTTAAGAACTTCGGAGCGAAATGAATACTATACGGTTTGTGCAATATTTAATTATTCTTTTAGTCTCTTCTCAAGTCTACATCACAGTTGTTAATTTTCAAAAGCAAGTGAAAGTTGTTTCGATTTTGCATAGTCAGCATATTCTAGTGAAAGATTATTGTGTTGCGGGACAATGTAATCCTAGATAAACTCAAAGAATGAGGTTTCAGCTGGTTAATACCTCTGAACGTTGATGATTGTTTCGTGCTACACGTCGGGAAGAATAACCCGAAAACTCCGTATTTTATCAGTGGAGAGGCATTAACCACTGCTCATCACATACCGACCACAGTTTAATAATTAAGTCAAACTTGACTTGTAGTGATCATGTTTCTCATATTTGTAAACACGCGAACTATAAAGTGTTCCTAACACAAAAAATTCTCGAAACTTAATGCAAACTGTTAAAGTGCTTTGTCCGAGCCATACTATAATACGCCAGGCCTTCGTTGTATCCAGATTTATTTCGCGATCGGAAAATGCTGAAAAAAATACAAAGGCGAGCAACCAGATTGTATCTTTGCCGTACTAGACCCACGTACTGAGAGATTTTATTTATGGCAAATCTCATAACATTTGAAGAATGAGGTGCGAGGTGACCTTCTATCGCTCTGAGTTTTGAAATTCAACTTCGGCGAACCTCAAGCAGCTTTCCCCCTCAGTTTGGATAACCAACTATGTGGGCAGTCATGAGGGATGAAAAAAGAGCCTTTTAGAACACATTAGAGGCAAAACTTTCTGAGTAACAGAATCTTTGATATTTGGAATTGTCTTCCCCAGCAAATAATTGATTCCGAAATTGTTAATAGTTTCAAAAACCAAATAGACTCTCATATTTTCAATCCTTAGTTAAGTTTTAGGCTCACTACTTGTTTTTTTCTCTTTATCTCCATAGGCACTTAAATTCAACAACTTATTATGGGCAGAACAGAACTTGGTCCTTTGCTTTCCATAGAATAGTAACAATAATAATGTAATAAATGCGAATACCAAATAGAAAAATTTAAATTATTAACTTTCAGAACACACGGTAAAACATATTTTATTTCAAACATAATTAAAAAGTGGAATGCGACCCACTTTTTGTTTAGAAAAATGTTACAAAAACATAACAGCTTTGAAACAAATAAAACATTTTACTAGGTCAAAATTAAATAATTGCTTTGTAAACAACTAGCTAATAACGAAAAATCGAGGCCGCTTCAAAACAAAAAATGGATTTTCCCAATTCAACAAGAAAACCTCAAACCTAATTCGGGGGTATAGTAAAAACCAAGTACAGACCAGTCAGGGAGACAGACAGTGTCGGAGCGACAAACGCGAAGGGAAAAATCCTTTCCCTGTCACAGTAACGGGTATTAGTTTTCTTGGTGTTCAGAGGAAGACGTTTTTCTCCATTGTGTCAGGGTGTAATAGGGATACTTAGATATCCTTAACGGTGAACACTGTCCCCCGTAGGTGACACAAAACGGGAAAACTCGCCCTCTACGCGAACTTCAACATAGCTCAATACTGGTTACAAGCGTTACCCGCAGAGTTTAGAAAGATAGTGAAAGCAGGCAGTAATTCGAAGACCGGAGAAAGGGAGTTTTTCCACGCGGTAAGTTTTTGGACAAGTTGAGATTTAAGTTTGTTCTTGAGGGGAAATTTATTCGTTTTATTATTGTGCGCTGGTTCTGAACTTGGTATCTATAACTTAACTATATACATAGGTAGAAGCTATAACAGTAGACCTATTTCGTTATTTATTCTTTCACGGGGGTTTGACAAGTTGGCAGGTTTCAATTAGGTACTGCAGGTCCAGGCTCACAATTTGGGCACTTATCGCTATATAAGATATGAGTTATCGTGTGTGATGTCAGAATAAAGTTTTCTTCAAAATTGTAGGAACATTTCCCTTTCTCTAGGGTGCATATAACCGACAGGAGTTGGGCACTATTTATTTGAATATTGTTTTACACCACATTATTCGCTTCCACCTCGTAGATGGGAGATGAACAGAGGGTTGAACCGTGATTTATTTGTATCGAGTAACACGGGCCGGGAGCGTATGATCTTGTATCCTTGAAGTCCCATTTCCAGGGATATTTTCGCGACGATTAATAAAAGCTAATTAATTCAGACGTGATTAGGTAACTTCATTCATATCAAGTAAAATAAATAAACATTGTAGGTTATTCCAAGACCTGAAAAATTTGCAGCCCGGCACTCACGCACTGAACGGGAGTGTCGATAAACATCTATTACTCATAGATCAGCAGAATTCCTTTAAACGACTCCGATTCCACTTTCTGTTTATACAGGGGGCATTGACTCGAAATGACAGTCGATTTGTATATTGAGTGAATGAGAACGACGAATACTCAGTGTGTATTAGTTTATTACTTTCAGGCTAAGCGCTTTCGGCTGTTAAGCCATTATCAAAGCCGTCCTATGAAAAAATACAAAGCTTGTGAAATTTTGAAAAAAACAATTTAAAAAAGGTTGAACTTACGTCATTTAAAAAAGTAGTTGTCAAAGCCATCAAGTTGATCAAAAACAATACTCAAGATAGAACCATCGTTATGATTGAGTCATTCGAATAAAAACATTAAAATACCCTATTGTAAGGGTGTAAAATTATATTCACATGATGTAAATTCACTCAAAATTAAAAAACTGAATTAAAACAGATGACAAGTTTGACATTAGAATTACGGTGGCTAATAAGCCAGCGCGCCGTAAAAACAAGTGCATGACAATACAACATATTTACACGACGAACACTGAATCAAAAACATGATTGTAAAGATGAAAAAAATTTTCTATAGTGAACTGAAAATTGTAGGGAACCCCGAATATTACATTTATTTTTAAATTTGAAAATGAAGTTAAAGATGTGAATAAAGCAAAAAAATTGAAAAACTATTCAAATTCAATTCCCAACATTCATCCAATTTAGATGAATAGTAAAATCCCCCTCATCCCTCAGCTGCATACTGAAACCGAATTAAGAGGTTGGATCCATTCCCCAGCCAGTCAGGAACAAGCGTAGTAACCTAAACGTGCGAAATGCTAGATAACATAAATTGAATATTTAGTTGTAAATGCATCCATGGACAACTAAATATTTGATTTATGTTATCTAGCATTTCGCACGTTTAGGTTACTACGCTTGTTCCTGACTGGCTGGGGAATGGATCCAACCTCTTAATTCGGTTTCAGTATGCAGCTGAGGGATGAGGGGGATTTTACTATTCATCTAAATTGGATGAATGTTGGGAATTGAATTTGAATAGAGTTTTTCAATTTTTTTGCTTTATTCACATCTTTAACTTCATTTTCAAATTTAAAAATAAATGTAATATTCGGGGTTCCCTACAATTTTCAGTTCACTATAGAAAATTTTTTTCATCTATACAATCATGCTTTTGATTCAGTGTTCGTCGTGTAAATATGTTGTATTGTCATGCACTTGTTTTTACGGCGCGCTGGCTTATTAGCCACCGTAATTCTAATGTCAAACTTGTCATCTGTTTTAATTCAGTTTTTTAATTTTGAGTGAATTTACATCATGTGAATATAATTTTACACCCTTACAATAGGGTATTTTAATGTTTTTATTCGAATGACTCAATCATAACGATGGTTCTATCTTGAGTATTGTTTTTGATCAACTTGATGGCTTTGACAACTATTTTTTTAAATGACGTAAGTTCAACCTTTTTTAAATTGTTTTTTTCAAAATTTCACAAGCTTTGTATTTTTTCATAGGACGGCTTTGATAATGGCTTAACAGCCGAAAGCGCTTAGCCTGAAAGTAATAAACTAATACACACTGAGTATTCGTCGTTTTCATTCACTCAATTTGCATCTAGTGTGTACACCATATCCACAGGCATTTCTGATTTGTATATTATCTGTTTTAAGAGCAGCATAGGTGTTTTTCGCACGAGACAGTGGAGCTTCGAAATTAGGGTTGAATAATACGCCCCTCGCACACGTTAAACATGTTAAATGATAAGTGGGTAGGAAATTAATTTTTTTATTCTATTTCATGGTGAGGGATATTATACTTATTTGTTGTTGGTCATATGTTATACAGCGAAAGATTTAGTAAGTACGATTATAGATAAGTGTATAGTTACTTTGATAGTGGGGAAATTTAATAATTTGTCTTAATTTTATTTCTTACATATATATATATATATATATATATATATATATATATATATATATATATATATATATATATATATATATATATATATATGTATACAGAGAAAGTCTTATTATATTTTTTTTCAACTTTGTGGTTTCCCCATACTTTATTTTTATAATCCTACCCCAAGTTTTCCCTAGAGTGTGTATACGTAGCGGATACGAGGACGAACTGAGAGAACAATTCTGTCCTAGCGAAGGAAATCAAACCGTTTTAAGACCAGGCGCTCCCCGCCTAAATCGGACTGGATTTTGCCTCACACGCTCGGCTGCATATTTGAGAAATGAATTGGTGACCCAAGGTCGAGATTCATTACAGTGGTGACAGCGTTTTTCTGTTAATAAGAGAATAAGTAACAAAGGGTAGAGTGGTGATAGATTTGTTAGAGTGGAGACAGCGTTTATTACAATAATTTGGTTTATAAGTGATTTGAGAACAGTATAACTATATATAACTTTAGGGACAGTATAATCACGATTGGAACACAATCCCAAAATTTCTATAAAAACTATGCGGATCACGCAGAGAGGGATAGAGAGAGCTTTTTAAAACGATAAACGAAGATAATTTACGTAACAATACCACCTCCTGTTTTGCCAATTTACTAATACAAATTGGTTGGTACATGAGCTGTTCAATTAGATGTGCATTGTTAGTTCGAAGACATATTATATATAATTTGGAATCCAACTTGATTTAATTACATTTCTTTCAGTTAATATATCCAGAGACCTGACAGGTTATCAGTTTTATCCACTATATTCGTTAACATCCAGTACAGGTACTGGGATCACATATCCAGATATGGTTTTACCTTTTCACTTTCCACTAAATAAACTCTTAGTACTTTTCTCTCGTTCAATTATTTCTACTCTAACTGTTTCTTCCAGAAACATTATTGGATAATTCTAAATTTCTTGAAGCACCAAGCTCTAAGCTCGACGACACTTGATTCGTCTGCATGCTCATATTTTAAATGGGCTTAACCCATTTATCCCCAAGGGGTCGCCCCAGACTAAAAATGAATACATTACGCATTGTCATTTGCAGATGGCATTAAAAGTAGATCTGTCTAAGAGAACGTACTTGCTTCATCGTATTATCACTCCCGCGAGACTTGCAAAAGCGTACACGCGTTTCTAGATGCTGCGAATTACGAACGTAAATATAAAAAAGAAACAATGTCTTCAGACTATCACTGCTTTCGTGTTATTATTTTGTTCATATATTTATATCTTTGTAAGGTGTTCTTGTGAATACCTGTCTCCATTTTATTTGATTTGTGTACGATATACGTGAATGATGAACCGTTTTTATCACTGGCTCGTTAACGACCCCTTGATGAAGAAAAATCATACACAATTTGGCACTACTGCCCAAAATTGTGAAAGATTTGTGTCAAGACTAAGTTCAATTAAAACGAAAAATGCATAGGAGACTTTTTTAAATACAGCGGAAAGTTGCAGCCCTGTTAAATTTAAAAGTAAATCGGCAATTAACGTGCAACCAACTGCTGTTGCTCGACGAAGACCAGGAGTACTAAGGGGTTGCAAAAGAGCTCCTATAGGCCGCTCAGCCCCATGCGAACCAACACGACAAAGAGCAAAACGGCGTCATAATTTGGCAGAAAATGTACGAGAAAATCTTCCAAATGCCTTAAAACATGGCGCTACACACTAAATACTGTCCTTTTTTTATTTTATGTAAGTGCCTCTTCAATTGAGGTAAAATAATGTATGTTTATTTTATATTTCTTTCAATATAGTATATGTATATATTCATATTATTCATTCATTTCTTTGAAGCTCTGATTATTTTGTAAATAATTATGCTATTTTTTCTAAGGGTACATTTTATAAAATTATTTTCTATAAAAAAGATATCTCCATATTTTATTAACAAGGAATTCTAAATATAAGCTGTTATTCAATCTCATTGAGAACGTTAAAAAATTATACTGACAAATACGTGTAGTCTTTGGAAAATTTTGAACTTAAATTTTTAATTAATTATTCCTACTTTGCTAAATCAAAATTTAATAACTCATCAAATTTATTTAAAATAAACATATCTCTTGAATCGCCCGTATCAATATAATAAGTAGTAAGACTGTTATACTTTTAAGAAATGCAATTTATAAAAATATTAGAACACATTAAAATCGTTACAATTCTTGATGAAATGGAATCTAAATTTCTGAATTGTATAATACGTACAAAAACAGTTTTAGATATTTCAACATGAAATATTGTTTGGTGAATATAATACTAATGCTCTACCGCCTAAAACATTCTGACCCTGTAAATAGCCCATCATCGTCCCGACATTCTTACCCCTGATCTAGCGCATGTAGTAACATTATCCCACTCAAAATAGCCTCATCGAATGTGATTGGTCAGATTTTTGGACTATGGCTAGAATGGGTGGCAGAATGTTTTAATGCTAATGGTACTGTGAAATGAGTATGAAAATGAGCCCATGCAAAAATGTAAAAGATATTCGGTCAAAGACAAAATGGGAATAAACGATTTTGAAGATTGAAACTTACTTTTCCGCATTTGTGAGATGCCCTGAACAATGAACTGTCACTCGAATACACTTCGGGGGGCTTATCGTGCTAACAAACCAAAATTTCTCCAAAAATAATCAAAAATATAGTATATCTGGATTTATAGGACCCGCTGTACTCGCTCTAGTCAGCTGAAAATCAATAGGGTACATCTATGAGATATTCAATCATAAAATTGGTCAATTTTATAAACTCTGGAGGCTGTATCGTGCTAACAAACTGAAAATTCTCCAAAAGTGACAAAAATTTGGTACTTCTAGTACCATAGCACCCGTTGTTCTGGCTTCAGTGAGCTGAATGTCAAAAAGGGCCATCTTTGAGACGCTATAAATAATATTCAATCTTAAAATTGGTCACTTGTATATACTCCGGAGGCTGTATCGTGCTAACAAACTTAAATTTTCCCAAAAATGACAAAAATGTCGTACTTAAAGTACTATAGCACCTGTTGTACTGGCTCGGGTGAGCTGAAAATCGATAGGGTTTATCTGTGATAGTATTCAATCATAGAAGTGGTGGCTGAAGGTGTATCGTGCTAACAAACTGAAATTTCTCGAATATAACAAAAATTTCGTACTTCAAGTACCATAGCACAATTGGTGACTCTTTGTACTCCGGATGCTGTATCGTGCTAACAAAACATGTAACGAAAAGTGGCCGACGACAACGACGACGATGACATATTGTAGTGAGTTATAAAAGACAATAAGGACAAAAGGTCTTTAATTAAGTATAAAAATAGAATCTAATAATAATATCTAATTTTAATATTCAAGAGATAATGAACTCATAACACGTTTGTTTATCAGTCATGACCGAAGGGTAAACAACATTCTTTCATAGTTTGAACTTGAACGTGAAATTGAAGTCATCGACTTGAAGTATTGTCAAATATTTCCTATAAATAATTAAGCATTGAGAAATGGCGAGAACTCAGTATTTATATTCGATATAGTTCTAATGTAGATTAATGTGTAAATTGTATTTAGATTAATATACTAACCCAGTGAATTAAATCAGAGTGTTTCTTATTCAACCCCAACACATGGTTACGAGGTAAGTGTTTCTCAACAATAAATGGTGTTATGGTTTAATCGAGGTATCTACGAGGGCACTTGCTAAGTAACCACTACATGGCGATCCTGCAAATTAAATGGTAATGCTATTGGTATAATGGTATCGCCACTACATGGCGATCCTGCAAACTAATGGGACATGGTAATTATGAAATGGTTATGGTCTAATTAATGGTAAAATAGATATCGCCACTACATGGCGATCCTGAGAACGAAATGGTAAAATTAATTGTATAATGGTTATCGCCACTACTACATGTACTAGTTAATGGTAATGGAAAAATACGGTAATATGGACCCTAAGAACTAATGGTAACTGCAAATAAATGGTAATTAATGGTAACCGAGATCCTGAAAATCAAATGGTAATTAATGGATAACCGAGATCCCGCCATAAGGACACGTGAAAATATATGGTTTTTTATCTAAATTTGGGACCTTGGAGAAAACAAACAATGGGAGGTTCAGCCACAAAACAAGAGGCAAAAGAAACGGGTACAGTCAACAATACATTCATGGTACAACAAGACAGTTTCACGACGCATGTAATGGTTCTACTATACATCATAACTGTAGCTTTCATTCTAAAATTTATCTGGTCGGTGTGGAAAACTCACAGGAGGGCACTGAAAAGAGATATCAACAGAGGCATTGCAGCGAAGCAGGCAACAGGAACCCTCACCGTGTAAAATAAAACTGTAAGTACCTAAACATTCTATTCTTGTGTACGAATCTTTAAATGTCAATAACGTGGGAAGATTTTGATGATAAGTTACGAATAATTGTGGACGAAGTTAATAAACAGGGAAAAAGAGTTTTGAAAAAAGAAACTCCTAAAAATCCTGATATACATATAGAAGTAATTAATACCATAGTAGGTCTTTATAATAATTTTGTTAGATTAATAGGTAAAAATTGGAAAAATTTAAGTTTATTACAACAAGAAAGTTGTAGAAATTATTCAGATAAAATTAGAGATAAGGCTGCTAGGGCATTTCAAGCGTTAAATTGTATTATTATAATACCTAACTCTATTTTGGAGGAAATCGATACGGAGGTATTACAAGCAATAAGCAAACAATTGAAAATGGCGACTAGTATGAATGATTTTTTTAATTTTGCGAGTAAAGTGTTACCGAACGAATTTAACGGTGAAGCAAACAAATTACAGTCATTCTTAGATTCATTAGATTTACTACAAATAAATGTGACGGGTAACGAAGAAAATTCTATTTTATTAATAGAAACGAGGTTAACGGGAAAAGCCAGAAGCTTGATCACGACGGAAAACTCCATTGCTGACATCAAGAATAAACTGAAAACAGGGATAAGAGGAGACAATCCAAGCCTTCTCTTAGCGAAACTGGGTAAAGTAAAACAAAATGGAAAAGATGTTACACAGTATGCAACAGAGGTAAAGAAATTGGCGGAAAGATTACAGGCAGCATACATATCGGAAGGGATGCCAGAACGACTAGCCGAAAAATATACGAAGGAGGCGACGATTAAGGCAGTAACTATGAACGCCGCAACGGACGCAACCAAAACAATAATTGCAGCGGGAAGTTTCGAAACGACACAAGAGGTACTATCGAAATTGGTTTCAGTGGAAGGCATAATAGGACAACAACAAGTTTTACACATGAAAGATAACAGGAATTTCTTCAGGAAGTCAAACTTCGACGTTAGGAATAATCACAGGCGTGGAAACAGCAGAGGATTTTATAACGGTAATCATCCAGGAAGAACGTTTCGACAGTATAATCAAAGGAACAACTATGGCAGATACGAAAATTATGATACGAAATTCAATAGGAATAATAATTACAATAACCACAGTAAAAATAACGTGAGAATATGTGAGATAGAAAATGAAGAAGCAAGAGAGACTCAGAAACAATTGGGGTTTTGAATGAAAAATCAGATAACGAAAACAAAATTTCAGGAACATATTCAGCATACTATTTAGATTTATCACTTTCTAACTTTATAGAAATTCACACAAGCGTATCAGACAACATCTGTAATTTTATATTAGATACAGGAGCAGACATTTCTCTAATCAAAATTTCTAAAAATTGTCCACATCATCTAATTGAGACTAGGAATAAAATAAGCATTAAGGGGGTAACTGAAGGCTCAGCAAAAACTCTAGGTCAAATATGCATAAACCTTTATATTAATAACATAACTTTAAGTCATTGTTTTCACGTAGTGGAAGAAAATTTTCCAATACCTACGAATGGACTAATAGGAAGAGACTTCATGACAAAAAATAATTGTATATTAGACTATTCACAATCAGAATTGCACATAAATTACAAACCTAACAGGCGAGAAACCATACGAATTTTTGGTAATCCAGAATATGATACCTTAGCAATACCACCTAGATGTGAGGTATACAGGCTAATAGAAAATTTCAAGAATTTGAGAAAGGATACAGTAATAGAGCAACAAGAAATAGCACCAGGAGTATTTATAGCCAGATCCATAGTATCAAGGACAACACCTTACGTCAGAATTTTAAATACAAATTATGAAAGTATTACAGTAAAAACTAGGAACATTGAGACCTTAGATTTAGATTTATTCGATATATATACAATTAAGACTGATAATAGTAACAGACTGAAAGAATTAAGGAAAGCACTAAACTTAGAAGTACCGGAATATGTAAGAAATGATTTAACAAAACTTTGTGAAAATTACGAAGATATATTTGCTTTGAAGAATGATATACTAACGCACAATAACTTTTACGAACAAAAGATATCAGTAAAAGATGATACACCGATATACATAAAAAATTATCGTACACCACATTCGCAAACGACGGAATTAAATAATCAAGTAGAAAACCTTATAACACAGGGAATAATTGAACCCTCAGTATCAGATTATAACAGTCCAGTACTACTCGTACCAAAGAAATCGACGAATCAAGATAAGGCATGGAGACTTTGTATAGATTTTAGACAGTTAAATAAGAAAATAGTCACAGATAAATTTCCTTTACCTCGTATAGACGCAATTTTGGATCAATTAGGGAGAGCAAAATGGTTCTCAGTTTTAGATCTTATGTCAGGTTTTCATCAAATACCTCTAGAACAGTCTTCTAGAAAATACACTTCGTTTAGTACAGAAAAAGGCTCATTTCAATTCACAAGACTACCCTTTGGGCTAAATATAAGTCCTAATAGTTTTTCAAGGATGATGTCAATCGCATTTTCAGGGTTAACTCCAGAAAAAGCTTTTCTCTATATGGACGATATAGTTGTGATAGGAATTTCAGAAAATCATCATTTAACCAATCTTAGAAAGGTGTTTGACGCATGTCGAAAATTCAATTTAAAATTAAATCCACAAAAATGCCAATTCTTCAGGCGAGAAGTCACATATTTAGGTCATAATTTATCAAAGGATGGTGTTTCACCAGATAAAGCAAAATATTCGGTCATTCAGCATTATCCAGTGCCGAAGAATGCCAACGAGGTCAGAAGATTTGTTGCATTTTGCAATTACTATCGAAGATTCATTCAGAATTTTGCCGAGATATGTATTCCTTTAAATAGGTTAGCTAGGAAAAACGTGAAATTTGAATGGTCACAAGAGTGCGAAAACTCATTTCAGGTCTTAAAAAATGCACTAATGAACCCACCAATTTTAAGATATCCAGACTTCAATAGACAATTCATATTAACCACAGACGCTTCAAATAGCGCATGTTCAGCAAACTTAAGTCAAAATTATTAAGGGATTGACCTACCCATCGCATTCGCATCACGCAGCTTCAAGAAAAGCGAACTTAACAAACCCACCATCATAAAAGAGTTATTAGCAATCCATTGGGGAATTAATCATTTTAAGTGTTATTTATATGGTTCACCACACTTCATAGTAAAAACGGATCACAAGCCACTAACACATCTATTCGCAATGAAAGATCCGACCTCGAAACTCACGAGAATACGAATTGATTTGGAAGAATACGATTTTGAATTACAATATGTTAAAGGTACATCGACTTACGCGGATAGCATATCGAGAATATCCATAGATGAACTTAAGGATTTATACATACATAATTCACATGTCTTAGCAATCACAAGAGCACAAGCGCAAAAAGAAAACGCCCAAGCAGGAAAGGATCAAAAGAATAACGTGGAAACAAAGGAAGTAAGAATACAAAAACCAGCAGTAATAAAAGTTTTAAACAATCTTGAGGCACATAAATTACCAATTTTACATTTTGAAAATAACCGTATCTCGCTAAGGATGAGCATTCGGATCAAAAATAAGTTGAAATTTAGTGAAGCCGTAAATACCGGATTAAACAACTTCGACCTAGGACGAACGTTGGAAAAGCTTGAAGAGCTATCGGTAAGAAATGAAGTAAAAAGAATGAAAATATATACAAATGATGATATATTTCAAAAGTGCACAGTAAAAGAATTTACAGAAGTAGGAAATCACAGGTTGAAAAGTAGTCAAATATGTATATGCGAAGTACCAAGAACGGTACAGCAAAAAGAAGAAATCAAAAAGATATTAGAAAGATACCACAACGATCCAATGTTTGGAGGACATATAGGAAATAATAGATTATTAATGAAACTAAGAGCAAATTTCAAATGGAAAAACATGGAGAGAGACGTAAGAAAGTACGTAAAGAATTGTCATAAATGTCAAGTAAACAAAGCAAAGATTACTCATAAAGAAAAATTTGTCATCACAGATACAGGGATAAAACCGTTTGATATTATTTACATAGACACAATAGGTTCGTTTGTAGAAAGTAACAACGGGAATCGTTATTGCATTACAATACTATGCGAACTAACTAAATACGCAGTTATGATACCAGTTCAGAATAAAGAAGCACACACTATAGCAAAAGCAATATTCGACAATTTTATACCGAATTACGGGCTGATGAAGGAGATAAGAACAGATCAGGGAACAGAATACAAGAATGAGATAATGAAGAATTTAGCGGAACTTTTAAATATAAAACATAATTTTTCAACGGCTTACCATCACGAAGCAATAGGCAGTTGTGAAAGGTTACACCGAACATTTAATGAGTATGTAAGACACTTTATCGCAGACTCCAGGAATAACTGGTGTGAGTTTGTTAAAACGTTTGCTTACTGTTATAATACTACCCCGAGTACATATCATGGATACACTCCTTTTGAGTTACTATTCGGGAGAAAGCCCAATTTGCCAGAATTCTTAGGTGAAAAAATCGAACCATGTTATAATTTTGAAAGATATGATAAGGAATTGAAGTACAAATTACAATACGCTAATGAAAGAGCCAGACAGTTTCTAATAAATAATAAGCTAAATAGAGTCAGTAGTAGTGAAAAGGATTCCTCACCTGTAAATTTTAGAATAGGGGAATTAGTAATTTTAAAAAATGAAGGTAGAAATAAATTTGATCCACATTATTTAGGTCCGTTTAAAATATCGGGAATAACAGGTGTAAACTGCGAGATCACATCTCCAGACAATAAGACGCAAATCGTACACAAAAATCGAATGTTCAGATACGTTGACCGGAAACAAATGTAAATAAGTGAAGAGTGTTTATAAACGAACAAAGTAGTAGCATTTTTTTTTCTGAAAACCGTCTATTCGTGTTGTTATTGATGAAAAACGTACTAATAACTCAAATTTTTTGATCAAAATCACAACTTTTTTTGGGGTAAACCAATACTTTTCTTGCGTATTAGATGGATTGGGCGGAAAAGTAATAGATGTGGCCCAACGGAGTGCAATATAAAATGTATAACACATATATGGTGGTGTGAAATAACTGGATAAAAACATATCAAATTACAGAATCGCTAAGAGAGGGAAAAAGTGGAATACACCAGTATTGGACTGGATGATTGATTCAAGTGTTGCTAATGCTAGTCGGTTAGCCCGCTATAAAGGATATGATGCAGACAATCTCCATTGTAGGCGAGAGAGTTCACAGTATCATCTGAAGAAATATGGAAATAAGCCGAAAATTCCAGGACCTAAAAGGGCTTCTTTGTACTGTACCACTTCGGAAGCATTCCACTCGATAATCTGCCAACAGACAAGAGGAAGATGCTCCCTTTGTAAGAATAAAACCACTAAAGCGTGCGAGAGTTGTCGAGTTTCACTAGCCGATAAATGTTTGAGGAATTTCATAAATTGTAATTACATTCAAATTAGTGTTTTTAAATGAAACTCAAGGTCTCTAGTTAATTCCACAATATAATACAAGTTATTGAAAATTCTAAAAAAATGACAATTGTTTCGATAAATCAATATCATCGTCAGAATGACAGAAGTTACATTTCATTTTATGCCTACCTGATGTTTAGTAGTTATATTTTTGGCTAGACCAAGAAGTAACCTAAGTTGTGATTGGCTTAATATATGTTTACAGAAAAAGAAGGAGATGTGATATTACAAATATTGAAGCTTAGATATTATTAGCCCTATAGTGATATCCTGGATATCATTTTTCCAATTAAGATCAGTATAACTGTGCAATGATATAGAAAACCAGGAAAACTATATCTGCTGATCGTTACAATTATCACTTAAGAAGACAGTTTATTAGTGGAGAATTCCCTAGATTTAACTGTTCATTGACAACTTCATATTGTGGGTTCCTTAAATGTCTTCTAATTTCCAGTTCTTCAAGGAAATCCAGTTCTTGTTTCTTTTCACAAATATGCAGCACTTCTAGTTCTGTGTTAGGTGTCAATGAATGATTGGTGTCAAGTAGATGTTTTGCGTAGTGGGATTTATCTGGTTGTTTTAATCTGTAAGCTCGTAAGTACTCACTGTATCGTATATCAAAATTCCTAAGGGTCTGACCCAAATAGACAGCATTACATTCTGGACATTTGAGTTTATATATACCTGACTTCTTTAATAGTGGTATTTTTGTTTTTACATTTAACAATTTTGTACTAACGTTACTTTCTGTTTTAAAAGAAATTGTTGCATTCGTTGCTGAAGATATTATCTTTGAAATATTATTAGAAATATTTCCTGCATATGTGATGGTTTTATAAGTTTTAATTTCATCAGCTTGTTTAGGATATATTAGTTGTAATGCCACTTTTTTCTCTTTTTTACTAATTAGTTTATTTATCATATCTAATAGATAACCGTTAGATGTTGCTATTTGTCTAATTGTATTAATCTCTCTATCAAAATTACATTTGTTCATAGGAACTAAAAAAGCTCTATGTATCATTGAATTATATGCTGCTAGTCTGTGTGAGACAGGGTGGTTAGAATTGAATGGAATTGTCACATCAGTCTGTGTTGGTTTTCGGTAAATTGAATAATCAATTACATTATTAACTCTTTGAATTTTTAAATCAAGGAAATTGATTGAGCTATTTTCTTCAATTTCTAATGTAAATTTAATTTTCGGGTGTAAATTATTGATGTGGTTGAAAAACACATCTAATTGTCGCTCACTACCCATAAAACAAGCTAATATGTCATCCACATATCTATACCAAAATAAAATATTTTTCGAAATATTACTTTCAAAGATCTTTCTTTCTAAATTGTCCATAAAAATGTTTGCTAAAATAGGTGATATAGGGCTTCCCATTGGTAAACCTTCATTTTAAATATATATCTTATTGTCAAAAGTGAAATAATTCTGATTAATGCATACATCAAATAAATTAAGTATATCTGATATTCTTCCTGGATTAATATTTTTATCTTCTAGTATTTTCTTACAAGTATTAGACATTCTTTAGGAGGAATTTTAGTAAACATATTAGTTACATCGAACGATATGAGTTTATAGTTATCTTGCAAGTGGATTGATTTCAACTTTTTGATTAGTTCTATTGAATTTCTAATTGAGTACTGAGATTCATATCCGTAAGTATTGAGTATATTGTTGAGCTTTTTTGCCAATATATTATTAGGAGCATTAACATAAGAGACTACAGGTCTAATTGGTTTCGTTATTTTATGTAATTTAACTGTTCCATATAATTGTGGACAATGAGGATTCTTATGTATGATAGACCTCTTTTCGTAATCATTTAAAAGATAATTTGAATTATTAACAATATCCCTTACATTATTAGAAAACTTCTTTGTTGGGTCTGCTTTAAGAACTTTTACATCGCAGGTTACTTCTTGGTATAGCCAAAAATATAACTACTAAACATCAGGTAGGCATAAAATGAAATGTAACTTCTGTCATTCTGACGATGATATTGATTTATCGAAACAATTGTCAATTTTTTAGAATTTTCAATAACTTGTATTATATTGTGGAATTAACTAGAGACCTTGAGTTTCATTTAAAAATACTAATATGAGCATATTCCACGAAGTAAGGGTTGAGACAGTCAATTACATTCAAATTGTTTTCATTCCAAATTCCTCCTAGTAAATAGAAATAATATTATGTTTTCTTTATTTCCATAAGTGACCAAGAGGTTGTTAACGATCCACGCTCTAAATCATAAATTACAATTCAAAGATTTTATAAACATTTTTGTAGATCATATTCCATAATTTTTCAACACAAAACATTTTCATACTTCTGGGCAGTAATGGATTAATATTTATAAAATCAGAAACCTTACTTTGCTAAACATACTTCACAGTTATTATATTCGGTTTCGTGAATAGTATTATTTTCTATATAAATTTTTCCATCTGTTGATTTTTTTTCAATCTTTGTGAGTTAACCCATGGAATTTTTGAATAACATTGAACATACTTACTACAAAGTTAGTTCAAAACTCATATGAGAATCTCACTTACATACAAAATGTCCATCTAAAACGTCTGTGTATCTATGACTTGTTTTCCTTCAAAATAAAAGTCACTTATCAACAATCATGCAAAACTTTCGAAACTTTCGAAGTTCGTAGTCTTTGAAAGTTCTCTCTTAGAAAGTGAAAACATCCAAAAAATCTCACTTGTTACTTAGAACGCTGATATCTTGCAAGTATCTATACTCAAAAGTTTACTGTTTCGACCCTTGCTCATACGGCTTTTTTAAATGAAACTCTTACTGTTTCTAAATAATTCCACAACGCATTGAAAAAATGGTAAGAATTATAAAAGAAATTTGACAATTGTTTCGATATTACTATCATCGTCAGAATGACAGAAGTTACATTTCATGTGATGCTTACATGACGTTTAATAATTATTCATGGTTAGACCAAGAAGTGACCCACCTTGTGATTGACTTAATATATATGAATAGAAAAAAAGAAGAGGATATGAAATTACAAATATTGAAGCTTGAATAATATTAGCCCTATGGGTTATCCTGGATAAGTTTTCCCAATTTAAGATCAGTATGACTGTGCTCTTATACAAAAAACCAGGAAAAATATATCTGCCGATGTTTGAAATTTTTCTTAGAAGACAGTTTAAAAGTGGGAAACTCCCTACATTTACCTGTTCTTATTGACGAATTCATATTGTGGGTCTTTTAATTGTCTTCTAATTTCTTATTCTTCAAGGAAATCCAGTTCTTGTTTCTTATCACAAATATGTAGTACTTCTAGTGATATTCTTCAATGAATTATGAGTGTCAAGTAGATGTTCTGCATAGTGAGATTTCTCTGGATCATAATGATTAAAACAACCAGAGATATCGCACTACGCAAATCATCAACTTGATACCAAACATTCATTGACACCTAGCATAGAACAAGAAGTACTACATATTTGTGATACAAGAACTGAATTTTCTTGAAGAATTAGAAATTAGAAGATAAATCGAGGGAGTTTTCCACTTTTAAACTGTCTTTTTAAGCAAAAATTGTAAATATCCGCAGATATAGTTTTCCTGGTTTCCTATATTATTGGCCAGTTATACTGATGTTAAATGGGAAAAATATAAAAAAATATTTATTCACACATAACTCAAAATACATAAAAGGCATACAAACAAAACCAACGACGTTATGCGAAATAAGTATATACACTTGCGAAGCCCATAAGACTTGTTTGCAAGGATAAAATAATAATAATATGAAACTTATACTAGGTAACAAATAATAATAAGTAATAGGTAATCAATAAAACTGTATACTATAATTAAGGAATAATAAAGTAGAAATAGAAATTGATTGAAACATTATCAGTAATCAATTTCGATAAGGTTGTAAATAGCGCGCCTACTTGTATTGGTGATATATTCATGAAGTTTTAAAGTTAGCACTTTTACAGAAGATTCAGATTTAATTTGTTGGGGTATAGCATTATATAGCTTAGGTCCTAGAAACAAAAAGATTCCTTCTCCAGCTGTTTTTTTCATTGTTGGATTCAGGTTAGTATGTTTATATCTTGTCATATAATTGTGAGTGTGAATTTGTAAATTTGATTTAAGTTTATGTTGTCTTAATACCGCTTCTTTAAGTATAATTGTTTAACGCCTAATATTTTCGTTCCAGTATATAGAAGTTCACTGGTATATCTTCTTGTTTTTCCAAGAAGGATTTTGAGGAATCTTTTTAGCGAAACCTCGAGAATATTATAGTAAGTCTTCGCCACTCCACCCCAGCTGACCAGACCGTAAATTAGGTGAGATTCAATAAAACTTTTATGAACCATTAGTTTTTGTTTATATTGTAATGTTTTTCTTATTTATTTAAACAGTGAACGGGTGGGATAAACACACGGTATGGCTGCTTACTAATTTATTTAAACACCAAACTATTCACTAACACTTAATTTATATATACTTAACTAATCACTCAAATTTAATTTATATGCACACAAACTTAATTATTAATTTATATCAACACTTTACTATTCTCTATTTCGGTGTATTCTTGTTTATTTCTCGAGATCACTTTATCAACTAAACTCTTCCTGGTCGGTCCCTTATATATTAGTGCCTTTTTCACTAGATAATTCTAGATTGCGGCTTACACCAAAACAATTGGTTTTCTGGCATTTTCTAGATAAGACTGGTCACAAAAAACAATGTCTAGATAAAATAGTCACAATCGTAAACAATTCTAAGAAATCCCTGCGCTTCCGCCATCATTTTAACGTTCTTACCTGGCTTAGACAGAGTCGTATTTAGGGACTATACCAGTGTGCTGTTTCGTAACAATATTGTAGGTGATATGAGATATGTTTGAATCTATAATACACACCTCAACTAGATAATTAATATGGTTATCCCACCTAAGATGTTGGTCTATCATAATTCCTAAATATTTTATTTGTTTTGCAGGTTGAATATTTTTATTTTTTTGTACATTGATGGCGTAGTTCGGAAGATCCGGTCCTTAGGATGCAAATGGCAGGTAAACAGTTTTTTTATAATTGATAAAAAGAAGCGTATAGTCAAACCACTGTTTTATACAATTCAAATAATTTTCAATTTTCAACTTTAAATCGTATCAATTTTGATTACTGTATACCAGAACTGTATCGTCTGCAAAACTCATAATTTTACTGTGACTTTTGATCAATTATAAGTTATTCAAATAGATATTAAACAAAACAGGGCCTAGAACCGTACCTTGTGGCACACCAGACTCAACTGTCTGTTCTTTACTGCATTTGATGCTCACTCTTACTCTCTGAGAACGGTTTGTCAGATAACTTTTGAAAAAAGCATGTGCTGCACCTCTAACTCCAATGTCCTCTAGTGTTTCCAAAAGAAGGCAGTGGTCCACAGTGTCGAAGGCCTTTGCTAAGCCCAGGAAGACCGCAATTGTAGGTAAACCCTCATCAATATTTTTATATAAGATATTTGTTACTTCCAATAGAGCATCGTTAGTAGACTTGCGCTTCTGGAAACCATATTGAGACCCTGACATTAGCTGATATTTATCTAGATATGTATTAAGCCGTGCATTAACTACTTTTTCTATTCTTTTAGATAAACAAGTTATTAATGATATTGGTCTGTAGTTTGTCATCTCATCCCTTTCTCCACTTTTATAAATAGGTTTAACAATCGATGTCTTGAAAGATGAAGGAGAATGTCCCATTTCTAATGACTTATTTATTATATTCATTAGTGGATATGCAATAAAATCTGAAATGTGTTTAAGCGTTTCAGCCCTTATTTCATCCCAACCCGGTGCTTTTTATTCTTTAGTTCACTAATTATATTTTTTATTTTTGAAATACTTGTGATGGATGCAGAAAATATGGACTGACAATTTATAATTTTCTTTTCTTTATAATTTATTGGTTTTTGTATTTTTTTTGCTGGATTTCGTTCTATATTTACAACGAAAGTATTAAACATTTCAGAAATTATATCAGCTTTATTTACTGTTTTTCCATTGTTGTCCTTAATATTTGTAATTTCTGTGTTTTCTGTTTTTTCAGATATTGAGTTCACTACATTTCATATCTTTTTTGATGAATTTTGTTCGTCTTCTATGAATTTATTATAATAATTATTTTAAGCAGTAATAATTAATTTATTTAGTAGCTTTTAGTAATCTATATATTCTTTTTAAAGTATATTATTTAGAGGATTTATTTTTGATTTTTTATACATTTAATTTTTTTTGTTAACGGATTTTATGAGAGATGGTGTGATCCAATTTTTTATTTTTCTTAAATTATTCTTAATCTTTGTATACGTTGTTGACTGCCTAATATTATCTTGTATAGTGCTGACCAGTTTATCAGTTGCGGAGTCCAAATTTGGATTAAAAATAATAACATTCCAGTCAGTATGTTGAAATCTATGTATCAGTTTATTGTTGTCCATCTGGGCAAAATATTCAGATTTAGAGTTTACAACTCGATCTCCCTCAGAAAAAATCAGTTGTAGCATTACTGTATAGTGATCAGTTACAAATGTGTTGATTATCAGGAATCAAATTATCATAAAAATTAACACTTTTAGAATATACAAAAATATGATTTATACATGTCTTTGAATTTCTTTGAACTCTTGTTGGAACAATAATGGTCGATAATGATAACCGCATTCGTTTAAGACGTCTAAGTAATTTCTTTTATCATTTTCGGTCAATAGAACAATATTGATATCACCAACAAAAAGTTTAGAATCACTGTTTTCAGTTTGTATATCTAAAATGTCATTTAACTCATCAGCAAACGATTCGACTTTGTTTTCAGAAGCTGGTGATCTGTAGAAAGCATTTATAATTAATGTTTTATTTTCAAAATGGGCTTTAATTTCAATAAGTGAACTACCACTTAAATCAAATATAGCTCAGATTTTATAAATACAATGACTCCATCACTCTGGTTGAATTTTCCGTAGTTAAATTCAGTTCGGTAACCATCAATATTATACAGTGATAAGTCTGGAATAAAATGTGTTTCTACTAGAACAATACATTCAATTTTTGTTTCTTATCCCTCTATAAAGATTTGAAATTCATCAAATTTACAAGCGACGCTCCGAATATTAGTGTGGATTATTTTAAAATTAGTATTGTAGTCGTTTATTTTTAGGACCTTCTTGGTTTCCTCTGATGTTTGTAAAGGGAATGTTTCTATCTTCTTTACTTCAAAATCACGTATATAATCATCCATTCACATAAATATTTACAGTTTTCAAAGTTAAAATATGGGTTATTTGATGTGTTAGTGGTTTATTTAATACAATTCACTAAGACTATAATATAAAACCATACATTCATTAACAAATCTGAAGTTTAAAAATCATTTACACAGATAAATATTGAACACGTCGACTTTTAAAAATACTTCAGCCAAATGCCCATTTCCAACGATAAAAATCAAAAACTTGATAATAAAATTGATTGTCTTTTAAAACAAGTACCATGGAAATGGTAATAAAAAACTTGACCAAATTTTGTATTATTAAAGATAGGTTTTGGTTAATTTAAATTAAAATATTAGGAATTAGTACATGTGGTTAGCTTATAAAATTTAAATTAGATTTAGTTATAAATATTGTAACGATTGAACTTTTATTTCTTAAAATTTGTA
The DNA here is from genome assembly GCA_963921935.1 of Galeruca laticollis. Classification (NCBI taxonomy): domain Eukaryota; kingdom Metazoa; phylum Arthropoda; class Insecta; order Coleoptera; family Chrysomelidae; genus Galeruca; species Galeruca laticollis. The sequence goes on from OY998183.1 coordinate 68,756,357, forward strand.
TGCACTATTTAGCCTTGGTGACTGTCTTTGAGCGAATTTTGGCTCTATCGGTGTTTTCTTGCTTGCTGGTTATTGTTCTTCTTCCTCTTCGTTATCTGGTGGTTTTCTTTTCTGCACCTTTGAAAGAATTTCTGTTTTGTCTTTCCCTCGGGCTTATAGAAGACTGCTGTTTGAAGATACTGCGCCTGCACAATTCTTATCTTTAGTAGAGTTTGTTTCTAAATCCTTATAAGAGAATGCTTCTCCTTCCACAAACAAAGTGCTTTTGTATATATGTGCTTCTTTATTTTCGTTTTTAGATTGTTTTAAGTGTTGTACCGGTAACTTATTCTCTTTTCTTTCTTCCTGGGATAAGTCTTCCGCAATTACAATGCCTGATCCTATCAGTTTATTGCAGTTTTTCCAAATATCTTTTCTGGTCAATGCTCTCAGAAACCTTACAACTATTGGTTTATTCGACTGTGATTTTCCAATTGTATATATATCGTTCATTTCAGTGTTTTTGAGGCTCAATTGAAGTTTCGAATTCAACAAATTCATTGTAAAGTCTATTAGATCACCTTCCTGGTAATAGCTGTTAAAAATAATAATGTTATTTGAACAAATTTTCTTCCCAGATATTTGATTTTGTTTTTCAGTTCTTTTACTTCCTCTTCTACTTTAGTAGTTCTGATTTGTTCAGAAGCTATTAGTTTATTTATATTTTGAATTTCTTCGTTTAATTTGTCTGTTATTATTCCAGTTTGTTTTTGATTCTGCCGTTCAATTATACTGGTTAACTGTTGAATGGCTTCTTCTGATAAGGACATGATGAATTCAAATTTCTGATCATCACTCGGACTAAAATGGTTTTTTCATTCAATTTGATTCAAAATTGTCTTTTCAAAAATTATGTAGATTTATATAAAAATTTAATAACTTACTCTGTAATAAGTACACTGTCCAATTGTCAAAATTTTTCAGCAACTTTATACCACTTTTTCAATAACTTTTATATAGATCGTTTTGAAAACGTGCTGCCTTGTCAACACACAACACATCCAGTACTATATATCCAGGATATCCCCATAGGGCTAATAATATCTAGGCTTTAATATTTATAATATCATATGTTCTTCTTCTTTCTATTATTGAATTATTTAGAAATAGTTTGTTTAATTTAGAAAAGTATATAGACTCAGATATTTCATCATCCAAATTAGATTTTTGAATAGTTCATAAATTTAAACCAAATTTCTTTCGTTAGAGAACAGATCAAATTTTCTTCATCCAAACGTTGAAAGTTTTTTTAATGGGATGAATGTACTGATTTTCAGCTTTAACAACTAAGAAATAACACTGTTATTTTACTGGTATATCTGCGAGTTTATGAATAATCACCTACTTTAGCTTAGGTTCAAGGTAGAATTGGTACATTAATTCTTTTGAGCATCGATCCAAATGATTTTTTATATTTTTTTGCTTATGAGAAATGATTGAAGGCGTCATAAAGAATTGAACAGTCAACAAACTTTACAAGGACTTTGGCAGAAATTCAACAATAATAGCGATGCACTCGCATGGTAAGTTGATTCATTTTAAAATCTCTTGCCAAAATGTACTGAAGTAATAAAAACTTATTTCGGAATAATAATGCTATTTCATCAGACATTCCGTCTTGACTTTCTCCAAATTTGAAATCAAGTTCGCAGAAATTTGAGATCTTTTTAACAGTGACAACTCATCGAACCAGTCAGTTTCCATTTTTCCTTGATGATTAAAGCGACAAAAATCTTGAACGATCAACTGAGCTTTCCACTCTGTCATATTATTAGAGCACTTTTGTTATTACCAGCCAATTAGACCAAAATCAAATTTACATAATTAACTTTGAAACAAGAATTTAATGAGAAGTAGGAGTTACTTCTTTTCATATGAACCTAACGCCCTTATTGCAATTTTATCTCAACAAAGGGTAGTTGTCAACTTGTCGCCGACAGGGAGAGTTTGAAATGTACACATCGCTTAATTACATTTCGGAAACGCTTGCCTTTGTGAGGAAATGTAAAATTGTTATCCCTAAAATACCGTTTTCAGAAATATGTAGAATATATGTTATAGCTTGGTTTTAGAAGTTCGTGTTTCTGATGTCATTCTAAAATTTTATTACTCTTTAAATGAATATCGAAACACAATCTAGAATTACGTTTTGTTCTCAATCCTTAAAATTCCTTATTTCAGTTTCAATATACGAAGAATAAGCAACTAACAATGTTTTGCTTGAATTGATGAGGTTTTTCTATCATTATCAGCTTTCCCATTTTTACTTGCCTACATGGACCAAATCCTTTTATTGCATTGTATCTTTGTTTGTTATTTCATAGGAAGTTAATGCTGTACTATGTTTTTCCTAATGATGGCTCTTTAATCTATTATCCAAATATTTTGATGTTTGTCCCATATGGACAGCATAACAATTATTACAAGGTACTTCATACATTATCTCAATTTTCTTGTTTTTCGGTATTTATTATATCCAATTGATGAAATTTTTCGTGAAATAGTCATGTCAGATCACGAGAAATGAGTATAGGAGGTATTGTTTTGTGGGAGTTCGTCCTTTCTACTGACGTAATGATATTTATCGAGGATAACCGTGGCATGAAACATTCGGTCTGCTACTATTTTGAGGAGGGGGTACACTAAGATTGAGAACTTCAAAATTGAATAGAATATATTCTACCTTTGACTCGGTGCTAACGGAAAATTAAACTTTTACACAACAAGAGTTAGAGAATTATGAAGAGTTCGAGGATGTCAAATCAAGGATTTACGATGTTGAAATTAGGAGCAGTCAGACCAAAATGTCGAGGAACTATTTAGTAAATCTACGGAGACAATTTCTGGATTATAAATGTAATTGTAATGTTTTTCGTATGTATTTAAATAGTTTTCATCACAACTGGTGGGATAAATATATACACACGGTATATCTACTTACTTAACTTATTTATACACTCAACTATTCACTTACTTACTTACTTAATTTAGGAACACACTCAATTCTAATTTATATCAAATACACTGTTCTCTATTCATATTATACACAGTTCCTTTTAAATGTTCTTCTCACGAAATGATTGTAATGTGGAATGAACTGCGGTTCGTAGGTAGTCGCATATATATTGAAACCCTTTCTGTAATATTCGGATTCCTGAAATTTCTAGATTGCGGCTCTCAACAAACAATCGACCTTAGAAATTCCTCTATAAAAACGATCACATAAAAAATAGTTATTCCAAGAAATCCGTGTCCTCTAGACTAAAATTTCAACTATTAGAAATTGAATAAGACAGGGTCGGCTTTGAGGTTTTACTGGATGTTTAAATCGGTAACTGGACCCATTTCTACACTTTCCGGTCGTAGGGAACTAACAGAGCACCGTGCTTATCGGGTACTGATAACGAAGGGAATAGCTGCCAATTAATATGTGGACACAGGTATCTTGGAAGATCACCTCTACCATGTTCCTGATGACTCGCCAATCCTTCTTGTTGCTCGCTATCTTTGGCATAGCTAGTTTCTTAACGTTGAATTTCAATACATTTTTCGTTTTTGGTAGGTAGGTAGAAAATTGTGTTTGAGTTCGAGTCTCAGTATCTTGCCAGGGGCTCGAATCTAATCTTCAAATTTTTATAATTGCACAAACTTTTTTCTTACGGCGATTGCGAACCTTCGTGTGTGTTTGTTACTGGAGGATATATTGTTTTCCAGTGAATACTCTTCCGTCAGCGTGAAGAAATCTTTTCGTTGTCCTGTAGTGATTGCATATCTAGCTTTCCCGATACCCGTCGTATGCGCCCATACATTCTTCGAAGGCTGGGTCAGGCTCTTCTTGGATATGGTTCACTCCTTCCTCTAGGCCATGGTCACCTTCGAATGGCGATAGTCGGTTTTGGTGGACTACTTTCGGTTTTCCTTTGGGGATCTTGCTTATGCGATAGACGAAGTCTTTGAACTTTTTCTTGATTAAGTACGGACCTTCCCAAGATTTCTCAAATTTTGGAAATAAGCCTTTTCTTCTCATCTGGTTGTGCAACCATACTTTATCCACTTCTTTTAAACTGCCTTCTGTAGCCGTTTTTCTTATTTTGTCGCTGACAACTTGAAGATTCGTTTCAACTAATTGGCGCACATCTGTTCAATTGGCCCACGTAATCTCCTGCCGCTAGAACTTCTCTCAGTCGACAACCAAATTCTAGATCAGAAGTTAGTCTCATTTCGCGTCCATACAGGTGGACTCATTGATGGCGATCGATTAGTCAATACAAATAGGGAGAGATACTGGTCCCAGTCTTTCTGGTGGCTGGAAACTACTTTGCACAGGTACTTTCCAATGGTACTGTTCATTATTTCGACATTTCCATCTGACTGTAGAGGCAACGATATTGTCCTGCTCTTGTTCATTCCCAGCTTGTCACAAATTACCTTAAACACCTGGCTCTCTAAATTTCTTCCTTTATGGCTGTGGACTTCCAATGGCATTCGATATTGGCTGATAAATTCTTTAACCATTACGTCCGCGATATTTGTGGCCACTCAATTCGGGATCAAGCAAATTTCTACCCACTTTATGAAATAATTCAATACAACCAGAACGTATTAACCCTTTACCTTTCTGTCATCGGGAATTTTCCAGCGATATATAAAGTTATCCTTCCGAAAGGGCTTCCAAAATTATATCGTTTCGGGGATGCCTGTCTCTTGCGATGTGGTCCATTACTGTAGCACAAGTCGTACGTTTCTTACACCAGTCCTTCAAATCGTCGGAGCTGTTCATCCAATAGAACCTTTCACGGACTCACTGAAGGATTTTCTTCACTCCCAGATGACCTCTTGATGGACTGTTGTGTAACCTCCTCAGTACTTTAGCTCCTTTCGTTCTCGATGATAACTAGCTGTCTTCTCTTCTCGGGACCATAATCGTTTTAAAGGATTATTTTCAATAGGCCTTCTTCCGAGACAAGGGAGACCCACTGAGCCCAATATGCCTCGAGTTTCGGTGAAAATCTTGACACTTCTTGCCAGGTGGGTCGCTGATTTTCTTAGTTCCATTGCCGAATCATCTTTAGGTGAGGATCATTGTCTTGATCTTCTCTGATTCTGCTGGGTGACCATTTATCGTTTTCGAATCTAGTTCTTGAAACAGTAGCTTCATTAGATTCCGCCTTGTTGCAATGGGAACAGTCTGCTGGTCACGGACGTCTAGATAGGGAGTCCGCATTTGGACTCACACCAGCTCGATGTTCGATGTTGGAACCTTACTATTGAATTCGTTCAATCCATCTAGCGATCTGGCCCTCGGGATTCTTCAACTGCAACAACCACTTAAGTGCTGCATGATCAGTCCAGATTAAGAGCTTCCTTCCATAGAGATACTGGTTAAAGTGTTCCACGTGACGCAGTGGTTTCATTATGGATTGAACAGAATTTTACTGAAATATTCTAGAACTCTTTCTTGCCCTCCTTGGATCTGTGAGAGCACTCCTCCAAATTTCTATATTGCTTGGATCCATATCAAAAATAAATTCTCCCTCTAGTGATATATATCCTAATATCGGCGCCGTGGTTAAATGCCTCTTCATGGTTCCAAAAGCCGTTTGATACTCTTCGTCCCAATGGAAATCTCTTATTTTTTTCTATGAGTCGACTAGTGGCTTGGGAATATGTCCAAAATTCCTGATAAATCTTCGATAGTATGTGTAAAGTCCAAGAAATCACCTTATTAGATATTTGTCGGTTGGCTGCGGGTATTGCTGAATGGAAGCAATTTTCTCTGGATCCACCGGGTCTCACTATATGACGCAGATAGCTGACTTGGATTTGGAATAACTAATATTTCTTCGGGTTGAACATGAGCTGGGCAGCTTGAAGTCGATTGAATACGTCTTCCAAATTCTTCAGATGTTCGTCAAATGTCTTCCTCACTAATATGATGTCATCCAAATAGACCAAGCATGTCATTCAAGATAACCCTCATAAGAAATTTTCCATGAGCCTTTCAAATGTCGCGAGCCCCTTGCAGAGGCCGAATGGCATGACGTTGAATTGCCATAATCCAAATCCTGTGATAGAATTAGTCATCTCTCTTTCTCTCTCTCTCCCTCTCAGACTTTAGGTCCAAGGTGGAAAACAGTTTGCCGCCGGCCAAAGTATCTAGCGTATCGTGGATTCGAGGCAGTGGATAGCTGTCTTTCTTCGTTACGGTGTTTAGGTGGTAGTAGTCCACGCAGAATCTCGTAGTTCCATCCTAATATTTGGAATATTTATCTCATCGAAAAATGGGCAACACTAGTCAATTTGTCGTACCAAAGAATCCCATTTATCATAATTTCAGGATTTTTTGAGAGGAAGAATATCTTTCGACAAATATGTATATGTATGGAAAATATTGCATTTTTCGCAATTATTTTTTTGAGAGGAAAAATATTTTTCGACAAATATGGACCTGAACTATTGTATGGAAAATATTGCATTCTGCGCAATTATCCATAAATACATCTTTGGCCCATCTTCCTCTCGAAACATGTTCGATTGTATGAAATTTCGTCTAAAATCGATGGGTGACTTTGTTAATGCCCCAACTCTATTAATTTTCGAGTGACTATGGATATTTGATTTTACCCCTCTTCATTGGATACTCTAGGTTTAACGTTGTACGTAAGTATTTATTCATATTACCCCACACCTGACACCAATTTATTGTTTTTCTCATTTATTTAATTAGTTTTGATGACAAAGGGTGAGATACATTCATACACATAGTATATCTACTTACTTAATTTATCTATTCACTTGACTATTCACTTATACTTAATTCGAATTAAAATAGACTGAACTGTGGTTCGTGGGTAATCGCTTATATATTAAAACCCTTTCTGAAACATTCGAAAATTTCTAGATTGCTGCTTCCAACAAACAATCGACCTTCTTAGAACTGCTTCTACACAAAACTATCACAAAAAATAGTCATTAAAAGAAACCCGTGCGCACTCGCCAAAATTTTTACTTTTAGATATATAATTAGAAGGATGGGCCGAAAGTTCGAATTTTCAAATTTCTTTTTGGAATAGTGCCCAAAATTTGCCTTATGTTAACCCCACCAGAGTGTTTATTTACAGCTTTTTAATTATTATACGTCTTCTGCCCCCTACCGAAAATTCAAGCGTTAAGGACAAACAGTTAAAAATTTTTAGTCAAATCTTATTAAAAATTATTTTATTTTAAATTTTTCACATTTTACACTGACTAAAACAGTTAATGAAAAACATACGAATAAATAAGTTTATTGTGTAAAGTCCTCCTTGCTTTCAAATTGTAGCATTAATTTACGAGAATATAATGTTGCTTTTATAAATCCATCTCGCTTTTAACTACCTACAACTGATAACGATGCTTCCGTCACTAATTTAACACATCTCTCCACAGCTTGCGTGTGACAGGGGTAAGATGTAATCTCAATTACTTTATCTGGGGTTTCTTCTATTATATTTTGTAGTTCGCCTATTTCTAAATATCGGAGCAGTGGAGGAGGAGTGATAACATTATTTTGCCAGTCTATTAAAGTGGTATAGTCATCTGCATCAAACTTCAGTTATGGTATTTTAAAAACACGAATTTCTTATGAACTTTCTGCTCCTTCCCTTTTCTTGGCATTTAAAATACGACGCATAGCAAGTACTCTAATATGGGGACGAGAATCACTTAACATACATAATAGTAGGTTTTTCGGGTGTGCAAAAAATGAATTTCGTTGGATAACTGGGTCAGTGATTGCTTTCAGATCTTCTCTTAAATATCGACTTCGCTTAAGGGTTTGCCATACATGTTTTGCCTTATTTGTACAAGAATTGTTTCGTTTAATTAAAAACCACATTGGAGCATAGACTTTAAGAACAAAATTTGTCACTTCTTTTAAATTGGAACTGGGTTCTTTGGTGGAAACACATAATCGTAATAAGCGGTTTGCCGAAGTAAGCCATCGGGAACATCTCAATTTTCCTGGATTCTGGGTTGCTAAATCTACAGAACATCGACCAGAGGATATGGCAAGGCAAATTTTGTAAAGGTATTTCTGATCGGTACTTAAGTCGCTACACTGTAGTTCCGGTAATTTACAGTCAATAACTTCATATTGCACAAGTGGTAAATATTCAGATCGGACTACAAGCTGGCCCAGTACACCTACAAATGCACTAGGACCGGTTGTTTTGCCATCTAAGTGTACAAAGAGATGTCTCAAAGGTAGCTCGTTGGCATGCATCTGGCAGATAAATCGTTGTGTAGGGCATCCTAACCTCAGGTTAACAAATAAAATAGATATGTTTGTCTTGATTTTTTCTTGCCTCAAGCATCGAGTCACATTCTAAGCTCACTTATGGATACTTCCACTGCTTTGCCATATTTACAAAGTCTCTTTAGTTGCAGGGAAAATTGAATTATAAGTTTAATTGAAAATGTGTTAAAAAGTTATGCAAATAAAAAAAGTCATACTAATTTATGCATTATAGTCACTGCTTTTGAAATTAATTAATAATACTTGAATTTCATTTAAAAAAGGCATATTCTTATATAAATTTGAAATAAGTATGTGTTGTATCCTTAGAAACATTTATGGTTATAACTAAAAGTGGCAACACTACTCAAAATTTCAGTACCTGTTTAATGTGTCAATAATAATCGATTTAGTAGTTTTGTTCTTGTTTAATTACCATATAAAGAGAGATGCAAATATCGTCAGAGTGTGATCGACGTTCATTTCGAATACGCCATAGTACGTAGTAAATAATGTCAATCGTGGTTTGTTTATACGAGCGCCATTACAAATAGAGAGTATACATTTAGTTCTTTCATTTTAATGACAAAATAAACTTTTAAGTTATTTTTGTAATTTATTCATTATTTCACCACTGGCGTTTAAAATTGTTGGCCGCAAAAATAAATGTGTTTGTGAATGAATAGCACTTTCTATGTTTATTATCACTCTAAGGTCCTAACTTATATTCAAGTAGAGTAATCACTCCATTCTTTTTTCCTGTGTTGACTACTGTGCCGTCAAACCCCACAACTAATAAGCTCGACAAATCATGGTTAGTTTCTCGTAAAAAGTCAACTCTACTTTGACATAGATTTTTTGCAGATCCCGAGGAGAGTATTGTATGTCCCAGAAACACCGAACCTGGTTCTTGCACTAAAGATATGTGTTCTTCAGTTACTGTTCTTCTTCGAGATTTGCCGTCTATTTCTTCAAGAGTTAATGTTTCATCTTTTCTACCGTCAAAATAAATTGCAGTAATAGGTTCACAGTCTACCAAATTCATAATTTTAGTTCTCAAATATTCTCTGGCTCTTCTTAACATATTTTTATCTATTATTTGCCCTGAAATTTCTTTTGTTACGATACCAACATCCTGTAAAACAGCTGTAGCTACTGCTGCTGCAGATCTATCCGATGATCTGTATCTGTCACACAACTGTATTTCTGGGAATCGCTAATTCGTTTGAAGAAGACGGTTGTTCACACGTTGTATCTAAGTAATGACAAGAGGAAACTGGTATATTAGTTGTTCGTTTCGAAAAAATATTTTGGCTTAATCTTAATATCTAGCGTCACTTTTGTATCATTTTCAGAGCGTAGGTTTTTGTGTAATTCTTTCCTTTGTTGCACTTTCTCCAAACGTCTGATTTTGTTTATTAATTTGGTTGTTTCTTTTGCATCAATACCTGCCGTGACCAGTTTTCTGGAACTTCGCTGATCTAGGAGAAAGGGACGCTCATTTATAGGTACCTGCAAGAGAAATCACCTATTAAATTAGAAAATATGTCGGACAACAACTGGGAAATTATATCACTAAAGAAATTACCATCAATTTATTTATTTATTTATTTATTTATTTATTCATTTATTTATTTATTTATTTATTTATTTATTTATTTATTTATTTATTTATTTATTTATTTATTTATTTATTTATTTATTTATTTATTTATTTATTTATTTATTTATTTATTTATTTATTTATTTATTTATTTACCTTTTTTTCTTTGCTACAGGAATATTCCTCAAGATATTTGCAGGCACTAATGTCGAAAAGTTTTTTATTTTCGGATTTATAACTTCTTACTTCTAAATAACAATTTCCAATCCTTTTAACCTTTGGGTACCACAAAAGCTTTGAGTATCTATCATGTTGAATATTGACAAGTTGCAACACTCGTTTGTGTGTTACTATCGGGATTGACGATTTCTGCCATAAATTTATAATCTAATCAACAAATATGTTTGAAATTTCTGAAACTGTTGGCACTTTTCGGCAGCCAGGTTGTTTTAGGCTATGCCTTACCCATATAAAGCACCTCAAAACATCTTCTTGCGTCGGAAGAACACTGTTCTACAAATCTGCTTGCGATCCCACTGAAGGACACTCGGTGTCTTGTCTTGTGTGAAATGTTTTTAAGAAACTCATATTTCGATTATTCTGAAGTAGGTACTTTTTCGTATGCAACACTGACAAATTACGGTCACAATAACACAACACGTTGCTGGTACGGTTATTCCACAACTACGAAAACAATCTCCTTCGTCCCACCAACGGTGTCTGTACGACAGGACCGCATTCAAATCAACAACTTAATAATATAATAATATCTACTTATTTCAATGAGCTGTAGGTTCTGGTAGGGGGCAGAAGAGGCATGATAGTAAAAAAACGGTGAATAAAGATTTTAGATGCAATAACACATCTATTCCAAATCGAAAATCCAAAATTCAGATGTATGACAATAAAAAACTGTAGATAAACATTTCGGTGGGGATAACATGAGGCAACTTTTGGGCACTATTCCAAAACCAAATTTCAAAAAGTCCGTTTTTCGGTCCACCCTAGTAATTAGCCAGCGTCGGCTTTTCGGTATCGGTAATGCTTTTCGGACTGAAAAATATGATTTATGTCAAAAAGCACCAATTATCAGGACTAAAGGTATTCATAAGTTGTGTATGTAAATTGAGGAGTTGTCGTGCGATTGGTCCCTGGAGCTCGATTGGCTACACTGGTTCTGGCTGTCCACGCATACTAATTCTAGTTCTGCTCTGTGGGAAGACGCTTATAATATCCGGCGATGCGTGTTGTCTACAACTTAAATTATTGCGGTTGCAATTCGAAAGTTTGTGTTCTTATATTGACACTGTTCCCGAAAGCCATCAGTTTACTATAAAAGTATATATCTATACTCCCACATCTTTCCGGTTTTCATTGGAGTTTTAACCAGCATGATCGTGTTTCGAACAAAAATTACAGACATTTTCTAGGTGTACGTGAAATAATCCTATGTGAATAGTTTTAGTTATACAAACAGTAGCTTTGGGTATATTCCTCCACTAAATAGAATTGGATAAAATTCGAAAATGTATCAATCAATAATATCTACTTCAGTTTAAAGAAACCGATCATGTCTTAAGTGTATTTGGGTGAAAAGACTAAGGTAACAAGATAATATCAAATGTCCTATAGCTATACGTGATATATTTCATTTTTTACGAAGTCATTTTATCAGTTCGTATAATCCTTATTGTGCTAATTAGATTATTACTATATGACATATTGGAGATAAATGGGTAGAAGGTTAATATAAAGCTCAATTAAAACAAGATTGTCTTCTTATGAGTTTGAAGGAAAGACGTTAATTCAATTTTTTGCGACAAAGCGTCTTTAACGCAATGAAGGAATGGAATGGAATTGGGAAGATAGAAGGAGCTTATTACTACTTAATCAGATTGGAACAATATCCTAATATTCGTAATTTCAAAAACATCTACAGTCACATATTATAGGATATATTTTATTACATGATTGAATAAACAAGTTAAGTGAGACATTGTAACTTTATTTCTGTTTCTCATGTTGGTAAAAAAAAACAAGATAGAGACGTAGATTCCAAAATAAGCATGTCCATTGAAAACTTGCGATAAATAGGAAACAACACGCCAGAGTGATGGAGAGAATGCTGGACTTCTTCTTCATGAGAAGCTTTGTTGGAGTAAGCGAGATATTTGTCTGTATAAATGGAAGAATAATAAAAAATATTTTTGAATCTGCTTAAGAAGATTCTTCTCTTCTTACCTCTATACTACTTTCACCTGAGAAAGTGGATGGGTTTGGTGATGGTTTTGCGTTAGCTTCAGCTGCAGTTTCAATCCTATAAGGAAAAATGTTCATAGTAAGTGGTAGTCATTTCAATATAGCTGTAATTAAGTAGAGTCAAAAAATGTGCAGTTTGTGATGTGGAGAATGTGCCCTGAAATACCGACACCAATTCCCCACAATATTTGGTTCGTGTCACTACCATTGATCCTCGTAGCAGGAACGGAATCAATAAAATGTCTTCATACAAAGTCATTAGTTGGTTTATTATTACTAAATCTGGTACTTACATAAAGCGGTATACGTTACACTTACAAACACTTAACTATATAATTATTCAAGTCTTTACATTCTACATACGAGCAAAACTAACCTACGTCTACTATTTTAATTACTACATTATACGCTGTGTTTACATAAACTATTATTTAATTAGTGTATACTTTTTATCGCGCGCTGTTTATAATAAACTTGCAATAACTTTCAATTTAGAATATTAATTGTTTTACGACCTTCATGTTTCAAATTCTATATTGCCTGAAATTAATTATATAGGGATTCACTACACCATCGCTTCCCAGTAGGGGGAAATTACCCTGCTTATTTTCCGCGTTTTAACGTTCTCACGCTACTGTATTAACTTAATTGTCTTGTTTACACTATTTGTTGCCATTTATCACTACCTGTTATTTGTTTTATACATACATGTTTTCGGAATAACTATTGACTATTATACAAACAACGTCTATTATTATGTATAATTTGTGTTTTATTACAATTTTGAAATATAATCTCACAGTTTACACCTATTATATTGGTTATTTTAAACGTCCCGAGGTACTGCGGGCCGAATTTCAGTCTTTCTGCTTTTTTAAGTAGGACTAAGTCCCCTATTTCAAATTGAGATGTTGAAGCTTTTGCTTTGCTAATTTTTTACCTATTTATCTTATTTTTTAGTAAAAATTATCTAGCTCGCTCATGGGCGTACTGTAATTTATATATCAATTCGTTACTGTACTCTTCAAAATTATAACATGGTTGTATACCCTTGTTTAAATATTTGGGTATATTCGATTTCCTACCGTATAATAGTTCAATGGAGTATGACCAATTCACACGAATTATCTTTAGCCTTATTTATAAAATTCCTAACATACTCGTTGAATGTTCTGTGTATTTTCTCACAGCTTCCTATTGATTCGAGTTATACGCCGTAGAAAAATTGTGTTTTATTTTTAAAAGATCTGCTAATTTATTCATTATCTCGTTTTTATATTCTGTTCTCTGATCTGATCATATCTTTTTCATTAATCCATAATTCGGTATAAAATTGTCGAATATTGCCTTAGCTACCGTTTGGGCTTCTATATTCTTAATTGCTATCATTACTACGTACTTCGTGAGTTCACCTAATATTGCTATACAATACTTATTACCATTGCTACTTTCTGTAAGTGGACCTGTTGTGTCTATATAAATTATGTCTAATAGTTTGATTGACGTGTCTATTTTGACAAATTTCTCTTCGTGTTGTGGTTTAGCTTTATTCATTTGACACTCGTGACATTTTTTAACGTAGGCTCTTACATCTCTCTCCATGTTTTTCATCTAAAATTCGCTCTTATCATTTTTAAAAGTCTGTTATTTCCTGAATGTCCTCCAAAAATTGGATCATTGTGATACCTTTCTAGAATCTCCATTATTTCTTCTTGCTTTTCCACTACTTTTGGAACCCTACATATACTTATTTGTACATTTTTCAATACTCTTTCAGCTTCTTCCATAAATTCTTTTATCGGCACTTTGCAAAAATATAATCATGTTCATACATTTTCATCCTATTTATTCCATTCTTCATCGTCAGATTCTCAAGTTGCTCCAACGTTCGGCCTGAGTCAAAGTTGTGTTTATCTGCCGGTAATAGTTCGCTAAATCTTATCCTGCTTCTGACCCGTACGTTCATTCTCAGTGAAGCACGGTTATTTTCAAAATATAGGATAGGCAATTTATGCGCTCCTAAACTATTCAATACTTTTATTACTGAAGGGTTTTCTAATGGCATTTCATCTGCATCTTTTTTCTGTACAAGGTCCTTATCTGCTTGTGTTTCCTCCTTTCTAGTTTGTGCTCTTGTGATGGCTAATATGTGAGAGTTATTTATATATAAATCATTAAGCTCTTCTATAGAAAGTCTTGACATACTGTCCGCGTAGTTTCCTTTTCCTTTCACGTATTGTATTTCGAAGTTGTATTCTTCTAAATCTGATCTGATTCATGTCAATTTTGAAGTTGGGTCTTTCATTGAAAATAGATGTGTCAATGGTTTGTGATCTGTCTCAACTACAAACTTCAGTTCCATACAATTAACATTTAAAATGGTTAATTCCCCAATGTATTGCTAGTAATTCTTTTTTAATGGTGGGTTTGTTAATCTCGCTTTTTTTAAATCCACGTGAGGCAAATGCTATAGGTAGGTCATTACCTCCGTAATTTTCACTTAATATCGCTAAACAAGCCTTATTTGATGCGTCAGTAGTTAAGATAAATTGTTTTTAAAATCTGGATACTTTAATATGAGCGGTGATATTAATGCTTTTTTCAAAATCTGAAATGAATTTCCACACTCTGAAGACCAATTGAATTTCACATTTTAACTGGATAATTTATTGAGGGGTAGGCATATTTCTGCGAAATTCGGAATGAAACGTCTGTAATAGTTACAGAATGCAACAAATCTTTTTGCCTCACTCGCATTTTTTGGACTTGGGTACTGTTCTATTACTGAATACTTCGCTTTATCTGGAGAGACACCTTCACTTGATGAATTGTGACCTAAATAAGTGATTTCTCGCCTGAAGAATCCACATTTTTGTGGGTTTATTTTCAAATTGTATTTGCTACAAGCGTCGAAAACTTTCCTGAGATTATCTAGATGACGGTTTTCCGATATTCCTATTACTACTATGTTATCCATATAGAGAAATGCTTTTTCTGGTGTGAACCCTGAAATTGCTATGGACATCATTATCGCAAAACTATTTGGACTAACGTTCAGTGCGAAAGGTAGTCTCGTAAACTGAAATGAACTTTTTTCTGTACTATAGGAAGTGAATTTCCTAGGAGATTGCTCCAAAGGAATTTGATGAAAACCTGACATAAGGTCTAAAACTGAAAACCATTTAGATCTGCCCAATTGATCTAAGATTGAATTGATACGAGGTAAAGGAAATTTATCCATGACAATTTTCTGGTTTTCCTGTCTGAAATCAATGCAAAGTCTCCATGCCTTTTCCTGGGTTGTGGACTTTTTGGGAACTTATAATACTGGGCTATTTTAATCTGAAATTGACGGTTTTACTACACCTTGCCTTAAAATTTTATCTACTGGACTATTTAATTCAGTCGTTTGTGAATGTGGGGTGTGATATTTCTTTATATCTTATATATATATATATATATATATATATATATATTATTGTAGTTTATTTTATATGAATTTAATTTGCCCGGTATATTTAATTTTTTTAAAACATGTCATGAAATAATTACACTCATCTTTTTTCATACTTTGAAATCCTAGTTTTAGTTGTTTGCATGAGAAATCATTACCCTCAGGCTCTTGGGTTCATGGAATAAGATAAAATATTTTTAATTTATATTATAAGCGCCAAAACAATTTTTTTTATAAATTAAAAAGTTTCAAACAAAAAAAATGAAACTCTTACTTTTCTTTTCTCTATAAATTTTTACAAAACGGTCCTGCACATTCTGTTTAGGGACCCCTCTGCAGTTGTGATCTGTCTGATCAATGATACCAACTGCCAAAATGATAAAAGAAACAATCGTCTACAAATGAAATTCTCCAACAATGTAGTTAAATCTTTCAAATGAAAAACATTTGATACGAAATCAAGAAAACAAATACATTATTCAAATACAAAATTTTTATAAAAAGAATAACTTATCTATGATGATCTTTCACACGATACACATTCGCACAAATGAATTTAGTCTAAATACTTGCAAGTATGCAACTTATTATACGTTATATACCATAGAACACAACTTTATATTCATAAAATAAAATGGTGGAAAGTCATACAACACAACACACGTTGTTAGTACAGTTTCAATATCTAATGTTCAATATACACCCGGTAAGTTTTATTTAAAATGAAACAGTTTTTAAATACCTTTTATCATCCGCTGATTATCAATAGATTTGTCAATTTATTCTACTCTCTCTTTGTAGGCTGCTTCGAAAATGTCGGGACTGATTCAAGAATCCATTCGAATCAATTTAATTTCGAAGGCTTTCCATGCATAGATTCTCTTCAAAGATGGTGGAAATTATTGTTCCCACGATACGGGATATATATAGACTTTTCAGGATGGTTAAAGCCAATATTCTCTGCATATAATATTACCTCTTTTCAGGAATGCTTTTTGGAAGTTAGTATCACTGTTTTCAAACTTATTTCACTTTAATTTTAACAATTCTTATATTATTTCTAAAGAACAATGTACTTCTTTTTGATTTTTCAATACTACTCGTCAACACTTTTTCTTATCTCCCTAAGCAACCACTTTTTTCTAAACAAGAAACCTCATTTTTCATTGAAATCATAAAAATATTTGTAACCAATCAAAATAACTCATAGTAGTTCAGTCAAAAGATTTCATTTTATTATTTAAGATATTAACTTTTTTAATTATAAAACATACTTTTTAACAATTCTAAACTAACAATTCATCTATTTATCTTTTGCAGTTTATTAATTCTTAAAATTTTTTAGCTGTCATGGATTTTGCTCTACCCAGCTAACACATACTTCCAGAAGTCAAAGATTTTATAACCCTAATGTTTTCATTTGGAATTTCACCTTTGGATATAATACAAGAAATATTTCTAGGGCTTCTAAATAGTTTAATGGTATCTAATGGGAATTTAAGATAATGCATAAACATTTAACGATTTCAATTGAAGAGTGGACTCATTCACTTCATAACAGGTGATGTTTTTTTTTAAATTTTTCTCTTGAATAGTTTGAATCCTTATTATATTTGTGTCATGTATGTGTATACAAGGTACATTATAAAGTTTAAAGAAATTTCATTAGTTTAATTTAGTTTAAATTTGACTATCGAATAGTTTTTCCTTCAATAATTTTATACTCGTTGATATCTCAAATTGTAATTAACTCGTGTTAGATATATGTACAGTGTGTAGCATTGTTTTTCCACATTAATATATATATATATATATATATATATATATATATATATATATATATATATGTATATATATATATATTATTACATATTGATTATTCAAAATATAATCCACTAAACTTTATAAAAAAAAATATTATTATTATTTCTAAATCAGGTTTATTAGAATCATTTATTTGGGACACACTGTAAACATGATCATTTGAGACACCCTATATACACATCAAAATTATTGTGACAGATAACCTACAAAGGAATTGAAAAGTCAAAAATGACATTTTTTTAGGAAATCATGAAAAAATGTATAAATACAATTATTTTTGGAAGTAACTGATTCTACGTATTAGATTATTATAATAGATATAAGTAGAAAATTTGAGAGTTTATAAATAAGTAACATATAATAATTATAAGAGGGTAGTGAAGTTCGCGTTACAAGTGCGCCAATAGAGATAGAGATGGAAAAAACCCTTTGAAGCCGGATTTAAAAAAAAATGGGATGGATTGAGAAGTAGCGGTAGAAAAGTCAGAAAATTTTTGGCAGATAGAAGTCAATAGGAAGATACTCGTATATAAAAATAGAAAATTATCAAGAAGAATTAAAATCGAGAAATTGAAAATTACAATATATACCTTATTACAAACAGAATTCTGGTAAGACAATTAAATTAAAATTTATTGACACAGAATACAAATTATCAAGAAGAAATAAATTACAACATATAATTTGCAAACAAAATTTCGGCAACAGAATTAGATTAAAATTTATTGAGACAAGAATACAATGTTAATTTAACTGCCAAAGAAGTGTAGGGACTTTATGGTTATACGGATATAGTGTATCATATTGTTGAGCTCATATTTATAGACATTCTCGTATTTATAGACATTTAATTTAATTATAGCTAGTAGGTTAGTAGTATTATATATCGTATTCAAATTAAAAAAAAAGAAAATTGTTAAAATTGAATAGATTAAATATTGTTGAAAAATTATTCATTATTAAAAATTATATTTTCTAAATTTATTCAATAAGGGCACGAACCGCAACCTAATTACGAGTCTTATCATTAATCTTATTAACAGCTAGCCGACATTAAAAAAAAAGGAAATCAATTTTAACCTAATTTCATTACAATTAACCCATAAATAGTAATATATAACAATTTGTCGCCAGCCAACGTGGGGCTATTGCTGATATAACTGCAATTAGCCTATTTAATTATTTGTATTTCTTTGATAAAATATAAATACATTCATAAAAAAACATAGACTACTGAACAACTTGACAATAATAAAATAACATGCCAAACACAAGAGCGAAGAAGGATAACATGAACACAGAAAAAGAACAAGCTACAGCAACTACAGAAGATATTGGGATGGAGACACCAACACAACAGCAAAACCAATCGTTGATAGAAAGAGTTAAGGAAATGGAGAATCTGCAAGGATTAATGAAAACTCTTATAGAGAGTGTGAATGATTTAAGAAAAGGGAACCAGGAAATTAAGAAGGGAGTGGAAGAAGGAAATACGGAGTTAAATAGAAAATTAGAAGAAGGAAATACGGAGTTAAATAGAAAATTAGAAGAAGGAAATGAAGAAGTCAAAAGGAATATAGAAGAAGTACGTAATGGAATGGAGGAATTGGAAAGAAATTTAAAAATTAACCTCGAAAACAAATTTGAACAATTAAAACAAGAAATGATACAAGATAGAGATGGATATAGAAAACAAATGGAGGACCGAATCTGTGAGAAGATAGGACAAATGGGAGAAGTC
The DNA here is from genome assembly GCA_963921935.1 of Galeruca laticollis. Lineage (NCBI taxonomy): Eukaryota > Metazoa > Arthropoda > Insecta > Coleoptera > Chrysomelidae > Galeruca > Galeruca laticollis. Next base: position 68,775,552 of record OY998183.1, read on the forward strand.
ATAGGAGGAATAGAAGACGAAATTAGAAATAAGGTTGACAGAATACATACTAACACGGAACAGACGTTCCAAGATTGTAAAGAAATGATAAATAAAAATGGGGAAGAAATAAAAACAATTAAGGACAAAATGATCCAAGAAATACAAAGGGAAGACAGTCGTAACAATGAAAGGGAAGAATACAAATTGAAACTAAGAGAAATGGAGGTAAATTTGAAAAAAATGGAAGAAGATCAGGAAGAAAAGGAAAGGAGAATAAGAAGAGATATAACAAGAATACAAGGAGAAAATAGGATAGTTAATATTGGAAATAATAACATAAAATTTGATGGGGACTTTAAAAAGATACATCCTGTAACATTTATCAAAATGTTAAGAAACAAGATAAGGGAAGAATACGGAGCAGAAGAATTAAGAGAACTTATAAGGGAACATCTTGAACACCATGCCTTAATATGGTTTACGAGTAAAGAAGAGGAAATAGAAAATTTAAATCAATTTGAAAGAAAATTTATAGAATATTTCTGGGGAAACAATGTCCAATCAAAAATTAGAGAGAGGTTGTATTTTGGAAAATATGATGAAAATAGAGGCAATTCGTTTAATTCCTACGTACTTCAAATGTATGCTATGGTAATACATTTAAATCCAAGATTAAACGAGGAAGAAATTGTTTTATATTTATCAAGACATTTTAAGGATCAGATAACAGAGACAATTGCCATACAAAATATTGCAACAATAGACAATTTATGCAAATATCTGCAGAGATTAGAAAGGAACAGAGGAGATCCAGTGTCTAGAAGAAATAATAATATAAATCAGCAGAGAGAAGTTAGACAAAATAATAATTATGGAAATTTTACGAATTATAGAAGGAACAGAAATTATAACGATAATGATAATAATAGAATGGACAATAATAACAATGATAATCATAACTCAAGGCAAAAAAATAATGGAGGAAATTGGAGAAATTTTAACTATGAGAATAACCAAGAGGGAATTAACTATAATAATAATTACAGGTATGACAATAGAGGTAAATATATAAGGTATCATTCAAATAATAATACGGAAAATAGACAACATAATTCCAATGACAATAGACATAACTATAACAGGAAACAAGTAAATTACGCAAGATTTGGCAATGATCGAAACAGAGCGAGAAGTTTAGAAGGAGATGACGGAAGATCAACGTACAATAATAACGAAAATCACACTAGAGGAAGTAGTGCAGAGAGAAATAGTCAGGATAGACAGGAAATAAGAGTTGAAGAATTCAGGTACCCTGAAAACAACAAGCAGAGGCAGGATGAACACAGTAACGATAGACAGGATTTTTAAAATGTTGCTTGCTATATCAAAGTTTTGCTTTATGTCACCCTAATGAGTTTATTGATTTAAATGAGAAATTAGATCAAGAGCAGGTATATGGTTTATTGTACGTACAGGGAAAAATTCATAGCAAAACATTACAAATTTTAATTGATACAGGAAGCGAAGCGTCTTTAATTGATTTAATGTTAATAGATAAAAATAATAATTTTATTAATAAAGAAATGAAAATTCCTAAGGTAACTTTAACCGGTGTTAATAATCGTAAATTATGTGAAGTAAATAAAGTATATAACATAGATTTACAATTGGAAGAAACTATATTAAATTGTCATCTACTAGGTATTCCAAATTTAAATGTAGATATTATACTAGGAAATGATGTATTAGAACAATATGAAGCAGTCATCAATTATGAAGAAAAGAAAATACGGTTAAATGGAAAATGGATGCAATTAAAAGTAATAGAGGAAGAAGAGGAATCGAAAAAAGTAAGTTATTGTAAAAATAATAATTTAAAAGATGAAAATGAAAAATTTAAATATGAAAGAGAAGAAGAAATGGAAGATGTGAAAATGAATGGTAATATAATAGATTGTAATGAAGAATATTATGAATTTATAAATGAATTATTAATGAGGTATGAGAGATTAATGTCGAAGGAACCGAGAGTGGCTAAAAAATATGAACATAAGATGAAGGTGAAGAATATTGAGAATTTTAAAGCAAAATCATATCCAGTACCGTATAAATTGAAAGATATAGTAAAAAAGAGTTGGAAATACTAGAAAAGGATGGGATCATAGAAAGAAGCAATACACCGTATATAAATCCTCTAGTAGTTGTAAGGAAAAAGAATAACGATATAAGAATATGTTTGGATGCAAGAACGATTAACAAGTATACAATACCTGAATATGAAGCACCCATGTCAATTGATGCCATTTTAGGAAGGATAACAAATGCAAAGATTTTTACAAAGTTAGATTTAGTACATAGTTTTTGGTTAATACCGTTGCACAAAGATTCTAGAGATTATACAGGATTTTCAGTAGACGGAGTTATTTATCGATTCTGTGTAGTACCATTTGGTATACAAGGGGCGTGTTCAGCATTAGTGAGGGCATTACATCAAGTTTTGAATAGGTATGAAGATTTTGTTCTACATTATATTGATGACATTCTAATATTCTCCAATAGTGTCGACGAACACAGAAGACATTTAAAAATAGCACTGGAAAGTCTTGACGAAGCTGGCCTAAAACTAAACAAAGGAAAATGTCAATTTTTTAAAACAAATATTATTTATTTAGGATATAAAATCGATGAAATTGGCATAGAAATGGATCCAGATAGGATAAGGCTGATTAGGGAATTTAAGAGACCGAATAATTTAAAAATGTTAAGAGGTTTTTTAGGAACAATCAATTATTTTAAGAGGTTGGTACCCAACATCACAGAGTTAGAACTACCATTAATGGAATTATTAAAAAAAGGAGTGCCATGGAGATGGACTGAAGAAAAAGAAAACTCATTTCAGAATATAAAGACTACATTTGAATTAAAATTAAAGATTTATTATCCTGATTATAGAGAACCGTTCATTTTGAAGACTGATGCATCTATAAAGAGATATGCTGGAGTACTATTACAAAAGCAGAAAGGCGAAGAAATTCCTATTAGCTTTATTTCAAGAACGACAAAGAAACATGAAAAAAATTATAGCGTTAGTGAACTAGAATTAGGTAGTATAATTTTTTGTGTACAAAAGTTTAGATTTTATTTATTAGGGAATAAATTTACAATAGAGACGGATAATCAATCATTGATATCAATCTTGAACAATAAGTTTGGAAATAACAGAATTCATAGATGGGCATTATTATTACAAGAATATTCTTTCGAAATTAAATATGTAAGTGGAAAATCAAATATAGTTCCAGATTATCTAAGTAGAATGGATGGTGTTAACAAAAAGAACTCAAACGAAATTAAAGTAGGTCTGAATATTTTGAAAAGTAAGTGTGGTATTTTTTCATTGGAAGAAATAAAGAAGGACCAAAAAAGGTTGACGGAAAAGGAGAAGAGAGGATCATTAAATAAAAATGAAATTTATTATAAGATAGTAGGACAAACTGAATTGTATTTAACAACAACAGAATTTGCGAGAAAAGCAATGATGCAAATTCATGAGGATTATGGACATACGGGGATGAGAAGAACGTGGTTGATATGGAGGGAAAATTTTATTTGTAAGAAGGACATTCCGATAACGAAAAGCCTAATTAAAACTTGTGCTATATGCCAGTTAAGTAAGGAAAAGAACTATCACAATGAAAACGTTCCAAAGTCTATTTTATCCGAAAAGCCACTTGATTTAATATCAATCGATTTTCTATCAAATCTGATAACAAGTTTTCAACGCAATAAGCATATATTTGTTATTCTGGATATTTTCTCTAAATTCATTTACATTAGACAAGCCGCTAAAACGAATACAAAAACAATTTGTAAAATATTTTTAAATTATTTTAAAGATGTTGGAAGACCAAAAAGATGTATTTTAGATAACGCTACCTATTTCAATAATAAACAATTCATTCATTTTATGGAAAGAAATGGAATTGTATTGACTTTCACAAGCATAAGACATCCAGCGTCTAATCCTACTGAAAGATATGTAAAGGAAATTATCAAATATTTGAGAGTTTTAACAGCTCATGAACAGAGAAATTGGGAAAATAAATTATTGGAAGTGGAGTATTATATGAATAGCGTACCAAGTTTGAGTACACTAGAAACTCCAGTTGAAATCATGAGGAACATAAGACCAAATAGACCTTGGATATTTGAAAAGGATAATAAATATGATGAATTAATAGAAAAAGTGAACGTACAATTAAAAATAAATGCGGACAAGTTTTTTTTAAAAGAAAAAAAAGAAATATAAAGAAACCAACGGTATTTAAAGAAGGCGATTGGGTGATAGAGCGATCATTGAAGGTTGCTGATCCAAGAAAAAATGAATGTGCAAAATTGAAACTACCATTCAATGGACCTTTTATCGTAATAAAGGCATATGAAAATAGTTATTTATTAAAGAATCCGTATAACAATCAAGTGAGGGGCACAATAAATGTGCAAAACTTATATAAATTCGAGAGAGAGCCAACATTTTAAAAACTCAACGAAATACAAATAATTTAAAAAAAAATATTCTTAAAATCACAACAGAAAACATATTATAAATAAAATGGATTTAATGATACATTCATTATTTTGTTCCAAGTAATTATTCATTTTAGTTAGTTTTATATATGCATGTAAGAATGAGTTCAAACAACTGATAATTAATTTGAATACGGATAAACCGGAAATTTACTTTTATAAAATTTTATTCAGATATTTAAGGAGATCAAAATTTTAAAAAAGGAAATTTGGGGAAATTATTACATATTGATTATTTAGAATATAATCCACTAAACTTTATAAAAAAAATATTATTATTATTTCTAAATCAGGTTTATTAGAATCATTTATTTGGGACACACTGTAAACATGATCATTTGAGACACCCTATATACACATCAAAATTATTGTGACAGATAACCTACAAAGGAATTGAAAAGTCAAAAATGACATTTTTTTAGGAAATCATGAAAAAATGTATAAATACAATTATTTTTGGAAGTAACTGATTCTACGTATTAGATTATTATAATAGATATAAGTAGAAAATTTGAGAGTTTATAAATAAGTAACATATAATAATTATAAGAGGGTAGTGAAGTTCGCGTTACAAGTGCGCCAATAGAGATAGAGATGGAAAAAACCCTTTGAAGCCGGATTTAAAAAAAAATGGGATGGATTGAGAAGTAGCGGTAGAAAAGTCAGAAAATTTTTGGCAGATAGAAGTCAATAGGAAGATACTCGTATATAAAAATAGAAAATTATCAAGAAGAATTAAAATCGAGAAATTGAAAATTACAATATATACCTTATTACAAACAGAATTCTGGTAAGACAATTAAATTAAAATTTATTGACACAGAATACAAATTATCAAGAAGAAATAAATTACAACATATAATTTGCAAACAAAATTTCGGCAACAGAATTAGATTAAAATTTATTGAGACAAGAATACAATGTTAATTTAACTGCCAAAGAAGTGTAGGGACTTTATGGTTATACGTATATAGTGTATCATATTGTTGAGCTCATATTTATAGACATTCTCGTATTTATAGACATTTAATTTAATTATAGCTAGTAGGTTAGTAGTATTATATATCGTATTCAAATTAAAAAAAAAGAAAATTGTTAAAATTGAATAGATTAAATATTGTTGAAAAATTATTCATTATTAAAAATTATATTTTCTAAATTTATTCAATAAGGGCACAAACCGCAACCTAATTACGAGTCTTATCATTAATCTTATTAACAGCTAGCCGACATTAAAAAAAAAAAGGAAATCAATTTTAACCTAATTTCATTACAATTAACCCAGAAATAGTAATATATAACAATATATATATATATATATATATATATATATATATATATATATATATATATATATATATATATATATATATATAGCTGAAAAGCGAAAAACGCCGTGATCGTTGCTGATCAATTAGAATACAAACTGAAAAATATCTTATTGGGGATTGCAGCATAAGAGGAAAAATACACTCTATTCAATTCTCCAAGCTTTCGTAAATCTTTATTTACATCATCAGGGAACTACAATAAGGAAAGAAAAACATAAATTATAAAAAGTGTTCATAAAAACATTTCTACAACTTACATTGATCGAGATTGCATCATTGATCTTGAACACAGGAAAAGTGCACAACAGAAAATCATTGAAGAAATTTTATTAAAACATTATAAAAAAGTAAAAAGTTTAAAAAACATTTAAAATCGAGAATCCACACACCCACGCGGACTTGTGAGAATAATGGCGGAAACTAAAAATGTCAGGTTAAGTACACCAGTCATCATTACTAAATGAATGAAAAGAATCGATCTTTGCAATGACGCGAGACACTGAAACAATCGAATTGAATTAGGTATAGATATACCAATTAAATCCATCCTCTCTGATATCGATTATATTTCTTCTCTGATTCCTGATGTTGATAATAGAAGTCTTGCTATTGCTAGGTCCATTAATGTTATCACTAATCATGCTCATAAAGATGATTGCCATCCTTCTCTTTTTCGAAATTTGTTGGTTGAGGCAAGATGTTTCCTGAAAATGCACCCTGAGTTAATTGTTACCAAGTCTGATAAGGGTAATGTGACTGTTGTTATGTTAAAGGAGGATTACCTCAAGTTATCTCAAGATATAATCGATAACGATTCTTCCTATGTTCCCCTCTCGAGAGATCCCAGTAGGACGATTCAATCCAAATCTAACGCTCTTGTCAAGAGACTGTATAATAAGAGACAGATTGATGAGATCACAAGGAAAAAATTAACTTCTTATAACTCTGTCATAGCAAAATTTTACACTCTTCCTAAAATTCATAAGCCTACCTTGACAATGAGACCTATTGTCGCTTCTATTAACTCTCCTACTGAGTTTATTGCTTCTTTCCTCACAGATATCTTGACCAAGGCATACAATAATGATAATGAGTATTTCATTAAGGACTCCTTCCAGGTTTTTGAATTATTTAACAGAAGAACTCTTCCACAAAACTATGTTTTAGTCAGTCTGGATGTGGTTTCACTTTTTAGCAATGTTTATTTACAAGCAGTTATACGTTCAGTTCACAAACACTGGCCATCCATTAGTACAGTGTGTAATATTGATATTGACATGTTCACTGAGTTGATTGAATTCCTGTTCAGTTCTACCTGCTTTTCTTTTAATAATAAATTTTACAAACAGACTTTTGGTACTCCTATGGGTGCTAGTATTTCTCCGATATTAGCGTGCTATGTAATGGATGATCTGTTGGACGTGGTCCTTCCGGTACTTCCTTTCAATGTGCCTTTCATCAAGAAATATGTAGATGATATAATCCTAGCTTGCCCTGTGGACTCCACTGAAGATCTCCTTTTCACCTTTAATAGTTATGATCCTTACATTCAGTTTACTATCGAAACAGAAAACTCTAACATGGCTGTCCCCTTTTTAGATACTTTATGGACTAGGTCTCCTGATAATGTGATTATAATTGATTGGTATAGAAAACAAAGTAGCTCTGGGAGATATCTCAACTACAATTCTTACCATAAATTTAGCATAAAGGTTAACTTGGTTAAACAAATGACAGCTAGAGTTATGAACCTCTCTGACCCTGTATTTAGAAATAAGAATCGTAATATTCTCTTTAATTTGTTCCTTGACAATTCCTATCCAAAACAGTTACTGAGAAAGATCATCTTCAATACGTCTTCTGTTTTGTCACAAACCTCAATACATCCAATTGTCGCAGCAGGTGCAACTGAGTTGGATCCTCTCTCATCCTCCAGAACGATTCCTTTCGATTTAACGGTTTCTCTGCCTTATATAAAGGAAATTACGCCTAGACTTGCTAGAATTTTTTCACAATACTTACAAAATGTTAGGTTTGCCTCCAGGAGTTCCTTGATTGTTAAGTCAATTTATAGTCCTTTGAAGGACAAGATACCTGTTGTGGATTGTAGTAATGTTGTTTATAAGCTTTGTTGTAACAGTTGTGGTCTATCATATATTGGTCAAACTTCCCAAAAAATTTCAAGCCGTGTATCCCTCCATAAGAGTGATATAAGGTTACATCCTGAAAGATGTTCTCTGGCTAATCATGTCTCCTCTTTGGATCATGTCATTGATTTTGAGGGAGTTAAAATCCTTTCTCGTGAGAGAAGTTATAATAAAAGACTGTTTTTGGAAATGGCTTTCATCTTCCAGGAAGAAGGTTGTATGAATAAGAAGACTGACATTCAAAATTTGAGTAATCTCTACTCCCTCCTTCTAACGCTTGATAAGCACAATTGTCTCCATATTAATGACAATAATAATAATAATGAGAATAATTCTCACTAGTTTCTTACTTGTGGCATCATGGTAGGTGTTCCCCCTTCTTTGTAGGTGTTCCCTTTTTGTAGGTGTTCCCCCATTAATATTATCTCCATAATAATATTTATAATAATAATTAATAACATTAATAATCACATACTAATTCTCGTGATTAAAATAATTTTTTCATTGGAATGATTACTCAAATACATTTCCATAATTTTGGTACCACCCTTGTATTCTCTTAAAGTTTCAATTCGATTGTTTCAGTGTCTCGCGTCATTGCAAAGATCGATTCTTTTCATTCATTTAGTAATGATGACTGGTGTACTTAACCTGACATTTTTAGTTTCCGCCATTATTCTCACAAGTCCGCGTGGGTGTGTGGATTCTCGATTTTAAATGTTTTTTAAACTTTTTACTTTTTTATAATGTTTTAATAAAAATGTTTACCAGTAATTGGCAAATGTATTGCCGACTGGACCTATTTCTTCAATGATTTTCTGTTGTGCACTTTTCCTGTGTTCAAGATCAATGATGCAATCTCGATCAATGTAAGTTGTAGAAATGTTTTTATGAACACTTTTTATAATTTATGTTTTTCTTTCCTTATTGTAGTTCCCTGATGATGTAAATAAAGATTTACGAAAGCTTGGAGAATTGAATAGAGTGTGTATTTTTCCTCTTATGCTGCAATCCCCAATAAGATATTTTTCAGTTTGTATATATATATATATATATATATATATATATATATATTGGAGTATTGTCTTTTACCAATAGCTTTTGTTAGTAAAGTTATTATGAGTTAAAATGTTTTTTAAACGAATACATCTGAGTAACTCTCACATAAATTCGTCAATTCATTCCTTACATATTCCGGTACTTCTGAGTCTAACGCTTCTCTTGACTCTTTCATTCTATTCCTACTTTCGCTCTTTATCGTCTATACATTGAATAATTCTAAATACAAGATTTTGATGTTTCTCGTTTTTATTTCAATACTCTCGTAAATCGTGTTTAAAATTCTGACATAAGGATTTTTACATGATATGATTGCTCTAGCCAAAAATACTTCAGGTTCTGATTCTTGATGTTCTACCACTTTTTCTTTCTTCAACTTTTTTAAATTTTCTACCAACCTGTATACTTCACATCTAGGTGGTATAGCTAATGTATCATATTTTGGATTTTCAAAAATCTGAGCAGATACTGAATTTTTACTTTTACTATTTATATGCAATTGCTATTGCGCGTAATCTAATATACAATTGTATTTGCTAATAAAATCTCTACCTATTATTCTATTTGTGGGTATAGGAAACTTCTCTTCAACTACTTGAAAGTTGTGAGTAAAAGCTGCATTTTTAATGTGAAGAGTTATGTTTATTTCGCCTGAAGTTGTAACTAATCCTTGTGTTATACCTTTAATATTTGATTTTTGGTTTTTCTGAATTAAATTATGCGGAAAATTTTCTGATATTCTAATTAAAGAAATGTCTGCGCCTGTATCTAAAATGAAATTACAAGTGTTGTCTGACATACTAGTTTAAATCTCTATAAAATGTTTCAAATTCTATTATTCCTAAAATTATTTATCTATGGATTCACTACAAGTCAACGGAATCCATTTGTGAAAAACGATTGAGGGCTTTGGAATAAAAGAAGTATAAGTGATTTCTTTTATTGGAAGTAACTGCATACATGAAAAATTAAAGTTGATATTTATTTGGTGCAAAACACATGCAGGTGATAAATTGATATTGAATGCCATCTTTTGCAGAGTGGATGTACTATATGCAATATTTCCTGAATTTTTTCAGTGCGAAACAGGTATAGTTATTAATTATACCCATATTATTACAAATTAAAATCAGAATAGGGCTAAGTATAATTTATTTAGTTGCGCACGGTGCAAGTATTGAGTACGCTGGTATTTGTCTAGGTTCTGGTCGAAAATAGATGCGGTTAAATGAAAACAGGTCATTGAGCACATAACTTTGTTCCCAAAACATCGGAGTCATTAGGAGTGAAAACTGCAATACCTACTCGATATTTCTCACCAAAACTTAATAAAAAAAAATTACGATTTGTATATTGAATTCGAGTTATACTCATTTTATAAGACCCTTCGTGGAATGGGAAATTAAAAACAAATTGCGAATGAAGGAATTGTTACTCTCTGAAATTAACACACATACAGTGAAGAAGTCTTTATTTTTTAGACCCTATCCAATACCAACATTGTGACCGTGGTACAAATTTGGCACAACTAACAATTGCTACGCTCTACAGGAGCAGCTCATAACGATGTGGGCATCATGGCATAGTAAAGCCAAGGTTACCTAATATTGTGTTTGTTTGGATTAAGCTTCTTACTGGCGAGACTATTTCTCAAGTATTTTCAATCTCTCAAATGATGAGGAAATTGTTTGCATTATTATAATTTAACTTCCAAATCCTTATAGCAAGTAGAAAACCAAATTTTACTACCAAATTCCTATACTAGTAGGAGTATAGGAATAAAAACTCACTGCCACTGTACTCATACCACTCGACAACTATGGAATTCCAACAACACAATATCTTTTATTGAAATTAGTGGTACTAAATATGCGAAATGAAGAAAAATCCTAGTATCAAGATAAAATTAGATATCAGGTCAGAAATAACAAGGTATACGAGTACACATTGCAAATACTTATGGAAATTCAGATATAACATATTCACTTATTAGAGACGCTCAAATATCAAATTTGTTGTAAGCATTTTAAGTAAGTGTTAATCCTCCACAGTCTGTTGATTTGGCTCCGGTTTATTAAAGGATTTAAACACATTATTCGTAACATTAAATGCTCCTCCAGAAACATTCCATTAAATTCCATTTACTAAGTATTTGAACAGTAATATTTACTACTCGATTTGTTTGGTATAGAAACCAGCCACATAATCATAACAAATAAAATCGTATAATTCCATTGTCTTCGATACAGTTCATTATTTGAAATAAAGTGTGACAGAACATCATCGAACTATTCGAAAAGTTTTCGATTTATAGCCCACAAATATGTTTACTTTTCTTTCTGAAAGTTATTTATTATTGTTTTTATAAGATTCAGTTGAAGTTTCTCAATATGGAGTTGAAACTCGATCAGTTGCGATGTATGTTTTCCAAATATGTTTATAATGGAAATGTGAAGGAGCAAAGAAGTCTATCGATTGGAAATACAAATGGTAGTTACATAAAACAAATTAGTACCAACTGAACAATTTATTATTTAGGAAATATATTCCAACTGACCGAATCAAATAAAATTATCAATAATCAACTTGAGCAATTGAGCAAACATTTTATAGGAAAGTTCCTATACGTATTTTATAAGGCCTATAAGCAAAAGATTAGTTTCACTTTTGACATGCTACTACACACTAAGGAGTCTATTCTGTAAGTATGTACGATACCGTTGATGAACGAATATCGTTATCGAACGATTAATGTTATTCAGTATCCAAAATGAGAGTTCGGCTCTGACAGAACAAGTGACTAGCCTAGTTTTGTGCAGTTCTCGAAATTCAGTTATTTTAAACCTTTTTTAATTAGTTTTGAGCAGTGAGAAGTACTTTCAGAAACTGTAAGTTCACTTTACTTATATTGTTCTTCAAATTATCTAAATTTAGTGAATACCACAACATAAACACAGTCAATTCAAGTAGTACATCACCTATAAAAAGCAACAAACTAGTTTCGCATGCTACTATTTACTAATAGGGGCCAGGGACGTATTCCAAATTCCGGCCAAATAAAATCACATTATAATGATGTCTTCTGTCTTCTATCAATGATTCACACTCAAATACTCCTACAGCAGTTATCAAAAGGTATTCATCAGCAGTTACCTAAGCTGTTTTTCTCAGCAAGCAACAAGCAATCATTTTTTGCGCTAACAACAATGCCAAATTACAGGATTACCTTATCCCATTAGGATCAATCATTCAACCAAAAAATATTATTTTCTTATCAAGGCTTTCAAATAATCGTGTTTGTATGTACTAAGCAAACAAATCAGTAGTTGATAACTTCATGGACAAATTTTGGCTCCATAACCGTCAACGGCAAAAAACTAGTAGCTCGTCGACTCATAACTCCGGCTAATAGTATCATACTTTCCAATGTTAGTCCAACCATCCCACATCAACTGCTAACAGATGAAATATCAGAAAATATGTCTAAATCCAGTTTCTCCCATGACGTTTCTAAGAATCGGTGCAACATTACCTGAGTATAGTCACATCCTGAGTTTCAGAATACAGATTTACGTAAGCCCTTATACGAAACAGCTTCCTGACTCCATATTGATTGAATTCGAACAAACCGGCTACCGAGTTTTCCTGTAAAAAGATGGACCAACATGCTACAAGTGCAAAGCTGATGGTCATATAGTCTCACAATGTATCAATAGCTCCAACCAATCAGAGCCTAATACATATAGGTCAACATCAAATAATCAACCACTTACGATTTCCCAAACTCTTCTTACAACCCCAATCCAAACTCTCCCACCATCTTTGTCAACAAATAACATTATTACGCAAAAATTGACTTCTGATCCAATAACAGAAGACTCTCCACTTTCTCAAGAGACGTCCAGAACTTTAATGAATATGGAAGCAGAAACGGAAACAACAGATATCCCCAATATGGCCAAAATCACAAACAAAAGACTTCCACACCCGGTAGCGATAATAACATAACGCTAGAAAAATTATTCCGTAAACCCCAACCAACTCTAAAAAAGAATAAATTGAGCAAGAAACAATCAACCATCTCCTGCAAAGAGTACATCGAAAATCATTCCCCACCTTTCATCCTGGACTACGACCAATTAATTGTTTTATTAGATAACGTAACCGGCTCACCCCAACCTGTAAACATAGCTCTAGATTTCACATCTGATCTCCTTGCGCTTACTAACATGTTAACCGACGTATATCCCCACATAAATGACAGGCAACAAAAACGACAATCAACAAACTTAAAAAAAAGATATTTACTCATCTTGGTCAAGACATAATTGACTCTGAATCGGATTCATCTACTAATAATTAATTTGTCGCCCATACCCCTCTTGAATTACTCCAAAATTCAACTCTATTCTTCAATGGAACATAGATGGTTTCTACCATCGACTTGGTATGCTACAAGTTATTATTTAAGAATACTCTCCGGACATCACATGCCTTCAAGAATCCAGTCTCAAACCAAATAGTAGCTATTCAAACAGTGAATTCGAATTTTTCTCCAAAACTCGTAACAACACCAAACGTGCGTGTGGAGAAGTGGTAACTTTAATAAGTAGATCTATTCAAGCAGATTACTTCCATATAAACTCAGATATCGAAGCTCTTGTTGTAAAACTCACCAGCAATAAAACCTTCTACATTTGTAATATATATTGCTCGCGACTCCACAATAGGATACAAAGACTTAGAAAACTTACTAAATCAGATACCAAGTCCAAGAATTATCATTGGAAATTTTAACGCACATAACATAATCTGGGGCAGAAAATCAACAAACCCAAGAGGACACATACTAGAGAAGCTCATTGCCGAAATTTCACTGAATTTTCTGAACGATGGAAGCCATACTAGGTTTAACATATCTACCGGAGAAATCTCTGCTATCGATTGACCCAGCGCCATCTGCAAATCTATCATGGGAGGCTCTCTCGTACTCCTATGGAAGTGATCACTTCCCAATTATTATCGAGAATCGTACCTCTCCAGGAAAATTTTCACCAAAATACTCGCCTAAATGGAGAATTAAATCTGCAAATTAGACATCCTTCAAAAATCAGATTGAACTAAATATGGATAGCTGCAATATTACCAACGATATCCAGAAATGTGTATTGAACTTCAATGAAATCATCTTCGATAGTGCCAGCCAGCACATTGGCCAAACAAAAGACATTAAAGGCCATACTCTAGTCCCCTAGTAGAATCAAGAGTGCGAAAAAGCTATCAGGGAAGCAAAAGCAGCGTTGAACATGTACAGGAAAAACAAAACTCTCCAAAATCGCGTAGAGCTAAAGAAACACAAAGCAAAGGCACAACTTATAATCAAACAATCCAAGGAAAACTCATGGCAGGAATATGTTCCTGGAATAAACTCTTCCACTCCAATAAGCCAAGTCTGGACCAAAATAAGAAAAATTAATGGACATAGTTCAAAAAGCACTATTCGTAGCATTAAACACAATGATCGTTACTACTCATCCACAATAGATATAGCCAATATTTCGGGCCAATCCTATCAAGAACAATCGTCAACTTCAAATTTCACACGCGACTTTCTCAATTACAAGGCTCAAATCGAGCAAACACCCGTCAGTTTTAAAGATACACTCGATAACCCTTTAAATCTTCCTATCACCATAGAAGAACTTGACATCTCCTTAGACAAAATGGAGAATTAGAGTCCAGGTCCAGACAATAATCCAGTCATATTTCTCAAATATCTACCACCTTCAGCAAGACGGCATCTACTGAAACTTTTCAACAAGATATGGGTCTGAAGCTATTATTCCACCATTTTTGAAATGTAAAAAACCTAAACAAGAAGGCAACTCGTACAGACCAATATCTCTAACTTGCTTGCTGCAAAGACTACCTCACTCTCAAAACAACTAACCTCCTCATCAAAGAACAAACTAGATTTAGACCAAACCGCTCAACTCTAGACAATACTGTGGATTTGGAAAGTAAGATCAATGAGGCTTTTGCCACCAAACAGGTATGCGTAGCCATTTTCTTTGATATCTCAAAAGCATTTGATTCCTGCTGGACTACAAACATCCTGATGCAACTACAAAGATGGAATATCACAGGAAATTGTCTAGCTTTTATCAACAACTTTCTTGCCAACAGAACATTCAAAGTTCGGGTTGATGACGAACTATCTGATACGGTAAGCCAAGCAAATGGAACCCCACAAGACTCAGTTATCGCGAACTTTTACCTGTAGTTATCTGCTGTTTCTTTTTGGTAAAATTTTTTTTTAGTTGAAAATTTTTATCCTGCTGTTAGGGGGGAAATATGTATGATATTATGTTCACTTTTTAACTTATAATTATTTTTAATTATAATTTTTGGTTTCTGCTTTTATAAAACACCTTCTGTCTAATGAATATATACATCTTTCCTTGTCTGAAGTATTATATGATATATGTTATATTATATTTATAACCGGTGTGAAGCTTAACGATTCGTATATCACTCAGTTTTTCTATTAATTCATTTGTTGTTATCTTTCAGTGACCTTCAAATCGTTAATTAATTTTGTTGAGAATTTCCTTCCAAATTTTTTTCTATCATTAGAGTTTAAAATTTTAACATAACTTTAATTACCAAGAGAACTTTATTGTAATTAAGTATAAAAATATCTTTGCCGTATAAATATTCATCAACCCATGGGTTGGAACACGAATTGGCGTACAGATATGTTGAAGTATTATCGACAGTGGCGGAGCGTAGAAAATTGTTTAGGGGTATTTTACCTCACGAAGCATCCGGTCGCAGTTCTATTCTGGGAATAGTCAATTAAATTTTGATAGAGAAGTAAATAGTATCGAGTTGACTTTATCTGACTCGAGAAAGGAAAATCTGAATTTGTAGGATCAGATAGGGACAATGAATATCTTAGATCAACATGTGGACTAGCTCATGCAAATAATCGGGTTTCTAGTTTGTCGTGTAACAATGATGAGGAAGTAATCAAGAAATAAACGGTTTTAAAGATTAAAACTTACTTTTCCGCATCTGTGGTCCTGAAGAATATTCTATCATAGAATTGTTACTTGTATACACTTCGGGGGATGTATCGTGCTAACAAACCGAAATTTCTCCAAAAATAACCAAAAATATAGTATATCTGGATTTATAGGACCCGCTGTACTCGTTCTAGTCAACTGAAAATGAATAGGGTACATCTGTGAGACACCTTGAACAATATTAAATCATAAAATTGATCAATCGTATACTCTCTAGAGGCTGTATCTTGCTCACAATCTGATAATTCTCCAAAAATGACAAGAATTTGGTACTTCAAGTACCATAGCACCCGTTGTACTAGCTTTAGTGAGCTGAATATCAATTGGGTTCATCTTTGAGACGCTCTGAGTAATATCCAATCATAAAATTAGTCACTTGCATATACTCCGGAGGCTGTATCGTGCTAACAAACTGAAACTTCCCCAAAAATGACAAAAATATCTTACTTAAAGTACTGTAGCACCTGATGAATTGGCTCTGGGAAGCTGAATATCGATAGGGTTCATCAGTGAGATGGCCCGAATAATATTCAATCATAATATTGGTGACTTGTTGAACTCCGGAGGCTGTATCGTACTAACAAACAAAATTTCTCAAAAAATGACATAATGTCCTACTACAAGTACCATAGCACCCGTTGTACTGGCTCTGGGAAACTGAAAATCAATGGGATTCATCTGTGACATGTCCTCAAGAATATTTAATAATAAAATTGCTGACTTATTGCACTCCGGAGGCTGTATTATCGTGCTAACAAGACATGTATGGAAAAGTGGCCGACGACAACGACGACACAGGATTTTTTTTCTAAAAACCGTTTTTTCGTGTTGTTGTTGATGGAAAACGTAAAAATAACTCAAAATTTTTTCTCAAAATTCCATCATTTTTTGGGGTAAACCAATACTTTTCTCGCATATAGAAAGGTTGGGCGGAAAAGTAAAAACAATTTGCTACTCTGATTTTGTTATTAGAGGGTGAACTTGATGGTAGATTACCGGGCACTATCCAGGCTCAATCAACTCCTGTGGGTCAGAACCAAAGTTTTACTTCCTCTAAACCACTACCTATCTATAAATGGGGAATATATTTCTCAGGTATTGCTGGAAATGAATCTCTGGCAGGATTTTTGAACGTGTAGATCGTTTAAAAATTTCTCGGGCTGTAACAAATAACGAATTATTTTCTAGCGCTGCAGATCTCTCCACTGATCAGGCATTTTATTGGTATTTAAATAAGTCAATTTCAAAATTGGTCAGAGTTAGTTTCAAAATTGAAGTCATATTTTCTCCCATATAATTATCAGAAAGATTTATTGGATGAAATTAAAAATAGAAAACAAAATACTAATGAAAAAGTAACGTTCTATGTGTAGTCTATTCAATCGCTTGGAAATGAAACAGGATGAATCATCAAAAAGCTGGATCATTGAGAGAAATTTGCTTTTTAATTATGTACAATGGCTGGCTTCATTAGATATTAACAGTATCGAAGAGTTAACCGATAAATGTAAAAAGAATCTTTTACCTACTTTCAGAATTCTCAGAATACAAGTATTAGTTCGAGAAAACCAGAAATATATCTAGAACCACAATTAAATAATACTTCTACCTCATCTTATCGCAAACAATGTCTTGGTTCCGCCTCGGATACAAGTCGTGCCCTACTTTATTACTTTTCCGCCCAACCTTTCTATATGCGAGAAAAGTATTGGTTTACCCCAAAAAAAGTTGGAATTTCGAAAAAAAAATTTTTACGTTTTCTATCAACAACAACACGAAAAAACGGTTTTTAGAAAAAAAAATCCTGAGTGTGTGTCGTCGTCGTCGTCGTCGTCGTCGTCGTCGTCGTCGTCGTCGTCGTTGTCGTCGGTCACTTTTCCTTACATGTCTTGTTAGCACGATACAACCTCCGGAGTGCAATAAGTCAGCAATTTTATAATTGGATATTGGACATGTCACAGATGATCCCTATTGATTTTCAGTTCACCAAAGCCAGTACAACGGGTGTTATGATACTTGAAGTACGACATTTTGTAATTTATTGAGAAATTTCAGTTTGTTAGCACGATATAGCCTCCGCAGTTCAACAAGTCACCAATTTTATGATTGAATATTATTCAGGGCATCTCACTTATGAACCCTATTGATTTTCAGCTCACCGGGGCCAATACAGCAGGTGCTACAGTACTTTAAGTACTATATTTTTGTCATTTTTGGAGAATTTTCAGTTTGTTAGCACGATACAGCCTCCAGAGAGTATGAGATTGAACAATTTTATGATTGAATATTGTTCAAGGTGTCTCACAGATGTACCCTATTGATTTTCAGTTAACTAGAGCGAGTATAGCGGGTCCTATAAATCCAGATATACTGAATTTTTGGTTATTTTTGGAGAAATTTCGGTTTGTTAGCACGATACATCCCCCGAAGTGTATACAAGTAACAGTTTTATGATAGAATATTGTTCAGGGCCACGGATGCGGAAAAGTTAGTTCTAATCCTTAAAACCGTTTATTTTTGATTGCCATTAACATTTTTAACAATTTGAAAAAACCACTGTAAGCAAGAGTTTTCGCAGATGACCTAGAGGTTTACATAAAAGGAAAAAATATAAATACAATATCTCCACTTATGCAGCAATTCATCACAAATTTGGAACCATGGTCATGTCAATCCGGCTTCAGGTTTTCTGTTACCAAAACAACAGGTGTGGTATTTAGCAGGAAACGTTCATATACTACTCCAAAATTGAAGCTATATAACCAAAATATCAACTTTAAATCATCAGCAAAATTTCTAGGAATGATCTTCGACCATAAGCTTACCTGGAAAGATCACATAGAGAAGTTGGTCCAAACATGCATGAAGCGGCTTAATATAATGCAAAGCCTAGGAAATATAAATTGGGGATCAGACCAAGCAACGCTACTGCTTATATATAAAACGCTCATCAGGTCAAGAATAGATTACGGCTCCATAGCTTATGCATCTGCCAGAAAAACTGTACTTTGCAAACTTGATGTTATCCATAATACAGCATAAAGAATAGCTTCAGGCTCGTTCACAACATCTCCTAATACCAGCATCCAAAGTCTTCTTGGTGAACCATCATTAAGCTACAGACGCTCTATATTGAGTTTGAATTACACGGCTGCTATATCCACTAATGCAGAAAAACCAGTTCACAGTAACACATTCAACAACAGATATAGGGATCTTTTTGATAAAAACCCGCATCTATCTAAGCCATTCTACGCCAGAGTTAGAGAACTTTTGCAGAAATTTAATTGAAAGCTCCCAACAATGTTTCCATCCTCTGCCGAACATCCAGCTCCATGGGCAATTTCTACCCCTCGCTGCCGTACTAATCTGACTGGGCTTGATAGGGATACAAATCGCTATGAAATATTCACAGAACTCTACAGAATACTGCATGACTACAATGACTTTAACTTAGTCTACACGGATGCTTCGAAATCGCAGGCTGGAGTGGGTGCTGCAATAGTGACTACAACTGAATCTTACAGCATAAAATTCCCCCTGCACACTAGCATATTTGCGGCAGAACTATGCTAACTTTCATGTCCTCAATATAATTACCTCCTTTCCCGATCCCAAAACCCTAATTTAAACCGATTCCTTAAGTAGCATTTATTCCTTGGAACATCCTTATCCGAAGCACCCAATATCACAATCAATTAAGTCACAGCTTCATAAAATCCAGAACGACAAGAAATCTGTCGATTACATGTGGATTCCTGCTCACGTTGGCATCAGAGGCAACGAACAAGCGGACCTATGTGCACGTAACGCAGTCGTAAACGTTAATGCCGAACTCAAAACAAAGTGAGTGGTGAGTGATTTGAAAACACTTATTCGGAAAAAAGTTCACAACCACTGGCAATAAGACTGGAAGCAATCGCAAGACAAACTTCGCGAATCGTCAACAGTGACGCTGTGGAAGCATCCAACCAAAACACGCAGAGCACAAGTGATTGTTACCAGCCTAGGGCATTTCAAATTTACGCGTACTCATGTTTTCAATAAAGACAATGCTCCTATATGTGATCTATGTCAAGAACATTTCCCAGTGAAACACGTCCTGATTAATTGCACTAAGTTTGACACGAACCGCCTAAAATATAGACTACCTACAGATTAAAAAATACTGGTGTAAATTACCGAGTGGAAAAATTGATGGGATTTTTAAAGGAGAATAATTTACTCAACAAAATTTGATATTGTATATTGTTATACACCGCTAATCACCTTGGGTGGAAGCAGATTAGTTTGAATAAAAAAAAATATCCAAAATGCTAACGAATTTCTCGTTAGAAATCGTCGTTCATGAACGACAGCCCGAAACGTGACATAGAATATCATAATTTGTCTATTTTTGTGATAATATTATTAATTTCGGTGAAAATGATGGAGATTTTTAAAGAGGAAATTGATCGAAGTTATTGATATATACTTGGGAAGGAAAATAATCGAATTATGAGGCAGTTGAGAGATAATCTTAATCCCTTTTCCTCACAGAAAAAACATTTTCAAGCATGTATAGATTTTCGAGAGCTCATGCACAGCATTTGTTTTTGGTAAATTAATACAAAAGAATAGCTATTTTGCAGTAGTTATAACTTATCTTTTTTCAACTGACTTCATCCTTCACAGGCCCACCAGAACTATTAAATTTCGGAGTCAAACTTTTCCAGGTTTTTTTTAAATAATCCGGTTCGTCTGCTGAATATTTGTTTTCTCTAAATAACATGTTATTTTCTAGCTCGTTTAAGTATATTTCGTACTGACTTCTACTTGTTTTGTTTGATCGTTTCTTTTTTTTCATATTGATGTAATATTTTCTACACATGCAGAAAAAAATTGAAAAAATCGCAACTTCAGATAAGTGTTTTTCTTTATCTGAGTTCGTAACCAAAACAAAAAGGCATTACCTCAAACGAAAGCTGAACAACGTTGTCACACTGTAAACTGTTTCAAAGTTGGTAAACGTATTGACATGAAAAACGCAAAAAACAATTACAGTTCTTCATTATTTACATTTATAAGTTTCTGCACTATAGTAAGTAACATAGTAATGTGGATTTTAACAACATTAACTGATACGTATATATATAGAATCGATATTTGCTACGGTCTTCATCACTTAATTATAACGTTATTAACGTAATTCAAAAATCTGACAACGCTCTGATATTTTGCTCTACTACTTATTTGAAAACGTCCTCTTCTCGTTAACAGCAAAAAGTGGTTAAC
This sequence comes from Galeruca laticollis, assembly GCA_963921935.1. Lineage (NCBI taxonomy): Eukaryota > Metazoa > Arthropoda > Insecta > Coleoptera > Chrysomelidae > Galeruca > Galeruca laticollis. The sequence continues at coordinate 68,797,020 of OY998183.1, forward strand.
GAAAGAGATACAGAATAACATCTCAAAATTTTTCGTTCAGACTTCCAATCGTTTGTAAACAAAACCATTGCTGAACGAAATATTACAGAATAGACGCCTAAATGTGTGCCACTGATTAGTAGTGAGCACGCACGATGTAAACCCTTCGATATTTATGAATTACATGCTCATTAAAGACAGATAATTAAATTTAAAAAATAAGAAATTTCACGCATTGCTGGCTGTTGGTTCTATCGGGAGCTCCCGCTACGACTTTCCTTGGTATGTGTCTTCTATTTACACGTCATCCAAACTGATTGTAACGGTTTTTGTAAAATATGAAAAATCTAGCGCGTAAATGACTAGGAAAATCAAGTTTGAAACGAAATTGTGTCGTTCTTGTTCAACGGTTTCTTCGACACTCTTTTACGCACATGTCTCGCGCAGTTTCTTCGCTGCTACGACGGCAGATTAACCAATTGAATATTAACTGTCTCGAGCCTTACTTCGTGGAATCTGCTCATATTAGTGTTTTAAATGAAACTCACGGTTTCCAGTTAATTCCACAATGTAATAAAAATTATTGAAAATTCTAAAAAAATTACAATTGTTTCGATAAATCAATATTGATTTATAGAAACAATTGTCAATTTTTTAGAATTTTCAATAATTTTTATTATATTGTGGAATTAACTAGAAACCGTGAGTTTCATTTAAAACACCAATTGAATATTGTATGCATTTTGGAATTATAAAAAGTATTGCAAAAAATATTGGGAATAGTAATCTAGAAACATAGAAAAATAAACGTACGTGCGTAGACAAGTGGCGATATACAATTTAATTATATACAGGGTGCGCCATTAGTGCGAGGAAGTCCAATTACTCACTTGTTGTGAGAGATACGAAAAAATTTTATTTAGATAAAAGTTAAGCCATATATAGGACCATATTCTGAAAATATTTTCAAATATACAGGTCCACCCATATTGACAGGATGAACCTAACTTATATATTTTTGAATATTTCCACATTTTTTTATTTTCCTCGATTCTCTTGTTTGTGCGATATGAGGTATTGCAATGTTATACGAGGTAATTTAAAAGATACAAGCACTTTTTTAGTAATTTATTAGTAACATCAACACCCTGTACCATTGTATAGATTTGATATCAAGAAATCCATTTATGATCAAACGATTTTCGATATAGTTTACTATTCTCAAAAATTATTAACATAGCGTAATATTCGTTCTTTATATACAGAATTGGTCATAAATCGGAATGATCATTTACTGGGTTTTCTTAAATGGAACACCCTGTATCTTAGTATCGTAATGAAATGGTATTTGATGGCACTTTATTATTTCTCAAGCATTCCCTACACCTAATTGCCCTAATTTGTGAGTTATTGATGATACTTTCAGCCAAACATTATTGGAAACAAATATTAGGTGAAATTTTAGTAGGTTGACGGTGGAAATATTCAACCAAAAATAATTTTCAACAAAAAAAACACAAATTAATCTTGTCTGAGGCATAGATGATTAATATTAGGTGAATCACCAAAATACATGAGTACTTAAGATTGTTGGTGTATAAAACATTACTAAAATCACACAATATTCTAGTTGACCATGGAAATAAAAGGTTATGGGTTATTGCATCACAAGCATAAGCATCATTATACAAAATCCAAATTACTAATATTCCCAAACTTGATACCCAGTATCAAATAAACAGAAAAAGGAAATTAACGTTTAATATCGTTACCTAACAAAAATAACAAGAAAATCGTTGAATTTAAACTTGATGTTCAAAATGACCTCCATCGACGTCGATACATAATTGCAAGCGATCTTCAAAGGAGGACATTTCTTAACACATTTCTGTTTAAGTTCATAAATTCATTTCTAATACTCACCTTCTTTAGTTGTAGGACGAGTTTTATACACCTCATCTTTTATATAGCTTCAGAATAAAAATTCTAGCTTGTTCAACTTTGGAGATAATGGTGACCACCTTATAGGACCTCCCCTTCCAATCTATCTTCCAGGAAAATTATAACTTAGAGGATCTTTTACTAAAAAATTGTGGTATACTGGAGCGCCGTCATGTAATATCCACATTCTCTGACGTATGTTTAACGGTACTATTTACAATAATTACACCCCTAACATTTAATGACTCATCTGACTGTGTGTGAAAATGTGGTACGGATTAGAAGTTGAGTAGTAGTGGACATTATGTCCGTTTACAGTACCATTCCTATGGAAAGTAGCTTCATCTACAAATAAAACATATTCAAAAAGATGCATCATTCTGAATTTATTCCTGCGCACACCGACAAAATTCTACTCTTTTATTATAATCATCCTCTTCAAGCTCTTGATGCAATTCTCCCTACACTGCGACCACAAAATTATTTCTGGTTAAATATTTCCACCGTCAAACTAATAAAATTTCACCTAATCTTTGTTTCAAATAATGTCTGGCTGAAATTATCATCAATAACTCACAAATTAAGGTAATTAGGTATGGGGAATGGTTAGGAAATAATAAAGTGCCATACAATACCATTTCATTACGATACTAAAATACAGGGTGTTCCATTTAAGAAAACCCAGTAAACGATCATTCCCATTTATGACCAATCCTGTATATTAGAAACGAATATCGCGGTATGTTAATAATTTTGAACAATAGTTAACTATATCAAAAATCGTTTGAACGGTAATAGATTTCTTAATATAAAATCTGTACAATGGTACAGGGTGTTGATGTTACTAGGAAATTACTAAAAAAGTGCTTATATCTTTCAAGTTACCTCGTATAACATTGCAATACTTCATATCGAACAAACAAGAAAATCGAGGGGAACAAAAAAATGTGGAAATATACAGGATGTTCCATTTAAAAAAAGAAATGTTAGGTTCATCCTGCCAATATGGGTGGCCCTGTATATTTTAAAATATTTTCAAATCATGGTCCAATATATGCCCTTACTTTTATCTAAATAAAGTTTTTTCGTATCTCTCACCACAAGGGAGTAATTGGAATTCCTCGCACTAATGCTGCACCCTGTATCTGTATCTAATACTATATTGCATTTATCATATTAAAGCCATATTAGCTGTAGGTAATACTACTGGCCAATATACACAATTAGAATACAAACCATTATCAACTATATCTAGATCAGAAGACACCAAAAATGTTATGTTTTCTTCATAATTCATGCTCATTCATATGTCAACAAATTCATTGATCCCATAAAAGTAAAACAAATTCGGCAATTGTCGAAGATGACGTAAATAATAGCTTTACGTGATGATAAGGCCAGACGATCAGTATATGATGAATAGTCCAATCAAAATAGCTTTGAAATCAAAATGTTCCGCAGATTGGTGCATTTTTGCGTAAAAGGATTTTTGACCCTCAGTAACTCAAATCTGAAGGAATTTTTGAGGTGCATGACCGGGGTTTCGAATAAACAGTCAAATTTGAAGTTTTTTGCGGTTTCTTCAATAACTGCTGTTTATAGACGAAAAATTTATTTACCATCGTGTAGAGCGCAAAGTTCTACATCGAATCATGACCTCATATATCGGACATGGAAGCGGGTTAACAAATTTAAGAAAATATTTTCCAAAATTCACCAGATGCCGTCGATATGTAGAGCAAGCAGGTAGAGCTATGTAGCTAGACCAAATTGAACCCAGAATATAACTCGAAGGGTATTGCTGTAACATGACGCATGACGCATTTTTCGCTGATAAGTGTCGGAGATTAAATGCAATCGTAGTTATTTTAATCGTGAGTTGTGGATAATTTTGAAATACGCGGAATGATCGAAACGTACGTATAGTGGTTTCAAAAAGGTAATGTACATATTTCAATTTTATATAATGCATTCTACATTTTGTAATATGTAATAAACACTAGAAATTTTCTATTTTGCTTGTTTATGGTGACATTACAGTTTGTTGAATATAAGCTTGAATGAGTATATTGCTTAGAATATATTTTGTAATAGCGTGACAAACGTAGATAATTCCATAATTCTTTATACGCCCTTTCAGATGTCAATGAAAAACATACTTTTCAATTCGAAAATACCAATGCCGAGGTAACAGTTGTTTTCGTGGATATTCTGTTATGTTTTTATATTTATTTTTCCAGATATAATCATGAATTCCGAGCTTGTTTGCACGATATGTGACAAAGCATTGGCGAAAGAATCTGGCATATTTTGCACAGTACATGAAAAAGGGTTGGAAAATTCTATTATCAAAGTTGACAAAGAGAAGATAACAAATGGCAAATATGGACTGGAAAACCATCTGCAGTCTCTCTTGTAGAAATCATTATGCTTACTCGAATAAACCTGCTTAGCCATATTAGATATCGCATTACCATGTGCTTCATCAGCAAATGAACCAGAACCTTTGTCAGCAGCTTCTAGCGGCAAGAATAATTTAAATTATCCGGAATTATATGTGAGAAAACATTGGACCGAAACCATAGAGAAGTGCATACTTTAACCGTAAAATTTGCACTAGATCGCACGATTTATCATGCTTCGCTAGCCAGTAACAATTAGTGGCGCAATTTACAATAGTTTCATAGGAGGTGAATAAAAACGAGTAGGATGAATACTTATTTACAAGTAAATTGTAACAAGTATTTATACCCCACGTTAACAGATGTGAATAAAGTGTATAGTTGATTCGTGATCGTTTAAGCAGTATTTATAGTTTGACGGACTGTAAACGATTACCCCACGTAGACGCACTGGACCCGTAACGAACGGTCTGTAAAATTTTTAAATAAAGGGGAATTTTGTATAAGGCAGAGGTCACGTAGAATTATTCGTGAGTGAGATTCAACATAACCTAGGAATTATACAAATCAGAAACCGCTTTTATTTTTTAATTTATGGAAACAGCTCCTGTTGGTTTGAGCTTTAAATTTGTGTTATAATATTCTGAATATTTATATGGTTTGAGCCACAATGGAGTATGAAATACATGAAGGTGTGCTTCTTAGTGCCGTGGGACTACTTTTCAGTGCAGTAGTATTGGGAAAGTGTCGACAAGGATAAACCCATAAACCATCACAGAGAGTTAGAGAAGTCCTAGAAATATTTTTTAAAGATGAAAACTGCTCGCTGACATCACAAAGAATTCTTTCCGTTGATTGGTCGGACGCAAGGATGCACAGAAAAAAATAAAAGTTGGCCAACTCTTCCGTTCCAGTCCGTTTCACTTACGTTACGCCATGCGCTTACGTTCATTTATAAACAAAGATTTTTTTATTATTGATAATATACTAAGGCCCATAATTTTTAAAGCGTCCAATTAAACCATTATCTAACGCTTTAACCCTTTTATCATTTCAAATTTGAAAAAAATAACACAAACAACTTAAAACTGGAAATTTGAGAAAATTTCTAGAAGGTACGAAAAAAGATCAATATTTCTAACTCGTTCCTCCATGTTCCTAAATCGTATCTGGGGAGTTTAGATGCAATTGCCACATTTATACCGGCCAAATGTCCCTTTATTAACACCTCCACAAAAATCGTGCACCAATACTTTACAGTTATTGCACTGAATCATATCTTTCGCTTCTTAATGCCAGTTTTACCTTCCACCTGCTTGTTATTTCTTTTTCCAGATTTTTGTAATGACACTAGTCGATGGTTGAGAATTAACAGTTTGTAGTGTATTTTCCTGATTTGGAGTATCATTTAGTGCTCCTGCTTTATTTTAGCGATTTTCACCAATGTCTCTTTCTTCCGTTTTTTCCAGTACTACCTAGTCTGCATCTTTAATTTTATGGCGATCAGAAGGCCACTGTTGGGATTTGGGCAAAAAGGGTCCAACAGAGTTGCCTCAAAGGAAACGTCACATGAAAGAATTAAAATTAAATTATAAGTTATCTACACTAGCTCTATAAATAACAAGTTCGATGACAGAAGTGAGAAATGTCATATGTGCGTCAGATAGAAAAACGATGTGTAACCGTATGCCGGTTGTTGCAATGGCATTTACATGTATTAATTATTTGTTTGATAGTTCATTTTTGATTGTTCCTCATGAATATACTTCCCTATATTAATAAAGTCCTTAAAGAGCTAGCGACTTTTATTGGCCCCAGCTATTGAAGGCCTCTTTGTGGTCCAACACAGGGGTGTTGGCACCCGATCATGGGGGATGCCTAATGGTTTCTACCCAGCCACAAACAACATGATTCAAATCCATGTAATGCAGTGGCCAAGCAGAGCTCTTGGGTAGTCCATTCCTAATCATTTAATAATTTCAGTCTGCTTAATTACACTCCCAGGATGAGTGCGCATCCAAGTTACAGATGCTTCACTAAAATGGTGCTTCAGCGATTTGAAGGAAGATTTATCGATTAGCTGAAGCCTATGTGAGGTATGAGCTGGTAAAAACATCATTATGATCGCATAATCTCTAGCAAGCATTATTGCATCAATGTTTTTGGTGTGAGTAGAATGTCCATTAGGAAGGAGATGGGCTTACTTCTTTTCACTTTTTTCAAGCCGCAAGCAGCGGATAAAGTGTTTCATCTATTATAAAAATAAATCACTTCTTATCCATCCTGTTCAAGAATGGGAATCATTGATTCGTATATATTACTGTATTTTTAGATATGTGTGATATATTGCTTGTCTGTCGGCGATATATTTGCAGATAAAAGTTTCTTTTTGTATCCGTTCGATATTGTTGTATCTTCAAAAGCATAGTTTCTTTTATTAGGTCCGCAACATTGTAAAATGTTTAGAAAAATATCACGTTTTATAATGTCATTATTATTTATGTCGTTGAAGCTGTAACACGATAGGATCGGAATGGTTTAGACTAAACAAAATATCAGTGTAATATTTCTAAGATACATTGTTATTTTATATTTTGAACTTCTATGGTCACCAGAGACGCGATCTTTGAATAATGATTGGTATCGAAACGCCTGTAATAAAACCATTTGCACCTTTGAACAATATTTGAGCAATAAAATGTTTTATCACAATAGAACGGTCTCAATAGTAATTGAAAAATCTAATGGATGTATCCATTGTTGATTCTTGTCAACGGTTTCGGCCGAGTCAACAATAAGCACCAATCAGCAAGCTGTATTTCATGTAGTACTCACCAACATTAGTATAAGCTCACCCCCTTGAAGCTTTTAACATGCCTTACAAGAGAAGAAATCAGTCATCACTAAATCATCAGTCATTCGTTAGCCAATTACGAAGCAGTCACACTTAAGTAAGCAGTTATCACGTAGTTACGCAGTTTTTAATAAGTTGCCAATTACACTATTAACGAGTTAGTTGGTTGAATAGTGAACCGGTTTCTTAGTTGTGCAACAAAGTCGAAACTTATCTTCTAAGTTTAATTCAAGTCGAAACTCATCGTTTCTAAGTTACTAAGTCCTACATATCGCTAATTAGTTATTATTCCAGTAAAGCACATTTAGTCCAAGTCCAAACTCATCGTTTCATACTATTTCCTCAAACAAATCGTTTCTTAGTTAGTAATCAAGTCAAACACGTTTAATCCAAGTCGAAACGCATCGTTTCTATGTCAAGTTAAGTTACTAAGTCAAGCATACCGCTTCTTATTATGTGTTCGTGTCCTGTGTGTACTTAAAGTCGAACAAATAGTTTATTAGTCATTATTCAGGTAACACCAAAGTAGAGATATACTGTCGCTACTATTGGTCCCCTCATCAAGCCGAAACCTAACGTTTTTCCGAATAACTAAGTTCATGTTTACCTTCCCATCTCAATACGATCGAAGTTCAAACATTAATTTGTTTGTACAATTCATTTGTAAATTTGTATGTAGAAAACTGTTAATTTCGACTTTAACGTTGTCAGATTAAGATTATTGATATAGTTGAAGTCTAAAGTCGACAAAGTTCAATTAATTAATAAACAAAAACACATCCACTATCTGAACATGTGTAAAGGGTTTTTGAAGGTCCACTCCGATTCAATTGGTCATTTAACCGTTGGTATTTGTAGATAACCATCAGAGGTATAAATTCCCCGGCAGCATTCATACAGCATACACATGTTGTATTTGAACCTCTTTCGCCGCTTGGAACAGCACCTACTTGATCTTTCGTTTACTTAACCAAAATTTTGGATGGTTTATGAACGTAACTCAACACAGTATCATCAATATTAAGAAAAAATGCGGTGAAATTTTTTGTTGGTCTATAATTTGTTCATATTTATCAAAAAAGTACATAACTCTTTCCTCTAGAAAGTCCAAATACAACAATTAGCTACTTGACACCTTGTAAATAGTAGCAAAATATTATGAGATAATGAAAGTGAAAATCAGTTACTTGGATTTCTATTAAAATAACCTAGCGACGGTAAGGTAGACACATCCTATATTCACTTCATACATTTTGCAAAACGGAGTTGATCTGGATTGTATGAACAGAGAATTCATGGTCAGTTTCGTGTGCACTTTCTCTCGCCAGAGACCACATTATTTCCAAATATTCAGAAAATAGGAGACGTATATCCAATTGTGATACATTTGTTTTGGATATGGAATGTATTTTATCCCGCACGGAAACTAAAAGGGGTCTCTCATTATCGAAGTGAATAAATATAGTTACATATATTTCTAAATCAATTTGGTTAGACCGTCTCCAATTTAGAAAGTGCATTCAAGTGAATGTTAAGTTTATATACAGTAAAATCTGTTTTATAAATCTTTTAAAAATTGTACCTCATCGAAGTCAAGATAACTGGAATTCATGGCTTATGTTTTTGAAAAGATTTTACAAAGAAAACGTATCTCAAACTGAACCGAAACCTTTGGAAAGTAAAGGATCAGTGCTATATAACAAAAAGGATGATAATATACCATATGTTGATATTGCAATTTTTGATGAAACACTTTCTTTTCTTGTTGACATTGGTTCATATATTTCATTGATCGGCTCAGGTGCAATGGATTTTATTCATAATTTATCGATACCTATTGTAACTGATGATAATTTGAAAATGTCGACTGCAGATGATATGTTACAGAATGTTATCGTTTATATTGAAACCCACATCACCACAGACAAAATATCTAGAGCTCTGAAATTGTATCTAATACCGTCAGTTAAACATGATATTATTCTTGGCATGGATTTTCTCAAAACGTTTAATGTTAAAATGAATTTTTCTAACATATCTCACACTCTCAATTCTCTCTCGTTAGCAGTAAATAATAGAATCCAGGATGTCTCTCACTTATTTTCGGAGCAGAGACGTAGATTAGATCAAATTATTGAAACTTTCAAAACTATTAGTCCTACTAACAGAATTGGTACAACCTCTCTCGTTGAACATTTTATTGATACAGGAGATTCTCTTCCCTTTAAGTAACCTCAATATCCTCTAATTCAAGCTATGCAAGCATACCTAGAAAAGGAAGTAGATAAATTACTTGAACTGGGAGTGATTCAGGAAAGTGAATATTCCTATTGTAGTCCTATCTGGTTGGTTCAAAAGAGTGACGGTAAATATCGAGTTTGTTTTGATGGGCGTAAACTTAATAGTGTCACAGTGAATAAAGATGCATATCCCTAACCTTCAATAGAAGTTATACTGAGTCAACTTCGAGACACTCGTTATATATCTAGTATTGTTTTAAAGCAAGCTCTTTATCAAATTCCTTTGGAGAGGTCGTCTCGAGAGAAAACTGCATTTGCTGTGAAAGGCATAAAGGTTAATTTGAATATGTAACTACTCCCTTTGGTTAAGTCTCAGCCTTATAGTAATAATAAACATAGAGAGGGCTCTTCATTCATGAACACGTTTATTTTTAGTGTTTTGAATGAATCTCACGGTTTTTAGTTAATTTCACAATATAATAAAAGTTATTGAAAATTCTAAAAAATTGACAATTGTTTCGATAAATCAATATCATCGTCAGAATGACAGAAGTTAAATTTTATTTGATGCCTACCTGATGTTTAGTAGTTATTTTTGGCTAGACCAAGAAATGACCTAACTTGTGATTGCCTTAATATATGTTTATAGAAAAAAGAAGAAGATGTGATATTACAAATATTGAAGCTTAGATATTATTAGCCCTATGGTGATATCCTGGATATCATTTTTGCAATTAAGATCAGTGCAATGATATAGAAAACCAGGAAAACTATATCTGCTGATCTTTACAATTATCACTCGAGAAGACAGTTTATTAGTGGAGAACTCCCTAGATTTAACTGTTCATTGACAACTTCATATTGTGGGTTTCTTAAATGTCTTCTAATTTCCAACTCTTCAAGGAAATCCAGTTCTTGTTTATTTTCACAAATATGCAGCACTTCTAGTTTTGTGTTAGGTGTCAATGAATGATTGGTATCAAGTAGATGTTTTGCGTAGTGGGATTTATCTGGTTGTTTTAACCTGTATGCTCGTAAGTGTTCATTGTATCGGATTTCAAAATACCTAAGGGTCTGACCCAAATAGACAGCATTACATTCTGGACATTCGAGTTTATATATACCTGACTTCTTTAATAGTGGTATTTTTGTTTTTACATTTAACAATTTTGTACTAACGCTACTTTCTGTTTTAAAAGGAAATTGTTGTATTCGTTGCTGAAGATATTATCTTTGAAATATTATTAGAAATACGAGTACGTCCTGCATATGTGATGGTTTTATAAGTTTTTATTTCATCAGCTTGTTTAGGAAATATTAGTTGTAATGCCACTTTTTCCTCTTTTTTACTAATTAGCTTATTTATCATATTTAGTGGATAACCGTTGGATCTTGCTATTTGTCTAATTGTATTAATCTCTGTATCAAAATTACATTTGTTCATAGGAACTGAAAAAGTTCTATGTATCATTGAAGTATATGTCGCCAGCCTGTGTGACATAGGGTGATTGGAATTGAATGGAATTGTCACATCAGTCTGTGTTGGTTTTCGGTAAATTGAATAATCAAGTACATAATTAACTCTTTGAATTTTCAAATCAAGAAAATTGATTGAGCTATTTTCTTCAATTTCTAATGTAAATTTAATTTTTGGGTGAAAATTATTGATGTGGTTGAAAAATACATCTAATTGTCGTCCACTAACCATAAAATAAGCTAATATATCATCTACATATCTATAACAAAATAAAATATTTTTCGAAATATTACTTTCAAAGATCTTTCTTTCTAAATTGTCCATAAAAATGTTAGCTAAAATAGGGCTTCCCATTATTAAACCTTCATTTTGAATATATATCTTATAGTCAAAAGTGAAATAATTCTGATTAATGCATACATCAAATGAATTAAGTATATCTGATATTATTCCTGGATTAATATTTTTATCTTCTAGTAATTTTCTTACAAGTCTTAGCCATTCTTTAGGAGGAATTTTAGTAATCATATTAGTTACATCGAACGAAATGAGTTTATAGTTATCTTGCAAGTGGATTGCTTTCAACTTTTTGATTAGTTCTATTGAATTTCTAATTGAGTACTGAGATTCATATCCGTAACTATTGAGTATATTGTTGAGTCTCCTTGCCAATATATTATTAGGAGCATTAACACAAGAAACTACAGGTCTAATTGGTTTCGTTATTTTATGTAATTTAACGGTTCCAACTAATTGTGGACAATGAGGATTCTCATGTATGATAGACCTCTTTTCGTAATCACTTAAAAGATAATTTGAATTATTAACCATATCCATTCCATTATTAGAAAATTTTTTGTTGGGTCTGCTTGAAGAACTTTTACATCGCTAGATTCTATAAAGTTATATATTTTGGAATTGTAATTTTCAGTCGTCAAAATGACAGTTCTGTTCCCCTTATCAAATTTTGTAACTGTTAGGTTATTATCTTTTATCTTCTTTTTTATTGCATTTAAAACTCTATTGTCATTTTTTCTTTGACGTTTAACTTTTGAAGGTTCAATATTTTTGATCAAATTGGCAATTTTTAATTTCTTATAAAGAAAATTATTTGAATAAGATTTTAGAGCTATTTCTGACTCTGTAGCTATAATTTGTTTTATATTATTCGTAAATTTTGGTGGTATGCTGTACTTTAAACCTTTATTTAAAAATTCTATTTCACTATCTGTAAAATTAGTGTCTGAAAGGTTTTCAAATCGTGGTGCAAAGTGTGTTGGTATGTAGGTACTTACAGTTTCATGATGTTTTGATTATTGAATTTTATGTTGTGTGTGTTCAAGATTCTGTAGCTTCTTTTCTTGTTTCTTAAATTTCTTATGCTCCCTCTAATTTTGTTATCCAAACCAATTCTTGGTTAAACCAAATGTTTTGTGATGTTTAGTAACGTTTTTGTAGTAACTTCTGGTACAGTCGGGTCAAATCTTCTCCCGAAGATTTTTTAATGAAATTAACTGTCTCGACCCTTACTTCGTGGAAGATTTGACCCGACGGTACCAGAAGTTACTACAAGAACGTTACAAAACATTTGGTTTAACCAAGAATGCCTTAGGAAAAGGTAGTACCAAGTTATGTGAATATAAAATGTCACACTAAAACACCACAAGCACAAAAAGCTATAAAATGTGCTCAACGAGTTTGGATGAAGGAAGAATGTAAGAAATGGTTCAAAGTTAGAGACTCCTTAGACAACTACATAAAAGTTGTACATTCAGAACTCACATTCCAATTACATCCAGTAGAATTTGACTGTTTCGATGACAAAATCAGAGAAAGTGTCAGCACGATGAAGCATAAGAAATTTAAGAAACAAGAAAAGAAGCTACAGACTCTTGAACACACACAACATAAAATTCAATACTCAAAACATCATGAAACTGTAAGTACCTACATACCAACACACTTCGCACCACGATTTGAAAACCTTTCAGACACTAATTTTACAGATAGTGGAACACAATTTTTAAATAAAGGTTAAAAGTACAGCATACCACCAAAATTTACGAATAATATAAAAGAAATTATAGCTACATAGTCAGAAATAGCTTTAAAATCTAATTCAAATAGTTTTCTTTATGAGAAACTAAAAATTGCCAATTTGATCAAAAATGTTGAAACTTCAAAAGTTGAACGTCAAAGAAAAAATGACATTACAGTTTTAAATGCAATAAAAAAGAAGATAATAACCTAACAGTTACAAAATCTGATAAGGGGAACAGAACTATCATTTTGACGACTGAAAATTACAATTCCAAAATATATAACTTTATAGAATCTAGCGATGTAAAAGTTCTTAAAGCAGACCCAACAAAAAAGTTTTCTAATAATGTAAGAGATATTGTTAAAAATTCAAATTATCTTTTAAGTGATTACGAAAAGAGGTCTATCATACATACGAATCCTCATTCTCCACAATTATATGGAACCGTTAAATTACATAGAATACCGGAACCAAATAGACCTGTAGTTTCTTATGTTTATGCTCCTAATAATATATTGGCAAAGAGACTCAACAATATACTCAATAGTTACGGATATGAATCTCCGTACTCAATTAGAAATTCAATAAAACGAATCAAAAAGTTGAAAGCAATCCACTTGCAAGATAACTTTAAACTCATTTCGTTCGATGTAACTAATATGTTTACTAAAATTCCTCCTAAAGAATACTTGTAAGAAATTTACTAGAAGATAAAAATATTAATCCAGGAATAATATCAGATATACTCAGTTTATTTGATGTATGCATTAATCAGAATTATTCCTTTTTTGACAATAAGATATATATGCAAAATGAAGGTTTACCAATGGGAAGCCCTATTTCACCTATTTTAGCTAACATTTTTATGGATAATTTAGAAAGAAATATCTTTGAAAGTAATATTTCGAACAATACTTTATTTTGGTATAGATATGTAGATGACATATTAGTTTGTTTTATGGGTAGTGGACGACAATTAGATGTATTTTTCAACCACATCAATAATTTACACCAAAAAATTGAATTTACATTAGAAATTGAAGAAAATAGCTCAATCAATTTTCTGGATTTAAAAATTCAAAGAGCTAATAATGTACTTGATTATCCAATTTACCGAAAACCAACACAGACTGATGTGACAATTCCATTCAATTCCAATCACCCTATGTCACACAGACTGGCGGCATATAGTTCAATGATACATAGAGCTTTTTCAGTTCCTATGAACAAATGTAATTTTGATAGAGAGATTAATACAATTAGACAAATAGCAATATCCAACGGTTATCCATTAAATATGATAAATAAGCTAATTAGTAAAAAAAAAGAAAAAGTGGCATTACAACTAATATTTCCTTAACAAGCTGATGAAATGCAAATTTATAAAACCATCACATATGCAGGAAGTATTTCCAATAATATTTCAGAGATAATATCTTCAGCAACGAATACAACAATTTCTTTTAAAACAGAAAGTAACGTTAGTACAAAATTGTTAAATGTAAAATCAAAAATACCACTATTAAAGAAGTCAGGTATATATAAACTCAAATGTCCAGAATGTAATGCTGTCTATTTGGGTCAGACCCTCAGGAATTTTGAAATCCGATACAATGAACACTTACGAGCATACAGGTTAAAACAACCAGATAAATCCCACTACGCAAAACATCTACTTGACACCAATCATCCATTAAAACCTAACGCAAAACTAGAAGTGCTGCATATTTGTGAAAAGAAACAAGAACTGGATTTCGTTGAAGAATTGAAAATTAGAAGACATTCAAGAAACCCACAATATGAAGTTGTCAATGAACAGTTAAATCTAGGGAGTTCTCCACTAATAAACTGTCTTCTTAAGTGATAATTGTAAAGATCAGCAGATATAGTTTTCCTGGTTTTCTATATCATTGCACAGTTATACTGATCTCAATTGGAAAAATGATATCCAGGATATCACCATAGGGCTAATAATATCTAAGCTTCAATATTTGTATTATCACATCTTCTTCTTTTTTCTTTAAACATATATTAAGTCAATCACATGTAAGGTCACTTCTTGGTCTAGCCAAAAATAACTACCAAACATCAGGTAGGCATTGAATAAAATGTAACTTCTGTCATTCTGACGATGATATTGATTTAACGAAACAATTGTCAATTTTTCAGAATTTTCAATAACTTTTATTATATTGTGGTATTAACTAGAAACCGTGAGTTTCATTTAAAACACTAATATGAGCAGATTCCACGAAGTAAGTGTCGAGACAGTTAATTACGTTTATTTTTGTTGCCAACAATTCTAAACGCTAGTAGTGAAGTAATGAATGAATTACAAAAAGTGGGGATGGTATTGTAGATATATGGCCTTGATAATTTCGGCTGTTTTTCTGACAAAATTGGCTCCGACGAACCATGATAACCCAAAAACATTAAATTCATTACCTCAAAAGTTTATGTTGACATAAAATCTCCTACGTCAAGCTACACCCCGTAAAGTAGTGGATTTCTTAGAAAATCATGTCTTTCTTGTTTTCGGAACAACTTAAATTGTTTCTTGTGATAACGGAAAACAATTTACGAGTCAAATATTCAAAGTCCTCATGGATGAGTTTTCTGTCCAAAAAATTTGGTATAACGCTAACTATCATGCTCAAATTAATCACACAGAACGTGTAAACAAATCAATTATCACGGCTATACGATCATACACTTTTGAAGATCATAGGACATGTGATGAAGAAATACATAGGATCTTTTAGACTCCTAGACGAACAAGGCCTATTTTCTCACCATCCTATACAGCGTATATCACGTCATGCTTACAAAGTACCAAATATACCATCACGGAAAGCATTTTCTGAAATTTTGCAGATTGAAATTTTTATGACATATTAGCTGTTTACCGTTCAGAAATCAGCGACCTTCTGACTTGTCTACATTAAATATTGCACTGAATTATGCTTTAGAAGAGTATCGTAGATTAGAGCAAAAAATAATTTTTGTTACATTCGACCAACGTACCAACCTGTATTATAAAGTTCGCCATATTGTCGCTAAATATAAAGAATTACCTGACGCCATTATTCGCTTGGGAGGATTTCATCTATTAATATCATACTTAGGAGTAATTGGATGACAGTGATGATATCGAAACAATTTTCAATTTCTTCGAATTTTTAACATTTTTTCAATATAATGCGGAATTGTTTTGACACAGGTAATTTCATTTTAGAAAGTATTATGAGTAAGAGTCGAAACAGTAAATTTCATAAATTTTTTAATTGTTATCCAGACATTTGACAAGACGTAACATCAGAAACAAAGTTGAAAGTGAAGATACATATAACTTGATTGTTACTAATGTAACTTTTCACTCGATTAGAAGCAAATATATTCAGTCGACAATAATACATTTTGTATGTGTAGATATTCCGTTTCGCTGGTAAGTCTTTTATATTTCTGTTCAAATTGTAGTTGTGTGATCACATCTAAATCTATTACGATTTTTTTATTGTGTTGATGTATTTCAAACGTTATTTGTTGGTGTTTCCAGTTTTTCACCGTTATTATGTTTCTAAAAAACTAGGTGGCGTCCAACTTTATTTTGTGAATCTAATTTTCAACAGATTCTTTCTGGTTATTTCCTGTGATTCAAATTTGCATTTTTTGATTATTTTGGGAACAGGACGGATAAGAATGAACAGATTTCTGCGGTTTTATTTTAAAAGTTAAATCCAATTTTTGCAATTTTTTTATGTATTGGAGTATAAGCTCTTAATCTGTTCATCTTATTCCTTCTTATCAATGTTCTACTTTTAACTGCTGTTTCTCCTTTCTTTTTTTCCCTACAGCTCTGCCTCTTAAGCCGATTAAGAAGTCACCACCCAGAGGCCGGAAACCAGGCCAGTCCATACAAGATCCTGCTGCTATCGCTGAGAGCTGTATATTCCGGTTTTCTCCAAGATATGTATAGAATCTTGAGTTGGACATTTTTATTGTTAAACTGATTTTTATTCGTGTTGTATTGTTAATACATAGTTGATGTGAATTCGTTTTTGTCTTAAAATATAATCATTTTTACCTAAATTTGTGTTATTGATTCTCCTTATCCCAATTGAGGTAGGGGAGCCCGGGGCTGGTTGACGCACTTTTTGTATTTTTATTTTTAGCTTACACAATATCAAATTTTGGTGTGCTTTTGGTACCAAATAGGAAAGTTTAATGTTTTATCTTCCATATTAGACAAGAAAAAATTTTTTTTAAGCAACAGTTTAGGTATACATTTTTTTGTAATGATGGATGTCAGGTTGCGTGAACCAGCCCCGGGCCGGGGTTGTTTGACGCATACCATGGAGTTGGTTGACGCAGACAAAAAAGTAAGTAAAGTAAAACGTCTGTTGTAATCCAAATTAAGAAAAAATTATAATAAATTCTAACATAAACATAAAATAGTAACTTTCCAAGGAAGAAAAGATGCATTAATTCTAAAAAAGGTAACTTAATTAACAAATTTAGTATTATAGCTTAAAAAATATGTCATTATTCGCTTTAACAGTTTACACAAACAAAGAAGACGCCAGGTTCCTCAGCACAAGCTTCATGTGCCCACATTTCGCAACTAGTGCACCGGATCCATTTTTCGGATGAGGTAATTATAGCTATCTGTGCAATAAAGGCAAAAGCATTCCTCTTCATCGGACTCATCATCGTCTTTGACTATTTTTCTTTTTTCGTTTTTTCTCTATTGCATCGGACTTCTTATTTGAGCAAATTTTTCTTTTAACAGACTTTACATTCTTCTCTTGTTCTTCAAGAGCATCTTTTATTGGCGTGTCAGTTAGAATTGCTGTCACACGCTTTCTTCTATTAGGTTTAGCGTCCTGCTTTCTAAGTTCGGCTTTTGGTAGCAGTTTCAATTGAAGTAGACTTATAGTAGGAGGCGAGCTCTATTTTTTTTCTTGAATAGAACTGTTAGTTGAACTGTTGTTTTCTTTTCCAGGCAGTGGACTTTTTGCTAACACTATATCTTTGGAGCATCCTGGCTGGTTAAGATCATCAGGTTCCTGTGAACACCCCGGTCGTGGTTTAAAAATCGAGTTAAGCTGAACTGGAATCACGTCCTTGTCAGAATTAATTTCTTCAGGATCGGGACGGTCAGTTGCATATCCGTCAAAAACGTCTCTATTGAAAGGGCTAATTCCAGACAACTTGAATATCGCCATAATATTTTTCGGTATTGCTGCCAGTGGCAGTAAGTCTCGAACTATTAGAGGGACATCGTATATTGACATCGTGCGTCCGGGATTACTAGTGATCCAGGAGTCACTGGCTGAATTAACGTCATGTTTTAATGGTCCATAGACAGACCGATCGCGAGGCTGGAGTTTATGTGAGCATGAAATGACAACGCCGTTACATCTTTACTTTTTAGATAATCAAGGGCAGCTACAGACAAATGCGAATCATGATTGTTTAGCAAAAGTAGAACCGGTCTCTCTTTAGAACAACCAACGTGCTTGACAAAATGTTTAGCAAACTCAAAAAAGTGTTATTTTTTCATCCAACCTGAAGGATTTGCGGTTCCAACTGCTCCTGGAGGGTCATTAGCGAGAAAATGTTCTCTGAAGTTAACCCTTGGAAAAACAAAGAACGACGGGACATAATTTCCCGTTGCAGATATCGCCAAAGCCATAGTAACTAAGGTGCCGCGTTTATGGGAGGTTACGCGTCCCACCTGCTTATATCCACGCCTGCCAACAATTCGGTTAGGCTTTGCACGGTCGTAATCCCAATTTCATCCATGTTCCATATTTGTGCTGTTTCTAATTTTAGGCGGTTGAGGACCGTTTTTAAGTGGTCAAAGAACATTGAAACATTTTCTCTGTTGAAACTAGAAGCGCGAGCTAAGCTGGTTGCTTCTGGAGTTCTAACCGAAAGAGCACGATGTCGTTTCATGTAGTATGTAAACCAATCCTCTCCAGCCATTTTTGTCACGTTCCAGGATTCAGGGTATTTAACGCGCAAAGCAGTGGCATAATCATACGCGAATTTTCTTACTTCTCTGACAGACAATCCAAAATATATATCGCTTGCCGTTTTAAGGTATTCCTCCAAATGGTTTTCTTGTTGATCTGTGAACACCTAAAAATTATGAAATTTAAAATATAATAATTCTGGCGATTCCTGTAACATCAAACTTTTGTTGTTATTGCGGCATCACCATTAATTTCTGCCTCAGTAAATTTTTTGCAAAAACGTCTCAAAGTTGCCTCCGGGATCTCAGTCTTTTGCAGTTGCCTAATGGATTTGTTGTTCATTTTAACCTCTCTAACTGCCCTTAGCATGGTATCTGGTGGAGTGATACCCCTTTCTGATGTTCGTTTACGAGAACGCATCTCGCTAAAATATAAAACAAAAATTAAAATATTTTATTTTAAACTCGGGGTTGGTTGGCGCATGCGTCAACCAGCCCCTTGTTGTTTGCATTAACCAGCCCCTGACCACGTTTTTGTATGTGTGATGCAACTGCACCTATACTATTTTATTCTTAGAAAATCTATTTAATAGTTCTTGTTTGGGACGGTTGAAGCATTATGTAGCATCAAACCGATCGCAATTATCTTTAAAACAGTTTCTAGAACAAAAACTGTAAAAAGGTAAAAAAATTACTTACCACTGCCATAAAACAACAAACCGCACTGTACACAACACCACTGATGCTGTTACCGTCTTAATTGTTCGGTACCAATTTCTCCAAGTTTCCTTGGATGGGACCAAGATAACGTATTATTATTTGGAACGATACTGGGCGATAAACAATTAGGACGTATGCGAACGGCAGTCTTGTTTTGGTTGGAGAGCTAAGAGTCGTGAGTTTATTTTCGGAACGTTAATCAACCGGAAAGGTATTTAAAGGGTGCCAGAAATTTTAATTCAAAAACTGCGATAAGCGAAAGAAATTATCAAAAGTGAGGTATTTTTGGTAGTGTATCTGTGGAGGTTTGGGAAGTACTCACTAAAACGCGGTTTATTATGTTAACCAGTTTATTAACAGGTTTTACCAGCGTCAGTGAACAAAACATCTAAAATATTTACAAGATGGGTACATGCATAACCTGGTACCGCAAACAAAATTAATATATACATAAAAACAATAAAACAAATTATCACTAAACACTACACGGTAATTTGTTCGAGAAATAAATAGTCTCCAAGAAACAACAAATATACAAATCAAAATCATATACATACACAAATGATAAATGTTGCAGAGTTTGCGAACTAAAAAATTAGTTTATAACCGAAATTTTTTTCCGTTTATTCAAAGAAGAAAATATAGGATATTATATAATTAAATTACTTGAAAACAAAAAACACATAAGCTTTGTGAAAGTTATGTCAACATCGGGAAAACAATTTAATCTAGATTTGACGTGCACGCCGAATTTCCTAACGATTATTCTATAAAACATAAACAAAGGTTCTCTAAAACAATGGCAATATTAGTAATCAATAAACACGTTATCGTTATAAAATTGTTACGACCGTATAGTTCTTTCGCTAAAGAAATAGCATGACACTAAGTTAATCTTTCCACCATCGACTAAGAACGGGTGCAATTATTCCAGGTAGGAGAGATACTAAATGATCATTAACGATACCTGAGTCCAATTGTTTCCATCCAATCACCAAATTACTACTCAGGTGAAGATTCTTGCATCAACGCCAGAGGCGTGGTTTCTCGAATAGGTCGATTGAAAAAAACTTACGGTAGTACTTGCAATAAGTAATCTACCCTCACCGCGTGATGGAACAGATCACAGACACTCGGAAATCTTCGGTAATTTAATGTCGGTAATAAACACAATAAATATATATACTCCGGTAATTTTAATTCTACTATGAACACAGGAAATACCGATACTTTGGTACGATACGATACAATAACTTAATTTTGATAACTAAGAAAATCACCAACGCTTCGGTGAAGTAATCTTCGTAGGCTCAATCTCGATAGCGGCACTAAATAATGATACGATAAGTTACGCTGACACTACAAGAAGTTTTTCAACTACTTGCGTTGAGAATAGGTAGCTGACTGACTCTCGTGACGAGATTTTTGGATGGATAGCCTTTTTTTGAAATTCTTTCCGAAAAATAACTGTAAAATTAGTTCTAAAAAGCCATATAACAGCAATATAAAAAGAATCGGGCAGTGAATGCACAAATTACGCAGTCTACCCAGAATTTCATAAAAGGTACCTTCCTTCTCCGAAGGTGATACTAAAACTATTGTGTCCCCATCGCACCTTTTTTGAGGGCGGTATTAAAAGTACAATAAATTGTCACTTCGTTCAATTTAAAATCGCGATTGAGCGGTAATAAACCTTTTTCGGCGTTCAAAGATGTATTATACTCCTGTAATTTTATGTTTATTAGTCGTATGAAACGATCTTCTACACAGTCCGAAGAAAATATTGTTACGCCAGGGCCGCACTGGGATATAAATTCGAATATAAAAAAATAAAAACGTTACAATGCAATCAAACTGAAACGAACGTTCGAGAGTGGTTTTTAATGGCGGCTTCAAGACAACCGGTCGACGATGTTGCCAAGTGTACTGTTTTAAAAAAAGTTGAGGTGCGTCAACCAACCTGGTGCGTCAACCATCCCCGGGTTCCCCTAATGAAAAATTGTGTAACTGAGGTCGAATCACAACCTGAGCGGAGTCTCACGCCGGGGGTAGTTCTCGTGACAACACACTTGAGAGTCGATGGTAAATCTATGGCTGCAATTGGTAACGACACCGACATATCAATTTTATGTATCGCACTTGTTTTACCGACAGATTATATCTATTGGTACAAAATCACACTTGGCAAAAAAGGATGAATTGTTTTCATCGTCAGATTACAAACACATGAAAAAGTATATTGTTTGTCCATGCATTTTTTGGTTGCGACACGACGAGTGCCTGTTTCAATATTTGAAAAAAATACAAATCTTCAATATGAATATCAATATTCTGTCAGCAAAATATGACTGAAAATTAACCATATGAACATGCTAAACAACACACAATAGATTTATATGATATTAAAAATACACAGAAGATAACCATTGGTGAATTGCGGTCGATAGCATGGTAAGCTGATAAAGGTTATCTACCTGCCTGCTATCATCTACGACGACGACATATGGGGAATTTTGGTAAAAAACCTATTTTTTTCCAAATTCGTTACTCCCACTTCTCTTCTAATATATGAGCACGTAACTTAATGTAGAATTTCCTACTCTACACGAAGGTCAAGTCATTTTTCATCTGTTGATAGCAGCTTTTTTAATAAAATGCAAAAAACTTCTAATTTGACTGTTTTCTTAAAACCCCGCCCATCCTGCTCAAAAATGACTTCATATTTGAGTTACTGAGGGTCGAAAATACCCATACACAAAAATGCAGCTTTCTGCAGAAAAATTCGAATTCAGAGCTATTTTGATTGGACTAGAATTTGATGATGGCTTACCGAACATTGCTTCCAACGATAATAAAGATCGATAATGCAGATTTGTTGAATCCATCTCTTATATTTCGATCTATTATCAAAGGTTTCGTTTTTATCTAGTAATTATGACATTACATTTCTATTTTGAGCATTAAAATAGTTTTCCCAATGCTTTCGATAAAAGTCGGATTTCATTTCATTTTTCAATCAATCACTAATTAAATTTCAACGTTAGTTGATGGAAGTAAAACATTTCAATTTACTATACTATCATCGTAGAATGTCTGTATAAATAATATAAATAATTCATTGTCTAGATTTAAGTATATCTGAAATTTCAAGGAGTCTTATATATTTGCCCTTCAATTTGTGAAATATTTTTTTTGTTTTTTGATTTACTTGAATAATATTCCATAAAAGACTCTCAATTTTCAATTTTACACAAAATACAGGTCCAATTACTTCTTTTATTATGTATTTTTTAGTATCCACCAGCTCTTTATTATTTTGTTTCCTCCATTTTGAGTGCACCGTTTCATATATTTCGTTTCTAATTCCTAATCCATCACTCAAGTTTTATCCAGTTTTCAGAAGTCAAATAAAAAGCAATAGTGAGCATATTTTGTTATGTGAAAATATTTAGTTTTCCCTTTCTATTTAAACATGTGAAGTTTAAGCCACATAAGTTTTCAATTTTATCGAACCATATGTTTATATTGAATATGTTGGCGATATCCACAAACAAAATTTATATTTCTTTTTCTGTCTTATTTCGAGACCCTTTCAGAATTGACGGTATCGGAGAAATTTATGATCGTACAAATATTGGGACTACTCAAAAATCTCCACACTTCTCTCGTATATTTATTTGAAGTCGAGACGAAAATATAAATATGGTGTACTATAGTGGTGAAGAGATTTATGATAACACTATCTCACTTATAGATAAAATTTTATTTATATATCTTAAAATCAGAAGTCTTCATGATTCCCTTACATGGTTTTTCATATATCTTCAACTTTTGTAATGTAACAGAAGATCGAAAGAAATTTGGGAGATATGAATTGGACTATAAAAAGGATTAATGATCAGGCAATTATGATATTCTTTAGAATAACAGGGTTTTTTGAATGATACCTTGTGTCCAAGTGTCTACAAAAAATCCATATTATGGTCATTTCATCATTTCTGAATTAAGCTTGTCGATTGAAGATATGAACGCCAATTAGTAAACTTGTGATAAACTGGAAAATAACACAAGGAAAATCGCCAAAGTGTGACGGGTATGGAACCGAAAGGTCATAATAGATATAGGAAGATTTAGTCAGTAAGAATAAACCACATATCTTAAGAAACACGAGTAATTAAGTAGTAGTAATAACACGTTTATATTTGTACGCGTTAAATACACAAAACAACTGATTCAACAAGGATAAGGCAGAGAATTGTAAACAAGGCGACCAACCGAGTGGATGTATTTTAATATGTATATATGAAATTAAATATATCGACCCTCACTTTGTGGAATCTACTCATAATATTGTTTTAAATGAAACTTATTGTTAGTAGTTAACTCCACAGTATATGATAAAATTATGAAAATTCTGAAAAACTGACAATTGTTTCGATATTATCTGAATATCATCGTCAGAATTACAGAAGTTACATTTCATTTGATGCCTACCTTATTTTTAATTATTTTTGGCTAGTTCAATAATAGGAAGAAAAAAGAAGATATGATACTACAAATATTAAAGCTTAGATATTATTAGCCCTATGGGGATATCCTGGATATCATTCTTCCCAATTAAGATCAGTATAACTGTGCAATTATGTAGAAAACCAGGAAAACTATATCTGCTGATTTTTACAATTATCACTTAAGAAGACAGTTTAAAAGTGGAGAAATCCCTAGATTCATCTGTTCATTGACGACTTCATTTTGTGGGTTTCTTAAGTGCCTTCTAATTTCCAATTCTTCAAGGAAATCCAGTTCTTGTTTCTTATCACAAATATGTAGTACTTCTAGTTCTGTGTTAGGTGTCATTGAATGATTGGTGTTAAGTAGATGTCTGGCGTAGTGGGATTTATCTGGTTGTTTTAATCTGCATGCTCGTAAGTGTTTAGTGTATCGGATTTCAAAATTTCTAAGGGTCTGACCCAAAAAGACGGCATTACATTCTGGACATTTAAGTTTGTATACACCAGATTCCTTCAAAGGTGATAACAATTTTGTACTTATGTTACTTTTTGTTTTAAAAGAAATCGTTGTATTTGTTGCTAAGAATATTATCTTTGAAATATTATTAGAAATATTTCCTGCATATATAATGGTTTTATAACTTTTCATTCCTTTAGTTTGTTTAGGAAATATTAGTTGTAATGCCACTTTACCCTCTTTTTCACTAATTAGTTTATTTATCATATGTAATGTGTAACCGTTGGATGTTACTACACTTCAAAGATAAATGGAATTTCTTGACAAAACCAGACTTTTACTTCAGAAACAATCAGAGAAGAGGGAATAATGGCATAATGTCCAACGGTAACCCCCAAGGAAGGACATTTAGACAATACAACCACTAAAATGGGTATGTATAATTGATATGTAGATTACCGCAAAACAGACAATAAATTCGACAGAAATAACAGTTACAACAATAATAACGTAAGAATTTGTGAGATAGAACATAAAATTGAAGAAATTCGTAGACAAATAGCACAGTTAAAGAAGGAAAACTACGAGTAAGGGATGGAAAATATTGACCTAGAGGAAAAAACAGGATTTTTGCAACGAAACATCATACAGACGGAGAAAAATTTTAGAAAGAAGCATTTGATTATACATGGTATAAAAGAAGGCAATGAATAAGATGAGGAACAACTAGAAAATAAATTAGAAGATGTAATGATGAAGGTTAACAACACGGTGGATGCTGAATAAGATATTTTGAAATGTAAAAGAATGGGAAATAAAAACATTAACAAAAATAGGTTAGAAATAATACAAATTAAAGACATGAACAAGAAAATTGAAACTTTGAAAGGAACGAATAAATTGAAAGGAACAAAGATATAAATTAATGAAGAGTATCTAAAAGACATACTGGAACAAATAAAACAGCTAATAAGATATATGAAACAGGCAAGAGAAAGTGGATCCAAAGCTAAGTTAATGGATGATACATTACTGATAAATGAAAACGTATACAGTCTAAAAGAACTAGAACAAAGGAAAAAATCAGTTAGAGATACAAAGAGTATGGAGTAAACCAACGTTTGAGGAAAATAACGAAAATAATCGGAAAACTTTTAACCCGGCGGTAGTTGCGCTGGGTCCTACAGACCCAACGATATTCTCATATGCTAAAATCTCAGAAGTGGCAAGGTTGTTAACCACTCGCCTCCCTCTAGCTTCCTAACATTGGGAGCCGATGTGCATGCAGAGGTCAGTTGTAATTTGTCTTTACAATAGTTTGTGTAAATTCGAATTTTTAGTAGTCAGACCCGGCGCGATCAAATTATTCATTCAAATTTTTAGTTAAGACCCAACGCATTGTATAGTAAAATTTGAGTTCATATTCAGGTAAATTCTTCTAAACCAAACATATATGGGATCAACATATTTGCGTTAGTAGATTCTAAAATGCACTATAGCTACATATTGGAGTGTTGTTTTACGTATGATTATGCTAATATCAGAAACAGGCAGGAACTATATGGAAAAACAAGTCATAGTTACCTTCAGAATTTGTGAACACAAATCACCGTTCAGTCAACTCAACAGTCAACCAAAAACACTGGTGCCTTAGATCCCAGGAAAATGAAAAAACTGTACTACTGGCTTTGATACTTGAGAGAAAGTTGTAAACCGAGTCTCATAATATCTTATAATCAAACGAAAAGTGGTGTTGATGTTGCGACTAGATAACTACCATTGCGCGTGAAATACGAGCCACTGGCCCATTGTTGTACTAAATTCGTTACTGAATATAGCATCACTCAATTCTAACATTATCTTCTTGTCAAATAACTACCATGTTAATTTGAAACGTAGACAGTTTTCGATGCAATTACCAGAATTATAGGGCGTCTCTTACTAATGTACCATGTCAAGTTAGGAATCGAAGACAAGAGGCAAATACCACATCCAGAAGATGGGAAGCGTAAAAGATGTACAGAATGTGTTAAATAACATAGTAAAACCAGTTATTATCATAAAAATTGCTTCAAATATTTATGCTTAAGCCATGCAATATTTATTGTAGAGAATGTAATGAAGTGCCTGTTGATGATGATATTACAGATCAACATAATTCAATATTACATTTAGTTACAAAGTTGCATATTATCCATTTTGTAAAACTTAAGGTTTTTGAAAACAGCGTTCGCCAATTCATTTATTTAAGTTATATCGTAGAAAATTACACTATATCTGTAAACAAGTATATAAATAATTAGCAATAGATTTTTAAATATTTTGTTTGATTATAAACTATCAATAACATAAATTAAAACGTCTTCTGGAAGCTCTAGGTTGATGATGGGTCCCTGAGACCCGACGCGACTAAATCTATATAAAACTTAGGTGCGACTACTGTCGTGTTAATAAAAACTAAGTGATAAAAGTTTTAAAAAATCTAGAGGCATATAAATTACCCATTTTTACATTTTGAAAATAACCGTATCTCGCTCAGCTTGAGCGTACGGATCAGAAACAAAGAAATTTAGTGAAGCCTTACCTACCGGAATAGACAACTCCGACGAACGTTGGAAAAGCTTGATGAGCTTTCGGGAAAATCTGAAATAAAGATAATGAAGATATATGAAAATTATTATATATTTAAAAAGTGCACGATAAAAGAATTCATAGAAGAAGCTAATAGAATATTAACAAAAGCTTGATAAGCTTTCAGTAAAATTTCAGATAAAGAAAATGAAAATATACGTCAATGATTATATTTTTAAAAGTGCACGATAAAAGAATGTATCGGAAAATATTATGAAATGTACAAGTATGTATCTGCGAAGTACTGAAGACGGCAGAGCGGAAAGAAGAAATTCAGGAGATCTTATATTATCACAATAACCCAATGTTTGAAGGACACGTAGGAAACAATAGATTATTAAAGAAATAAGGAGCGAATTTTAGATGGAAATCATTGAGAAAGATGTAAGAAAGTATGTAAAGAATTGCCAGGAATGTCAAGTGAATAAAGCAAAGCTTAGTCATAAAGATTAATTTGTCATTACGGATACTTCAATTAACCCATTCGATATTCTATATATATATATATATATATATATATATATATATATATATATATATATATATATATATATATATATATTTATAACAAAGAAGATGTAGGAATATCGCGTGATATGTTAACAACAACAACAAAGAGATTCATGGGTAATTCACGCACGAAAAATAAAGTAACAATGGAAATCGTTATTGCATTACATACTGTGTTAACTTACAAAATATGCGGTCATGATACCGGTCAGAAACAAGGAAGTAACAACAACTGCGAAAGCGATTTTGATAACTTTATACCGGCCTATAATTTAAGGAAAGAAATAAGAACAGATCAAGGAACGGAGTATAAAAACGAAGTAATGAGTAATTTAGCTCTTAAAAATAAAACACAATTTTTCGACATCATATCATCACGAATCGATAGGGAGTTGTGAAAAAGTTCATCGAACATTCAATGAATATGTAAAGCATTTTATAAATGAAGCTAGATATAATTGGTGTGAATTTGTGAGAATGTTTGCATATTGCTATAATACAACACCTAACACTCCATATTTACCAAGATTTGATCAGGAGTAAATTTGATTATCTATCTTCGTGTAACAATACGAGTACCGCGAGCGATAGGGCTTCTATCGAAACTATATACAATTGAATACACTTGTCTACTAATTCCTTTAATGAATAACGTTAACAGATGTTATATTGTTACTATTGTAATAACCTCGCCATAATCCTAAAAAAACGCTGTTGTCAAAATGTCCTTAATGGACCTAGAAGGCAGCGTAGCTGGCTGTCACCACCCACGATTTCGTGGGAACGAGGAGTCAACAGCTCCTGGAAGAAATATACGAAAGGGTTGGCTTGGGCCTCTGCTGCTGCCAGTTATCGTTGGTAATGAGAGGTCTTGTGTTATAGGGTTACGTCAGTTAGAGGGGTGTGTTGAGGAAGAATCTTAGCTGTAGCTCTTATGGGTATATGTTATGTATTCATATAATCATGCTCTCCTGGTTGAGAAAATGAACTAACCGACAACGATTTCAACCTCAAATGTTCTCCCTATTCCTGATTCATACGGAGAGGTATCACCATTAAATACTCGTATGCGATATGAAATAACATAGGTTAAAATTATATAGATAGTATCATAGATGCGGGCTGGCAATGTTAATAATTTGACCAAACTACAAAAAAGTCAGAATACACAGTTAGTATAATTTTTAAATTAGACTTACCAATTCCCAGACTGGGTGTTCACAAAAATGCCGACGGCCACGACTCGCGTTTCGAACAAAAAAAGAAACCCCTTCAGAGCGCGTACAGTAGACGCTCCCTTGTAATTTTCTTTTCCCCTTTCGAAAAAAATTACACTTGATAGTTAGAATACTACATCTTAATTATAAGTTACTTAAACTCAGGACTCCTCAAAAACCGCTTTCCGCGAGTCCCAAAAGAAAACTAGACCGCTCCCGACCGCGAGTTTTCACCAACTGTCACTTCAATTGTTACATTTTCGTGGTTTCGGAATTTTTCCCTATGTCAGCATCGTTTATTTCTTGTACCTGTTAATTTTCTGATAGGTGGAACTTATCGTTCGACGTATTTGTGTAATAGGCTTTTCTACCTCGATTAACAATGAATTTTTATTTGATTCCGCAAAATTTCGTTATTTTGACAATTATTATTTCCTGTTAAAATACTATTTTTTTCTTTTTTTGACACAAATTCAGACCGCTTAGATAAGTGTTTTTTACATTGTATGGACCTCTTTCTATAGTTTAAACGTTACAATATAAAAAGTAATATGTTATACAGTGTGCCTCCCTATGTTTCTTATTTTGGTATTCATTACACTATTGTCAATATTTGAAGTGTGTAGCTAGTGTGCTATGGTTGCTTGGTTATGTCAAGCGACAGCAAAGAATTAAATATCCAGTCGAGCGATGTTAAACTACATTCTAGATGTAGCTATAAGAAACGAACTAGATAACCAAGATCTAATTATTGATGTACAAGACATAAATTGAGCCTAAAGATTGATGTATAAGAAACATGTAGGTACTGTGTTCTATAAAAATATTTGATGTAATATATTTTGGGATCACCCTGTACAATATGAAATATATTAAAAATCCGTATCATCATCCTATAAACAACTTTTGTAATTAAATATTTTACCACTTTACTCATTTTTCATACTATTCTTTATTTGACGGACCCTAAGGTGAATGACAATATACTCTACACTTTTAGCCGTAATTTGTCGCTATATGAGCATTTTGCTAACTTTGTTGGTGAAGTGTCTGCAGTCTGGCAACGCCGACTTGATTGAAGTTGACCATTGGTCTAGCTGAGTTTATGTGCCTACTTGGGCGATGAATATGGTGCAGTACGCCCGCACATCATTTTGGGGCAAGTTGTTTGTAGCAGCGTACCCTAAGTGAGCATTTTTCTCATCGAGCGATAAACCACTTTTATGCTGTGAGCGTTTTGCTCATTCAGCAAATGAGTGTATATAATTTTAAATATTATATAAATTATATATTGCGATTTTACTGTTATTGAATATACAAGGAGTCGGGGGAAAATATTAGTGCAAACGGCTTTGGAGTCACCAGAAGAAGAATTGAATGGTAAATTATTGATTAGTAGTATAATTGTGTGCTTATTATATTTCTCCTACTAGTCACCAATTTTCCATGGCTCGTGGCACATAATGACGATTCTAACGAAGAACAGTGGTTGGATGAATATGAATCAGATGCACCGTCGGCCCATACCAATCACCCAACTTATTCTGAACAGTCCCCAGTTGATGTCTCAAACGAAGACGAATACATACAGCACATGTATTTTTCGTATGCTGGAAGAGATAAATCTACCACTTCGGGAAAAATTCCACCTCGTACTAATATTTGACGAGATGAGAAAAATATAGTTATAAAACTTCCAGGCATGAAACCAATAGCAAAAACAACTGTAGATTCGTGGAAACTATATTTCTCTGATGACATGATATTGCTAACAAATGTATCTTAAAAAAGTGCGTCAAAATTATGCACACGAAAAGAATTGCCCCGATACCACCTCTCAAGAAATAACGGATCTCATAGGTCTCCTTTACTTGGCAGGTGTAGAAAAACCCGCTTATCTCAATATATATGAAATTTGGACGGACCATTTAACTTCTCCTGTATGTTTTCGCGCTGTCAAGTCGGAGATTTCATACGCTTTTGAAGGATCTTATTTTTTAAGACTTGAATTATTGAAATCTAAGGAAGATAGTAGACAACCTAGCACCAATAAGGGAAATTTTTTACCAATTTACTACGAAATGCTTAAACAACTATGTGGTAGGCTGATACACGACAATTGACGAAATGCTACCAGCATTTCGCGAACGATATGAATTTCGTCAGTATATATTCAACAAGCCATCAAAATACGGAATAAAGGTTTACGCCTTAGTGGACTCAAAAATGTTTTATGTATCTACCCTGGAAAACAGCCTGAGGGACCTTACAGTTTAGACAATAAAACACACAGCGTAGGTACCTATAAGATTAGCCGATTACATTTTGAACACAGGTCGAAATATTGCCACTGATAATTATTTTACATCTATTCCATTAACCCTAGAGTTGCTAGAAAGACTAACAACTCTAGTTGGAACGATCAGAAAAAACAAAGGAGAAATTCCTCCGATTTTTGTTCAAACAGAGGAGCGTCGGCCGTGTAGTAGTATGTTTGCATTTCTTAGAAAAGAAGTTTTGGTATCATATGTGCATAAAAAAAAATTAAAATGTGTTACTTTTCTCTACCTTACATTAACCCATTAACGCCTACGGGTTCCATATGGGGACACAAAACCTACCATTGTTTATGTGCGTGTCTTAACTGTCTAATTCAATTTTCGCGAAGCCGGTTCGGAAGTAATCGTTCTAAATAGTCATCGAATGTGCGTGACAGCGTTCAGTAGCTTGTCATTGTCGCGAGTGAGAAGTTATACTGTTGGTTACTGGAGAGATTTTTTTCAGCAAAGAAAATATGGACATCCCATGTCGGTAAGTTGAATTATGTCAATCTGAATTATTTTATTGTATTTCTGATCGATGGATTCTATATAAGGACATTATTTGTGCAATATTATAAAGTTATTCTCTTGATATACGATTTCAGTTTTTCATAATTTAGTCGTAAACGTCACCGTCCCCATATGGGACCGGTAGGCGTACTACGGACTATTGTTATTGACTTACATTTTCATACAGGAATGTTAGTTTCAGCGGAATAACTCTTCAAGGAGCATTAGATATCGCTTACGAATCTGATAACGAAGTGACTGACATATACATACAGCCACCGGATTGTCAGGATCTGACAGACGAGGATTCAGGGGATGAAGATGAAGGTGGATTAGTTGAAAATTTGAGTGGTCGTCAACTGTTAGCTCCGGCTGAAGTTGTATTTTCAAATGGTAGGAGAATACAGGACACTTCTGAAGATTTAGACAATGCGCAATTACCCACAGTGGTACCAAATGACGCCACAAAAGATTTAGGACTGACTATAGTCGCTAAATCAGAAAAAGTGAATTCATTGAGGCCGATCTCGTTCATCCCGATTATCAATTTCCAACGCCGAATTACTCGTCATATCAAAATTTGAGTCCAGTTCAATTATTTGAGTTGTTTTTTACAAAAGAATTACATCAAGAAATTATACAGGAGACAAGAAGTTATTCACTCCTCAAGAATCTACCGGATTCAAAGTTGTCTATAGAAGAGATGAAAGTTTTCATTGGTATACTAATTGTAAGTGGCTACAATGTATTGCCAACAAAACGAAGCTATTGGGAAAACTCACAGGATATGAAAAACGTTTTGGTTGCAGAATCTATGAGACGCGACCGATTTTTACAAATTTGTCGATGTTTGCATTTTGCTAGTAATGAAAATATTGACTACAATGACAAAATGTATAAATTACGCCCCATAGTAAATCACTTGAAAAAAAAGTTTTTAGAACATTTTATACCCGAACAAAACCTTTCGTATGACGAGTCCATGATAAAATACTACGGGAGGCATGGGTGTAAACAGTTTATTCGCGGAAAACCTATTAGGTTCGGGTATAAAGTTTGGTGTTTGAACACCAATAGTGGATACCTGATAAATTTCGAAATTTATCAAGGAAAAAGTATTATAAAAAGACAAGGTTATGACGCAATATTCGGAAAACCTGCTGCTCCACTTATACACATGATTGAAGATTTAGGAGACAAAAAGGATTTCCGCTATAATTTCTTCATAGATAACCTATTTACTGGCGCTAACCTACTTTGTACCTTGAAAGCTAATGGATATGGAGCAACCGGCACAATTAGAGACGATAGAATTCCAAAAAATGTCCCTGTACCACCAAAAAAGATCATGGCCAAAGAAACTCGAGGCACTTACATTTCTACTCTTGAGAAGAACGACGGCATTCTTTACGTGAGATGGATGGACAATAATGTTGTTACAGTAGCCAGCACGTGCTATGGAGTTGCTCCAGTGAAATCTGTAGATAGATTTTCCAGAAAAGATAGAAGAATGATACCTATACCACGCCCAGATATAATTTCAAAATACAATAAGAACATGGGAGGTACCGATTTGATGGATTCAAATGTATCTTGGTACGGTAAAGTATAATGATCATAAAAATATAATAACAAATACTGCTTCAGTTATAGAATTGGTGTACGATCAAAAAAGTGGTACTGGTCGATATTTACATACCTTATTGACGTATCTATACAAAATGCTTGGATTCTCTACCGCAATAGTGGCCGAAATATCAGTCAGTTGGAATTTAGGAGAAATATTGCCCAGGTAATGTTGTCAATAATTCAGTAATGTTCATTACTTCTTTTACATTGTCTTACAGATTGTTATGATTTTTAGACATATTTAACAAATTATAAGACGATAGCTAAAGGACCAGGTCGAATGCCTAAAGCTGCTGGAAGTAGTAGCCGTGTTGGGGATGATGTTAGATTTGATGGCCTGAACCATTATGTAGCCCAGGTGCCAGAGGGAAAAAGGAGAAGATGTGCAGGGTTCAACTGTACAAGCAAAGGCCGTACAATGTGTTTTAAGTGCGATGTTGGTTTGTGTATAGAATGTTTCATGAAATTTCACACCAAAAATTAGAATGCAATATTTTGTTTATTGTTTTTGTTATACAGTGAAACGCCTACGGGGCCCATATGGTGACAGACTGTTTTTTGTATATTCCAAAATAAACATTTATTTTTTT
Organism: Galeruca laticollis; assembly: GCA_963921935.1. Taxonomy (NCBI): domain Eukaryota; kingdom Metazoa; phylum Arthropoda; class Insecta; order Coleoptera; family Chrysomelidae; genus Galeruca; species Galeruca laticollis. Next base: position 68,831,027 of record OY998183.1, read on the forward strand.
CTTAACGGTGGTTAATTTCATAGCTTACTTCATCAAAATTTTGAAAAAATAATAATAAATTCAAAAAAATTTTTTTTTCGGCGTTAATGGGTTTTAAGGGGACCAAATTGATGAAATCACTCTTGATAAATGTGAACCAGAAGTTGTAATATTTTATAATTCAACGATAGGTGACCACGTTGATGCTGCAGATAAACTGATATGTCAGTATGTTGCTTCTAGAAACTCCAGCGTATGGCCATTGACAATATTTTATTTATTATTGAATATTGATGGAATCAATTATCCAGATTATCCACTCGGCAAAAACAGAAAACAAATTAGACCGCCGATCGTTTCTAAGAGAATTAGCTTTGGAACTTATGAAGCCACATGCGCAAATTAGACTATCTGATGATCAAAATCTGCCTCTAAAACTGAAAATTCAGTAAAGCAGCTCGTAGGTGTTGAAGAGGATATTCCAGAACCAAGTGTTATTGCTACTGGTATGTATTCAGAGTGCCCACGACGCAAGAATAGGAATACCGAGGAAACACGTTGCAAATGCTCTATTTATTTATATAATAGAGAGTAATGTGTTAAAGATGACTACAGAGCCTTCAAGTACAAAAACTCTCAATACCTCCATAGTTCATAGTTCTTGGCACACATTACATTTATATGTTCTCAAATATATAACTCCTATTCTGGACTAGTTTTTGTTGAATACCCTAATATTCGGAACCTAAGGAAAATGCTGACGCGCGATAAATCGCGTTTGAATGTGGGTAGTCACAAATGGTGGATTGAGAGTTCAAAATTGACCTTATTTGAGGTTTTCGGTAGTTCTGCCCATGAGAAGTTTTGTTCGCCATGTCAGGACGTACAATATACCAAAATTACATTTATTTAGACCGGGAGCGAAATTGCACTTAAAAAGTACGGAGTCCTTTGTATCAATGAAATGCAAAGGTCAGAATAACAGCTGTGCTTCAGCTCAAGGATTGATCCTCGAAAAATAAAGAGCGAGGAGAAAAATGTATATGGAAAAATGCCGGATTTTCACTTGTTTCACCAAACTCTTTGATTTCTAGAGAATTGCCAGACTTTACTAAAAAAGTATGATCGAGACGTAGACATCAAAAGCTTTACAGTGATGAGCTTTGGAAAGGAATACAATGGTTTAATTGTTTACAATTCGTGATTGCTCCCACAATTGACTGAAACTCCTATAGCAACCAAAAAATTCAAATGACCAAAGTTACCGTTTATTAAAATGGAGAAAAATACTGAAATAAACTTTTTGAGATGTTTCAGCACCTTCCAAGGCCCCGTTATAAAAAGACGATTTGAAAAAATACCGTCCTGGATCCCATGGGAGTGACAACAATACAGAAAAATTCTCCAAGTGTCATATTTTAAGAAATAGTGTTGAAAATCGGATTTTTAGAATGTTAGGGCCATTTTTGCCCTTGAACTAGAGAGGAATCTAGAATAAATTTATTCCTTCTCAAATGACCTATCAAGACCTACAAATTCCACCACAATGAGCAACTGCCAGACAATTATTTCAGGTTATAGTCCGTTTTTAAATGGCATGGAGTAATAAAAGCTCATTTGGTATGCAAAACCGATACAGGGTGTATAATAAAATGTCTCCGAAGTTTATCTAATTTTGTACTAAAATTTCTCATTTGTTACGAATTTCAGGTAGACACACCCCGTAACTCTGTATTAGGTTGGGTCGCCTATTGTATTGAAAGGGTCGCTGTATTGTATTTGAATGAACAAATAAACAATTTAATCCTCAGAGGCGTGCAATCAGGACAAACCAAACTTGGTATATGAATATGAAGGCACTATATATGAAATTATAATTACGAAAACTATTCAAAAGAGTTCACAATATCGATTCCATAAAAACACATTTTTTTGTGTTCCTATGAATAAACAATAAACATAAAATATTATATAAAAAATAGCAAATTTTTTTGCAGTAGGTATCAACTTTACTACTAATATACCGTTTACAATAGGAGAGGAAAAAAGAAAAATGCAGGAATAAAGTACGAATTAATGTAATATTTATAAAAAAAAGTCTAACAAATAATAGTAATAACTAACACAAAAACTAGTCTATATATCAGGATCAGATGATTCTGTTGAGCTTCCATTATTAACATTGATTATAAATGGTTCATTCATGTGTTCACTTATATGATCCATTTCCCACATATTTAGTTCTTCTTGTATCACGTGTTCAACACATTTCTTTTAGTTTTCTTTAGTTACGTTACCTAACGCGTCTTCGAATAAAGCTTTTACGTCACTCATTTTGAATGTCGTATTCTTTCTTGAAACTTCCCCTTTCGCTTGAGCGCATATTAATTCTATGGGATTGAGTTGACAGTGATAAGGAGGAAGCCTCAGCACCGTTATACCACGCGCTGATGCCATTTGATCTACAACGTATCTACTATATTTGTGTTTATGTGAATTGGCCAGTTGCAAGAGCTCATTTTTCAGCGGGTTATCTGGGCATTCAGTATTTTTGGAGGTTAGCCAATCGTGGATATCTTGTTTACGCCATACAGTTGAAGGTAATTTCTCCACTAACCTGGAGTGATAACTTGCGTTATCCATAACAATGACTGAGCCCGTTGGAATTAGATCTAACATTTGTGAGAAATATTCTTCGAAAACGTCTGCATCCATATCTTCGTGATAATCTCCGGTTTGCTTCGACTCAAAGCACAACAATCCACCTTCAACAAAACCTTCGGCACTTCCGATATGAGTAATGATGAGTCGACGTCCTTTTCCTGCTGGTGGATTGAGGCCTGTTGACCACCCTCCAAGAGCTGCCTGCCTCAGACTTTTGACATTCGTATCATGCCAAAACATTGAAACAGTATGACCTTCATTTAACCAAGTCTCATCCAAATAATAAATTCGTTTTTGATCTAGTCTTGCTTTCCGAATATTGCGCAAATAACTCCTATTTTTTATATTCAAATCCAAGTTCCTTCAAAATTTTCCATAATGTACTTCGAGACATTTTCGGAAAATCTGAATCTTCTTGAACCGAAGCCATAAGTTTGGAGAGAGTTGGGATCTCTTTTCTAAAGAAAAAGGCATGCACCTTACGCCTTATTCCATTCTTCAAGTCGTCATCCACTTCAAGTTTGGGTCGGCCTGGGGACTTTGCTGGGGCTGTGATGTTTCCATTTTTTTTTCTCCTTCATAAAATTATAAATTGTTGTTTTTGAAACACCCATCATTGTTGCAGTAATCTCCACAGTTTCATCAACACTTCCCGTCGAATTCATGATTTTTCTTCTAATTTCTTCGTTCTTCAACTTCAGGTCGCTTAGATGGTGATAAATCCTCCATATCTGGTCGAATTTGGTTGGAACACTATATAGTTGGAAGGTGTAGTTAGGTGTTTGTCTCGTGTGATGAGAAGAGAACTTGTATAAATGAACAAAAATAAACACCAGTTAACCTTTCGGCACTGCCGTAACGATTTTGTTACCGATCACTGCCGCCGGACTGAGAGTCCGCACTCCAAAATGGGCCTAAAAAATTTTTTGTTTTGTCAAAATGTGTCAAAAATTAATTGTTTTTATCAAAAACACAAGAAGTACCAAAAATTCTTTATTTTGAATAATTGAGAAAATTTATAAAACTCGAAACAAATAAAATGTTTGAATACAAAACAAAAGAAAGAAATAATGCAGAAAACTCGTTATGGAATACATAAAACTAATTTAAAAATACCTATCTATATCATTAACATGTAATTTTAATGTAAATAGCAATCTGCACATACGCAAGTAACATGTTCCAAACAGATAAACTTTCCACATGTTTTACATGAAAATCGTGTCGGCCTGTTCTTTCTTCTGTCACAGTATTCGCACCTTCCTCTCACATTTACCGGATCGGCAGCTGGAGGTTGTGGTAATCCCTCGGGTGTTCCAAACATTTCAAGAAATTCTAAGTCTTATGCTTTTTGGAATATTGACCTGTAATCCACGATTATGGATATGATCTTCTACTAGCTCCGAAGCAAGCATATGTAAAAATTTACGACGACGCATGTTTTTGCCTGGATTTTGCAAGGAAAACAACACCATAGAATTAATTCCTGCAATGTTCAACATTGAATAAAAAATCACCATCGGCCAACGTCTGGTATTCCTGGCGCAATCGTAAGCTGCACACATCTTATCTAGTGTGTCTACGCCACCCTTGGTGCTGTTGTAGTCGATTATCATCTCGGGTTTTCCCGTGGCTCCATCAATTCGGTCGTCGTGGTGTAGACTTGAAACTAGCATAACGTTTTTTTTTTTTTTCGGGATATATGAAACCAATGTCATTATGTTTTCGAAGGCGAACATACTTGTCCCAAGTGGCCTTTTGACTGGGTTCGAAAGTTCTAAGGGGATTTCCCGCTTATTTTTTCTGATCGTTCCCAAAAAAGTGAGTTTATAATTCGAATATAAATTGCGTACTAACGGAATGCTAGTGAACCAGTTATCACAGGTCAAGTTTCTTTTTGAATTTCTAAGCGGTTCAACAAGTCTTTCAACAACGGCTGAAGCAGAAGTATCCTGAACATATAGTCCTGGGGGTTGAGATCCCACATATACTTCCAAATTACAAGCGTAGTATGTTTTAGAGTCCACCAGTGCATATACTTTTAGGCCATACTTGTTAGGCTTACTCGGAATGTATACGCGAAAGCCACATCTCCCGCGAAATGCCTCCAACTTTTAATCTATAGTGACATTCTCAAAAGGCGTATACGCAGATTTGCATTTTTCAACGAACAAATCAAATATAGATCTAATTGGGGCCAATTTATCAACTTTGTGTCTTTCCTTTCTGGTATCCATATCGTCGAATCGCAAATGCTGTAGTAGGAAAGAAAAACGAAATTTTGACATACCAATTCGAAAAATTTCTACTCCAGTTCCATCGTTATTCCATAACTCATCAATGTTGACCCGACCAGACTTTAACACGCCAGCTATATATAGCAGTCTAATAAAACAATGCATTTCAGAAAGATTTGTGCCTGGCTCTCGCAACAATCTGTCGCCAAACTTGGGTCTTTGCTTGTCGATATGTTGGTTAGTATAGCGGACAATTTGTTCTATAATCTCCAAATCAAAGGAATACTTCCATATATTTATAGCAGACTTCAAGCCTCGTACAGCCATTTTTGGTCCCGGGAGATGAATTATCAAATTCTCTGCACGTGTTCTGGACGAAGGAGGGGCACATTTTGACCATTTTTTTTATCTTTCCCAAGAAAGCATGGAAGATCAGCCGTTGGTTCTATTTCAGTATCGGATATTTCCTGTTCTGTGTCTGAGTTATCTTCCTGTACTTTTATGTTATCTTCTTCCAAATCGTCGTCCGAATCATCTACTTTCTCTTCTTCTGATTCCTCTTCTAAACACTCTAACATGAGTTTGTTTAACCTTTCTAATTCCTTCTCGTAGCTACCCATCTGTAAAATTTTAATAAACTTCAAAAACTAAAAAAAACAATTGTAGAATACCTTGCTTCTAGTCAAAAATGCAACTAAAAATCTGAATGTTGAAATTAGAATGCGTTACTGCCGTGGGACTGTCACTCCGCAAAAGCCTATAATTCGTAACGTAACACACCTTTGCGCACCCGGCAACACACTGATATTCGAGGAATGCCGCTTGAGGATTACTGAGACAGAGATGGTCAGGTAGTGGGGGAATTCCAAATAATCTGGAATTCTCGGGATGTATGTATTTGTATAAAATTGTTGTTAACATTTATTTTATTATTTATTGTATGTAGGACTATAACTACCTGGAGCTTAGTGGAGGGACTCGTCTACGCCCTTTTATACATAATAATAAATTTTGTGGAAAATTGATGTCAGTGATATAATCCACAGTTTATTATATTAATGATAATTTGAAATTTCATTTTAAATAATATTACAAAACGGTTATTTTCGGAAATGAGATAATTTTAGAAGCCTTAACTTTTTTTAAATGACTAAATGTGGTACACGCCTATGGTTCCGGCCAAAATGAGTGATTTATTACTCCATGCCTTTTTAAAACAAAGTATAGTTCCTTCATTTACTGTACTATAAAGAAAAGTATATGACACGAATAACAGAAAAAAAAATCATAGTTTAATTCAGTCTTCTTGTACAATGTCGTTAATTTTAACGAGATATGGAATTGAGAGGATGATTAAAAGATTGGATGAAAAATAATTATTTTTGAAACATGTTCCAATTTCATGTCACTACATAATATCTCATAATTTTTTTTATTAATGATTTTCCCGGGAATATTTAAAATGTACAGCTTCGTAGATAAAAATCTGTGACATATTAATATTTATTATGTCTGTAACATGACAGTCTGACGTAGATATTCGATATAACATACTGAAATTTTGATTCAGTCTTAATTTCTACGTAAATAGACTGTGAATAATTCAACTTTTCCACATTTATTTCATTATGTGATGTTTCCAAACTTTCATGTCATGAGATATATTCAATTATAGGTACATTCTGTACCTATAAAAACCCCGAACTGTTTTTGAAATATTTATATCTCGTTACAGTTTTGAAAGTGCCACTAAATATCTATAGTTACTGAATTTTTTCCCTGTCATTCGACTTGCAATGTAATGAAACAAAAATACATAGCTGCATGCAGATTAAAATTACACAATTTACGAACCATGCAGTTATTGTTGAAAAACTCTGTTAATGTTTTGTTTTTGTTGATGTTAATTCTGTAATCATATGTGGGAGTATGTATTTGTGCTCGCTGGATGTGTATTTTTGCCTAATGATGAAATTGATAATTGGAGATAATCCGGAAATAAGAGATAAAAGAGCTCCTTAATTAAATTCAAATCCAAATATTGCTTCGTTCACATTGTGAAGTTGGGAAAACTTTTTCCGAGTATAAATATTTTCTAAAAGATGGAAGATATCCATAATTAAGCATAATTAAGGGCCTCGAATAGTTTTTAGTTATAAGATGAATTCTGCGCGATTAGATTCTACTTGTTTTGAAGATCATATATAAACGCAAGTTTTTGTTTGAAAATGGTTTGTCAGTATGCCTATGTTCAATTTAAAAAAAAACACAGCCAACCACGATTATATGGCGCGAGTTTTGGATAATACAAGCCCAAGTCAATATTTCATCAATTATTTTTTTCAAATTTCTAATAGTTTCATGAATGTAGGGGATCTATTTACTGCGAAATATCCGGAAATAAACATTACCTACCTGCCAAAAGAATCATTAACTACATTGTCAAATTGTGTGACTCAAAAGTTTTGTAGAATTACAATGAATATTTGGTTCTTCACACGTACTTATTAGGTATATAATGCTAAAATTCCGTATATTTGGAAATTTATCATTCAACAATTTCGAAATGTTATATACATGTAGTTTGACTTAGGTATGGACTCGAGAAGGACAATTCACGGTGCGAATTACATGTTTGTACTACTCTGTTAATACTTAATTAATACACTATCTTACTACATTACCTTTAGAGATAGAATAATGTACGATGATCTCTAATACTCTATGTTCCTGACTTGAATACTAAAACTGACCAGCACTACTATACGTTCAACCTAGACAGAATTGTTTACAATCTAAGCACAGTTGACATTGTCCATTTTTTAATTGAACTCGTACTTTAACCATAATAAGGCTATACCTCCCTTTCCTAAGGAAAATAATTTCAGATTTTTTTTTATATCATTAATACATTATTCTTTCCCTTTTCGAAATAGGATACCTATATTAGTATCTAATGTTTATATTTGCACCTCCTTTAAAATTGGTTTATTTTAACTAACTACACTATTTATTGTTTGTGACATTCACCTTACATTATTATAATGTCTTTTTGTTGATATAAGCAATTTTCATGAACTCTTTTAACCTTGTCCGAATCTAATTCAATATCGCAGTTCACAACATTCATTTTTGTGACCTAAAATGGACCTAAGTATTGTGAATCAAATTTTGTCCTATGTTCTCTATTTAACAATACTAAGTCTCCAACTTTTGAAATCTGTAGAGGAGGCTGTTTGATCGTTTTGATCTTTTCTCATGATTTTGTGTTTTATAAGAAATTCTCCAGCTCATTCGTGTGAAAATGTAAGCTTATATTTAAGTTTATTTTAATAAGTTTTCAAATCGTAACGTGGATCTATTCTCGTATTGAGATTTTCAAGTAAGTTGGTTTTTCTCCCGTACACTAACTCGAAGGGTGATACGTATTGGGGGTGGTATTGTAGAAATAAGCAGTATTTTAACATTCTCGCACCAATCATCCATCGTTCCATTTATGAAATGTCTGGCATATTGATTAAATGTTCTGTGAAGTTTCTCACCACTCCCTATTGATTCATGATAGTAAGCTGTGGAGAAGTTATGTTTAATGTGTAACAATTTCGTCAATTTATTCATAATTTAATTCTTGTTTTCTGTTCTCTGATACGTCCTTATTTCCTTCATCAGTCCGTAAGTAGGTATGAAGTTTTCGAATATTCGTCTAGCTATTGTTTGCGCTCCTTTGTCTTGTACTGGTATCAAAACTGCGTACTTTGTAAGTTCGCATAGCATCGTGAAACAATAACGATTACGATTACTTCTCACGAAAGAGCCTATTGTGTCTGTAATAACAAATTTCTTCTTTGGTTTGGCTTCGCCTTTTTGATTTGACATTACTCGCAGTTTTTTTACGTATTTTATCACATATTTCCTCATGTTTTTCCCTCTAAAATTTGCTCGTACTTTCTTCAATAATCTATTATTACCTACATGTCCTTCAAACATAGGATCGTTTTGATATCTCTTTATGATCCTTCGTGCTTCATATTTTTTCTATATCATTTTTGGCACGTCACAAATGTATATTTGTACATGTTTTATTATGCAATTACCTTCATTTATAAATTCTTAGACAATCACCTCATAAAATATGATCATTTGCATATATTTTCATCCTTTTTACACAATATTTTACCGATAGCTTATCATGCCGCTCCAACGTTCGTTCTAAGTCGAAGTTGTAGAATTCGGTATGTGAGGCTCCAATAAATTGCAACCTAATCAGTAATAAGACGGTTTTCTTCAAGGCTCACACTTATAAGCCCCTAAATTTCTTTGAACTTTAATCACAGCAGGTTTTTGCATTGATAATTCCTCTGCCTTACATTCGTGTAGAAGTTCCATTACTTTTGAGAGTTATCTTTGCAAGTTTGAGATCTTATTATTCCAAAGACATGTGACTTATATATATATATATATATATATATATATATATATATATATATATATATATATATATATATATATATATATATATATATATATATATATATATATATATTAAACTTATCGTCATAAATTTTAAACAGAATAACTCCCAAAAATATATGAAATTGTAACATTGTCAAAGGACGAATAGAGGTTATCTACTCAAAAATATATATAATTATCATTTTTACGAATGAACCGATATAATGAAATATATCTCATATCCAATTGAATGTCTATGATATCAATTATCTTTTATAATTATAAATACACTAGTATTATTAGAAATCAGTACCTGAATTTTTCATATTGTAAACATCGTGAGTCATCAAAGCAAATTTCATTCCTTGTTACACTATAAATTCATAATTTATTCACAGCACAGAGGATGACATGTATATTTCACCTAGAATATTAAAAGAATCTGAAATAGAATAAAATTATTATTGGGTAATAATAAACAGAAAATTTTGATACGAATATACAAACGAATTATTCACAATTGTCGAAAGTCAACTATTGAAATGTCAATTCAAAGCGGATGAAAAATATCATAGAAGATTCATAGCAGAATAGTCAACCATAGACATATTTCGAAGTCTGAAGTATTGATTTTTTTTAAAGCTGTTTATATAAAAAAGGTTATTGTACTGAATAATAGGATGAGTTTATATAAGATAATGGTCTAGTAAAATAACAGAAAGGGTTTGAAAAATATTATAAAGGATTATAACGAATTATTGATTGTAGATTTATTGATATGTTCATTTAAAGTGGGAGAGATGTTATTAGTGTATTAAATTATAAGACATAGTTTGGAACTATTTAAGAGGTAGAAAAGTATAATGAATTATTTTAAAATTTTCACAAATAATTAGGAACAATAATAATGAGGGAAAAAAAAGATAAATTTAATATAAAACATCTAATAAACAAGGTTGTAATATCTAGCAACTTGGTAGTGTTTTGTTTGAAATAACAAGGCTAGCAACCGGGAGTTGTTGATTTGAAAAAGAAGGAAGGTATCTGGGGTGATCCGAAGCGGATGAACATGTAAGAGAATTTTTTCTTAAAATTTTATTGAAATTATGCAAAAATCATGTAAATTTGAAATAAAAACATAATACAAAAGATAAAGTAGAATACGAGAAACGTTTAGACCAGAAATTAACTGTAAAACATAATTATTTGTGGAAATATATAGAATTTAAAATCTGATTGGGGACGCTATGCAAGAATTTTGATTATATTATCACATTAAAGCCATAATTGATAGTGAAGAACATTCAGAAGCATCTTTAAACTGTATAAGGCGAATATAGCTAACAATTTAATAAATTTATTGACTTACCTGTATTCGAAAATATCGAGTTGGTGTCCACGATTCCAGAAGAGAGTCCAGCCTGATACCAGAGGAAGAATCGGGAACAGAGTGCACTTACTAAACTTTTAAGTGATACACAGGTCAGTGTTTTTTTTAATAATTTACATGGTATACCATAATAAAAAGTCATACTTATAATTTATTTGGCCAAATTTCACTATGAACAATTTTTAGCAATTTAAGAATATCCATTTCATGTAATTTAGTAGTATTAGTAAGGGTTTTCACAAATTTTTCATTATAATCATAATGTTTTTCAATTTTATCACGATTCACTATTATATAAACTAAATTTTGTTGACTTGTCTGTATTTCATTTCTACCATCCACAGAACATAAAATGAGTGATATCATGGAGGTTAAATAGGTATGTTCCGCGCACAGATTCTAAGCACATGTTGAGTAAATTATGGTAAGACAATATTCAAACTATACAATTTCATATATTTTCATATCATCCGGGACCCAACGAGAGTAAAGTGTTCTCATGCTCACCATTCATATAAATACATATAACAATTTAAAATATTAACAATATAAAGATCACTGAGCTAGCCATACATACATATATATATGTATAGAAATATTAATAAAATTATATAATAAACTATAATATACGTATAAAAAAAAAATAACAACAAATTGGCACCCAAAAACGTGGGGCGATTTAGAAATAATTGGTAGGATTTAGTGAGGAGTATAAATAAAACATATACAAGTAATATTAAATAAAATTAGTAACGATATTATAAATAAATACCATGGACAGGAAGATGACACTGAGAGACGGAAAACAAGTAGGAGGAGAAAGTGGAACTGAGCAAGAAAGAGAAGAAAGTCGTGGTAGAGGAGATTACCAAGTATTCCATTTAGAACAGGGACAACAATCTGGAGGGAATGTACCAGAGGAAGACTCGACAGGAGATGAGGAAGTAGAAGAACAGGAAGATAGAAGGGAATCGCAAGGAAGAACAGTTACCAATGATCAATTTATGCAATTTTTGATTACAATGAAGGACGAATTGAGGGGAGATATGAATAAAATAGAAAAAAAATTAAGTGGAGATATCAACATCATAAGTGGAAATATGAATAACATGGAGGAGAAGATAAATGGAAACATAGATACAATGAGAGGAGATATCAACATGATAAATGGGAATATGAACAGAATAGAAAGTACTTTGAATAAAAAAATGGACCAGATGAGTGGAAACATAGACAAATTGGAAAAGAAAATTGAAGATGTGAAATCTGAAAGTATTAAAGAAATCCGGAAAATCAGGGAAGAAAACGAAGAATTTCAAAGAAGAATGGATAAGGTGCAACAAAATATTGAGGAGCAAAATAAAAATTTAAGAACGGAGATTCAAGACAATGGAATAAAAATCCAGGAAGAAATAGAAAAACATGTTAATGGAGAAATTCAAGAATGGGGTAGAGGTTTGGAAGAAAATTTATTAGGAACTATTGTACTAGAAGTTAATAAACAAAATGAAAATATAATCAGAGAAGTAGAACATATAAAAGTACAAAGACAAATAAATGAAGAAATAATACAGAAGGTAGATAAAAAAGTTAAGGATTTAAATGTTAGGCTGGATGAACAAACAGGAACAAATGAAAAAAGTTCCGAAGTCATGGGTAGATCATTTAATAAGGAATTAGAAGAGATGAATAGGAAACTACAAGAAACGGTAGAAGAAATAGAGGATACTGTCAGAAGAAATGGAGGAGGAGTTATATACAATGGGAATATGGATTTAGGGGTTAAATTTGACGGAAATATTAATCTAATACACCCAAAAGTATTTATTAAAATTGTAAAAAGTAAATTGAGGGGAATAAGGGATTTGATGGAAAAAAAAATAGCGATAAGAGGGATGTTATCAGGCCATGCATTACTCTGGTTCTGCAATAAAGAGGAACAAATAAATAATATGGAGGAATTTGAAAACCAATTTTTAAATTATTTTTGGGGGGAATTACAACAAGCAAATTTCCGGGAAAAATTATATTTTGGCAAATTTGATTATAATAAAGGGAAAAATTTAAATTCATATGCAATGCAATTATATAATATGGCACAGTATTTAGAACCGGTAATGAAAGAAGAGGAATTGGTTTTATACGTAGGTAGACACTTTAATGCAGAGGTATCGGAGACTATTGCACTACACAACATTAAAACCATGGATAATTTGTCATGCTACCTACAGAGAGTGGAGAGAAGTATTTTAAATGCAAATGGGATAAATAGGTATCAGAATAGAAATGAAGACATAAGAAATGATAGGACAAGAGAGAATGGAAACGGAATTTTCAGAAGAGAGAATTATAATAGAAATGAAAATAGGAATAATGGATATAGGAATTTTGAGAATAGAAGAAATCCAGAAAATGGAGACAGATATCATAGAGATGGAGACAGAAATCATGGAAATGGAGATAGAAATAATGGTGGTAGGCAATATGAAAATAGAGGGAATCAAGCGAACTTCGACAGAAGAAATTATGATGGAAATAGGAACGGAAATTGGCGACAGAATAGAGGGGAAGGAAGAAACAATTACAATGATAGAAGAAATTATAATCAAAGGAACCCAGAAAGAAACTATGAAGAAGAAAACCATAGAGAGGAAGATAGACGACAAGTAAATCACATCATACAAGAGCAGGAAGGATCAAACAATGATCCAAATCAAGAGCAAAATTTGCAAAGAAATTTTGCATAAATCGTCCTTGCGTTCGTAATATTATCTATTCTTCTCATTATCAACACCCAAGAGAATTTATAGATGAAAGTTCACACTGTAATGAAAATATAACATTAATATTTATAGAAGGGTATTTATTAGATGTAAAATGCAAAATTTTATCAGATACAGGATCTGAAGTTTCAATTATAAATCATAATATAATAGAAAATATAAAACAAGATGATATTACGGTGATTAATACTAACAAGATATCATTAGTAGGGGCGAATGATAAAAAACTTTATGAAACAAATCAAACTATTATAATTAATTTAAAAATCGATGCAAATATTATTCCAGTACAACTATTAATCGTTAGAAATTTAAAATATGATATAATATTAGGTAATGATGAATTAAATAGACATAGGATAATTATAGATTATAATCAGGGATGCATTAGATATCAAAATTCAAATATAAATTTTATGAAACAATATACAAACAATGATATACAAAATCCTGATATTAAGGAAATAAATCAAATTGGGGAAGAAATAAAAGTTTCAGGAGAATTATGTCACAGGGAATATCAAGATAGGGTATATGAGCTTCTACAACATCATAAGCGACTATTTAATGAGGAAGTTCGTGTAGCATCCAGATATGTACATAAATTGGAAGTAACAGCAGAGATAAAGAATTTCAAAATTAAAACATATCCAATACCATACAGGCTGAAGACGGAAGTATATGAAGAAATCACAAAGATGTTGAATGATGGAATTATCGAAAGATCAAATTCTCAATACATCAGTGCCATCACATGTGTTAAGAAGAAAACAGGAGAAATTAGGTTATGTTTAGATGCTAGAAATATTAACAGTTATACAAAGAAACAATATGAAAGTCCATTAAACATAGATTGTATTTTTGGTAGAATTACAAAAGCTAATATTTTCTCAAAACTAGATCTTAAACACAGCTTCTGGTTAATTCCTTTAGATCCAAAAAGTAGGCCGTATACAGCATTTATGGTGGATGGAATTGTGTATCAATTTTGTGTAGTACCATTCGGGTTACAAAGTTCTTGTGCTGCACTGGTACGAACTCTACATACTATCTTGAACCAATATGAAGACTTCACGTTGCATTATATCGATGACATCCTTATATTTTCTGAAACAGAAGAAAAACATCAGGAACATTTAAAAATCATACTTAAAGAATTGGAAGAAGCAGGATTGAAATTAAATTTGGATAAATGCCAATTTTATAAAAAGGAGGTAGAATATCTGGGATATATTCTAAGTGATACAGGAGTAACGATGAATCCAGAAAGAGTTAAAGCGATACTGGAATATCAAACACCTAAGAATTTTAAAAATTTGAGGGGATTCCTTGGGATTCTAAATTATTTCAAGCGACTAATTCCAGACTTAAGTAGAAGAGAGATTCCTCTAATTGAACTATTAAAGAAGGACATAAAATGGAAATGGGATGAAAGACGGGACAAAGCTTTCCAGGAACTAAAAGAAATATTTTTGAAGAAACTCAAAGTTTATCACCCACAATATGATAAACCTTTCATTTTGAAAACAGATGCATCTATGGAAAGATTAGCAGGAGTTTTGATACAAATCCAAGATGAAGAGGAGGTTCCCATAAGTTTCATATCCAGGGTAACAAAAGCAGCGGAGAGAAAATATTCCATAACTGAGTTGGAAATGGCTAGTGTGGTGTTTTGTATAAGTAAGCTAAGATTTTTCTTACTAGGAGCGAAATTTACACTAGAAACAGACCATATGGCACTAACATCGATGTTAAAAAACAGATATGCTAATAATCGGATACATAGATGGATTCTACTCCTACAAGAATATGAGTTTGATATAAAATATGTACCTGGAAAATTAAATATTGTAGTGGACGCATTAAGTAGAGTAAACGATAATGGAAACGAGCCAAGGAAATATCAAATAGGAGTTAATACATTATACCAAACTGAAGGGATATTTACTCTAGCCAGAGTAAAAGAGGATCAAAGACAAATAGATAGTATAAATACTAGAGGAGCAGTGAAAATTGGAGATGTATGGTATAAACAGATTGAGGATAGAGAAGTTTATATAATAACAAGAGATTATGCTAAGGAGATTATTAAACATTTACATATAGAAAATGGACATATAGGAACAAGAAAATTGTGGATGTTATTTAGAGAAAATTATATAGCTAAGGAAGATTTAAGTATTGTAAAAGAAGTTTGTAAATATTGTGAATTTTGTCAAATAGGCAAAGAAAAGAATTTTCATAATTATATGACAACAAAGTCAATTATAACAAGTAAACCGTTGCAAATAGTGGCAATTGATTTTATAGGGAATTTAATTAAAAGTACAATGGGCAATAGACACTTATTAGTAATGGTAGATGTATATAGTAAATATGTGAAAATATATCCATGTAAGAGGACAAATGCAAAAGTCGTAATTGATTGTTTTAAAGAGTACATAGAAGAGGTTGGAACACCAGAAACCGTGATACTTGATCATGCGACGTATTTTGAGAGCCGAAAACTAAAACAATATACTGACAATAAACAGATAAAGTTACAATTTATAAGTATAAGAAAACCGAGTTCTAATCCAGCAGAACGATATATCAAAGAAATCATTAAGTATTTAAGAATGTTATGCCAAGAAAATCATAAAAGATGGGATGAACGATTGGATATTATCGAAAAGTTCATAAATGAGTTACCACATGGAGTAACGGGGGAGAATCCAATTTATATCATGAAGGGTATACAACCTGAACGTCACTGGAATTTAAATAGACAATCAACAATGGCAAGTGTACTTGAAAAAGTCAATAAAAGAATCTTAAGTAATGCTGAGAAATATATTAAGAAACAAGACAAAAAGAAGCCCAAGCCAATAAAGTTTAATAAAGGGGATATGGTCATTGTCAAATCTTTAAAGGTACCGAAGAAAGAGGAAGGTCAATGTGCGAAACTATTATACCCATTCGAAGGTCCGTATATCATTGATACAGAAAATGGTCAGAATAGTTATAGATTAGTATATCCAAATACAAAAATATTAAGGGGTATATTTAATATCGAACACATTTATAAATTCTATTCTTAAAGAATAGGTGTTAAAAACGATGAATAGATAATATTACAAACATTTAAATTCATAGGAAATAAGTTGTTTGTAAATAGTAGATTAAGATAGGATAGTTATACAACCAAAATTAGTATAGAAGTTGCCAATTATGTGAGCAAATAGTAATGGAACGATAAGTTGTTTTTGGGGAAATTCAAATTCAAACAAAGATTAACTATGTTAATATTTATTAAATTTAAATTTGAGGGGATTTAAACTTATCGTCATAAATTTTAAACAGAATAACTCCCAAAAATATATGAAATTGTAACATTGTCAAAGGACGAATAGAGGTTATCTACTCAAAAATATATATAATTATCATTTTTACGAATGAACCGATATAATGAAATATATCTCATATCCAATTGAATGTCTATGATATCAATTATCTTTTATAATTATAAATACACTAGTATTATTAGAAATCAGTACCTGAATTTTTCATATTGTAAAAATCGTGAGTCATCAAAGCAAATTTCATTCCTTGTTAAGCTATAAATTCATAATTTATTCACAGCACAGAGGATGACATGTATATTTCACCTAGAATATTAAAAGAATCTGAAATAGAATAAAATTATTATTGGGTAATAATAAACAGAAAATTTTGATACGAATATACAAACGAATTATTCACAATTGTCGAAAGTCAACTATTGAAATGTCAATTCAAAGCGGATGAAAAAGTATCATAGAAGATTCATAGCAGGATAGTCAACCATAGACATATTTCGAAGTCTGGAGTATTGATTTTTTTTAAAGCTGTTTATATAAAAAAGGTTATTGTACTGAATAATAGGATGAGTTTATATAAGATAATGGTCTAGTAAAACAACAGAAAGGGTTTGAAAAATATTATAAAGGATTATAACGAATTATTGATTGTAGATTTATTGATATGTTCATTTAAAGTGGGAGAGATGTTATTAGTGTATTAAATTATAAGACATAGTTTGGAACTATTTAAGAGGTAGAAAAGTATAATGAATTATTTTAAAATTTTCACAAATAATTAGGAACAATAATAATGAGGGAAAAAAAAGATAAATTTAATATAAAACATCTAATAAACAAGGTTGTAGTATCTAGCAACTTGGTAGTGTTTTGTTTGAAATAACAAGGCTAGCAACCGGGAGTTGTTGATTTGAAAAAGAAGGAAGGTATCTGGGGTGATCCGAAGCGGATGAACATGTAAGAGAATTTTTTCTTAAAATTTTATTGAAATTATGCAAAAATCATGTAAATTTGAAATAAAAACATAATACAAAAGATGAAGTAGAATACGAGAAACGTTTAGACCAGAAATTAACTGTAAAACATAATTATTTGTGGAAATATATAGAATTTAAAATCTGATTGGGGACGCTATGCAAGAATTTTGATTATATTATCACATTAAAGCCATAATTGATAGTGAAGAACATTCAGAAGCATCTTTAAACTGTATAAGGCGAATATAGCTAACAATTTAATAAATTTATTGACTTACCTGTATTCGAAAATATCGAGTTGGTGTCCACGATTCCAGAAGAGAGTCCAGCCTGATACCAGAGGAAGAATCGGGAACAGAGTGCACTTACTAAACTTTTAAGTGATACACAGGTCAGTGTTTTTTTTAATAATTTACATGGTATACCATAATAAAAAGTCAGACTTATAATTTATTTGGCCAAATTTCACTATGAACAATTTTTAGCAATTTAAGAATATCCATTTCATGTAATTTAGTAGTATTAGTAAGGGTTTTCACAAATTTTTCATTATAATCATAATGTTTTTCAATTTTATCACGATTCACCATTATATAAACTAAATTTTGTTGACTTGTCTGTATTTCATTTCTACCATCCACAGAACATAAAATGAGTGATATCATGGAGGTTAAATAGGTATGTTCCGCGCACAGATTCTAAGCACATGTTGAGTAAATTATGGTAAGACAATATTCAAACTATACAATTTCATATATTTTCATATCATCCGGGACCCAACGAGAGTAAAGTGTTCTCATGCTCACCATTCATATAAATACATATAACAATTTAAAATATTAACAATATAAAGATCACTGAGCTAGCCATACATACATATATATATGTATAGAAATATTAATAAAATTATATAATAAACTATAATATACGTATAAAAAAAAATAACAACAATATATATATATATATATATATATATATATATATATATATATATATATATATATGTATATATATTAAGATGTACGAATAGTGCGTGACACATAAACAATGAGTAACGAATATATTAGTGGGTATTGCACACAAATATATTATATTATATTATATTTTCTCATGTTTCATTCACCAACTTTGCTCCCATGTTTCACATCTCTTCTTGGTTGTACCGTACCGATGACGGCTAATGAGCCAGAAACATGCATGTCTGCGGTTACCACTTTTTTCAGTAGCCCTTTCTTCTATTTGCGTGCAATACCCACTAATATATTCGTTACTCATTATATATATATATATATATATATATATATATATATATATATATATATATATATATATAATTGTATTGAGTAGACAATTATTTTATTTTCAGTGTTAATTAATTATTATATACTGTTATGAGTATTATGCCAATTAAATATTTCATAAATATTACACTATTACCTTTATTCCATGCAAAATGAATGATTGAAATAAGCTATCTTGAATTAAATTTATTATGGATAGTAAATAAAAATACCAAATACTGTTAATATATCTATTTATTAAAAATTATTTGATGTAAATTTTAAATTGATCATTATACAAGAATTGTACTTGTACCGCCACTGTACATTATCAAATCATGCGCTCCGAAAATATATTCGCCGGAAACAATGGCAGCTTCTGCGCATAGGAAAGTTCACGTACACTTTCAGCTGATGCAATAGCAAGTAGAAATGTATCACTCACGGTCAATGACACATACACGTTATATACACAAGATTTTTAAATACACATAAAAAAGAAATTATCAACTTACGAATCAAGAAAATAATACAATTGCATATACGAATTAATATAAGAAAGATGGAAATGAAATAGTGATAATAACTAGGTGTTTATACATGCATTAATATGAAAAGTAAAGGATGAATGAAACTTACATATTACGTGAACAATAGTAAAGTGAAGTAAATGTTATAGGTGGGTAAAATTTCATTTTTCATTATAGATATTGATTAAAGTTCTAAGTTATTCTTCAATGAACATTTTATATATAGCATCCTAAAATGCTTAGGCCTTTTTATTAGAATTTTGTTGATTATTAAAAAAAAATCATTTATCTCCCAATAGTTTACCTTTGGATCCAAAGTAATATATATAAAATACACAGACCTTCCGTCCTTTCTTTGGTATAGCTGTACTGGCGCTGGCTTCTGGAGTCTCACTTCTTGAAGAATTATTTTTTTAAGAAATGCACCTTTCTGGGCGTTGAAACTTTTTCACTTTACTTTATACTATTTCTGTTTGCTTTATCTATTAACCTTTTTGTAAAATAATTTAATTTTTAATCAATTTCTGAAAAAACTTTGTGGAAACCTGTACACAAGTTGTTATTTCTCACAAAACCTACGCTCGACTCCCAATTGTTTCTCAAATCAACAAACTTTGTCACATAGTAAGTTCAAAGCCACCTTGTTACTACTAATGACTCAATAGTTGTTTGTTTGGGGTTTTTAGTTAAGAATAATGAAACAGTAGATATTATATTTTCTATGTTTTCCGATTTCCTTACTCCAAAATATCCCATTTAAACACCCAATTATCCGTCTAGCTTGTGTGATACGTTTATTTATTTCTTTGTCGTCCTTCCCTGTTATGTCGAAAGTTACACCTAAATATGTATATTCATCGCAAGCCTCAATTTCTTCCTTTTCCAGTTCTATGTTCATCTTCTCTTGTGCTATAGGTAAATATTTGGTTTTTTGGGTATTAAGTTGCAAACCCCAGTTCTTTAAAAAGTCTTGGAAGATGTTAAAAACTATACACACATATTGTTATTATCCCAAATTTTTAATAATTTGTCCTTTCACCTTATTACAATAACTCCTTATATTCATTTTTCCTATTTTAGAGGTGTTCTTATATTTACTAATTGCATAAAATTTACAATCTAAAGAATCTAATATCGTATATGCCACTGTTCAGCTTCAAATCTTCTATTTCTTTCTTCATTACTTTTACATAAACTATTAATTGTTTCAAAATTTGGTTTTCATAATAACCATTTTATTAGTTACCAACAAATTTATGTTGGCAATAAATTCCCTTTTTTACGTCACTTCCTTTTTGTTAGGCTTCATGAATCGAAGATTTAATTGACTTGAAGCTTGGCTGGGTTCCGTACGTCAAATGAATATTAATTCATTTATACGGTCACTCCTGATCATGCTTTTTAATTATTAGATATAAATATTGATGATCTGTTATTAACTCTGTTACTAATTCTGTTTTATTCCAGATATCAAGTTGAGTTTTGAATGCCTTGTGAATTCATACGGCCATGTTCAGAATGTTCTAATGTGTTCACATCGACTTGACCTTGGATTATATTTATGAAGGTAATTCTTCAATTATTTAAACAATCCTTTTATTATTTTTATTTACTATCCTCAAATTCATCTGATTACATGATTTCTATGATATTTACTAATACAATAGCTCATTTCATTCAATCATCTTAGATAATTTCTGATTTCTCACTAGGTTGTGTCTACTGATACATTATACGTTCTGTTATATTGTTTTTATATCTCATGATATTAGTTATATTGTTTGCCTATCTTATAATATTAGTTCAATATATATATATATATATATATATAACAACAACAAATAGATTCATGGATGATTCACGCGCAAAGAAAAAGGGCTACTGAAACATAGTGGTAAACGCGGGCATGCATGTTTCTGGCTCATTTGCCGTCCTTAGCAGGGTATAAGCAAATCAAGATGTGAAGCTTGTTTTAAGGTAAGATTATTTTGAATCCATACTGTGTGGGAAGTACTTCAAAGATCGATTATAGTAATTTTAGTTGGCTTGACAAAGACCAGAGATGCCGGTAGAAACATTGCATACATAAAAATGAGAAATTAAAATAGATTAATAGCTATATTGTCATCATTTTGAACCTAACTTCCAAGAATACATGTGCTAAAATACATATATATATATATATATACATATATATATATATATATATATACATATATAAATATACATATATATATATATATATATATATATATATATATATATATATATATATTATGTCTGTTTCAGAAAAAATCAAAATGTCATCTATGTAGTGGAGAGTGAAATCTTCATACGGATTCAAGATTGTATGCAACGTTCGTACTAAAGCTGCACAAGAACTTTGGAGTCCAAATGGCACTACACAAAATTGATACACCACTCCATCTACCATAAATGCAGTGTATTATCTACAACGATGATCCAATGGAATTAACCAAAAGCTATGCTTTAGATCTAATTTTGAAAATATATTAGCCTTTGTAATTCTTCCAAATATACCTTCAATATTTAATGGACTTTCGTATTGTTTTTTAGTAAATGTATTTATATTCCTAGCATCCAAACATATTCTAATATCCCCCGATTTCTTCTTCACACAGGTTATTGCACTTATGTATTGTGAATTAGATCTTTCAATAATACCGTCTTGTAGCATTTTATTAATTTCCTGATATACCTCTTGTTTTAATTTATAAGGTATAGGATAAGTTTTGATCTTAACATTTTTTATTTCTGGTATGACTTCAATTTTGTGAACATATCTAGTCGCAACGCATACTTCCTCATTGAACAGCTTTTCGTGAGAATCAAGTAATTCATAGACTCTCTGTTTGTATTCCTTCGGACATAATTCCTCCCTCATGTTTTGTTCTTCTTCAGCAATGTGATTTATTTGTCCAATTGCACATTCGTTTTTTCCTATATTTGTTTGATAATTTGTTATAAACGGTATTGTATGATTATTATATATTATGTTTTGCATTATATAATTTATTATAATTCTATGTTTACTTAATTCATCTGTACCCATGATTATGTCATATTTTAAATTTTTCACAATCAACAATTGTACTAATAAAACCTCACCATTTAATTCTAGGTTTGTCATAATGGTTTTAGTAGTTTCATATAATTTTCTTTCATTTGCCCCTATTAATGATATTTTATTTGTATTTATCACCATAATATTGTCCTGTTTTAAATTGTCTACTATATTTTGATTTATAACTTCGGAACCCGTATCTAATAAAACTCTACATTTAATGTTATCTAAATTTCCCTCTATAAATACTAATCTATTTAATTCTGGGTTTGTTGGTTCTTCATCTAATATAAATTCTCTAGGATGTTGATATTTAGAAGAATAGACAATATTATGCACATAAGAGCAACTTACTCGAAATTTGGATCAGAACTCGGGCCCTGATCACTATCCCTTCTTATCTCTTCCTGGTTTTGTATCATGTTCACCTGTCTTCTATCTTCACCTCCTCGACTATCTCTTTGATCATAATTCCTGTCTCTGTTTTCATTTCTTCTGTCCCCTTCATTATTTCTCCCCTCTCTTCTGTATTGTTGCCAGTTCCGATTACGATTGTCGTTATCATTCCGTCTTCCATAATTTTGGTAATTTCCTCCATTATATCCATTATTCCGATTCCCATTATTACCATTCTGATACCCATTACGATAGTTTCCATTTCCGTTTCTGTAATTATCATATCTCGGATTTCTATCATCCCGTCCTGGTCCTCTTCTCTCGTAATTTCGATTTTCATAATTTCTCTGATCATTTCTCCTTTCATTTTCTCTTCTATTCTGTCCATTCCCATTTTCATTTAATCGATTGTCTCTTGTATCGTTATGATTCGTATAGCTCCGTTCCACTCTTTGTAGATATCTTGATAAACTATCCATGGCTTTAATATTATGAAGCGCTATTGTTTCAGCTACTTCTGAATTGAAATGTCTGCCAATGTATAGCACTAATTCCTCCTCCTTCATTCC
Source organism: Galeruca laticollis (assembly GCA_963921935.1). Classification (NCBI taxonomy): domain Eukaryota; kingdom Metazoa; phylum Arthropoda; class Insecta; order Coleoptera; family Chrysomelidae; genus Galeruca; species Galeruca laticollis. The sequence continues at coordinate 68,854,707 of OY998183.1, forward strand.
CGGATCTAAGTACTGGGCTATATTATATAATTGCATCGCATAATTATTCAGGTTTTTGCTTTTCTTATAATCAAATTTCCCGAAGTATAACCGCTCTCTGAATGTTGCTTGTTGCAATTCTCCCCAGAAATAGGCTAAAAATTGTTGCTCGAACTCTTCTAGGCTTTGTATTAGTTCTTCCTTATTACAAAACCACAATAAAGCATGGCCCTGTAATATGCTCCTTATAATAAGCTTGATCTCAACAATATCTCTGATTCCTTTAATTTTGTTTCTAATTATTTTGAGGAATACTTTGGGATGTATATTGTTAATATTCCATCAAATTTCACTCCGATTTCTAAATTGTGGAAATTTCCTGGGTATATATTGTTTCCTCCATTTCTTCTCAAATTTTCCTCCATTTCCTCTATCGTGATCCTTAATTTCCGATTCATTTCTTCGATTTCTTTATTCATTTGTCGATTTATGTCGTCGTTTATTGTTATACTCATCCCCGTTCTCTCTTCAATCCGGCCATCCAAATCCTTAAATTTTCTATTTACGTTATCTTTCATCTGTTCCAGTTCCTTTGTTATTTGTTTATTTTGTTTTGAGACCTCTACTTTAATATTCTCTGGTAAATATCCTTCTAGATCTCTTCTAAATTCTAATACTCCTTCTACTATATTTTCTCTGATTTTCATACCATTTTCCTGTATTTCTTGTCTTATGTTTTTATTATTTTCCTTTATGTCTTCTTGTATTTGCCGAATACTCTTCTTATGTTCTTCTTGATTGTCCTTAAGTTCCTTAATTTCTTTGCAGTTTTCAAATCTAACCTCTTCTATCTCCCGTTCCAATCTGTTCATGTTTTCATGAATATTATGAATGTCTCCCCTCAAATTAAGCTCCATTCTATCCATATTTCCGTTAATGCTATTTATATTTCCATTCATATTGTCTATTTTTCCATTCAACTTTTGATCCATTTTGTTCATGTTTCCATTTAACTCTCCCTTCATTGTATTCATCTGGTTCAACAATTGTTGCATCAAATCCATCATTTGGTTATCATTCCTTGTTCTTGTTTGTTGTTCCCTTCTCTCTTGTATTTCTTGACTTCTATCCAATCCTTCTTCTACTCGTTCTACCTCTATTCCATATTCTTCATCTTCTGTTCTCCTTTCTTCCTGTGCATCATCTTCCGATTGCTGTCCTTGGATGAGGTATTGCACCTGGAAATCTCCCATTCCATGGCTTCTTCCTTCTCTTTCCTCCTCAGATCCACTATCATTTCCAACCTGCTTCCCATCGCGAAACATCATTTTCCTATTTTCCATTGTTCTTTGTTTTTAATTTTTAATATATTATTTTTATAATCGCCCCACGTTGGGCGCCAATTTATAGTGGATATTTTTATGTTTTATTATATATTTATATGATTTACCTTTATTTACCCTTTTTTACCTTCGGCTAGCCCTATATGATTATATGAAATTTTTTAATTGTATGTATTGTTTAAATTTTATATTGCAGTCGGAAGCATGAGACTTCTCTCTTTGAGTCCTGGACACCTATTAGAAAAATTTTTACACATATGAACATTTACCTATTATGATTTCTTGATAGGTCTATTCCTGAATAAATTATATATCTTTATTTCAATCATCTCACAATATGATAATCGAATGAATGATTTAAACAATGTTCGTGAAAAGTGTTATGGACATTGACTGGAATAAGAAAAATACCAACACTTAAATAAAAATATTTTAATAAATTGTTGATGAAATCTTCAAAATTTTACACACACAAATATTCCTGAACCTACCCTGTATTCTTTGATGGTCATGCGCACTGAACGCTTATAGTAGCTGCTTCGTCGTCACAAAATTATAGTACACAGTTAACGTGGAGGATGCAAACGTTTAACAGTTCAATTTGCATCAATTTAGTGCATTTAGAATAATATGGTTGAAAACTTATATTAAACAGTTACATGTATAATTCAAGTTGTGAATTAAGTGTGTGTTTGATAGTTATAAGAATAGGTCAGCATGCAAAGCGGAAATTAAGATTGGAAAAGCATTTATGAGTGGTGTGAACTTTGATTATTTTACAAACGAAAAACTTTTTACAAGTAAGTACATATTTAATATCTAAAATTATTGTTGCAGAAAATTAGAGTTCTTTAATTATCCATGGATAAAATTTGGTATTAATTATTTTAAAGTTTCTTTGGCCAATTTTAGATTATTCAAATTTAAATGTTCAAATTAATTTCAAAAGTTCACTTTTTCTTTGTTTGTTTGGAATTCCAAATTAAAAAAACTCAAATAACACAGACCTTATATTCCATTCTCGGCGTGGTGGACCTGCAACATCCCGTCTCTTTTCTTAGGTATTCCTTACCCAAGAAATACTCGTTCGGCACGTTTCACTTTTTCACAGGGGTTAATCGACATTAATATTATGAATTTTTTTTTGATTTAGATTTAAAATTATTACTTTTACTTTAAAGTTTTTACAAAATTCTTCTCAGAGAATTACATCCCAGTTCCTCATTCCCCAACAAAACTCCCGACCTTCCTTTTCTTTTTAAAAATCAACAACATTTTTACAATCTCTAAAACACAGCCTCCCAATTTGTTATTTTATTCAACAATTGTCAATGATAATGTTTTTTTTATGAAAATACTGAATTCTTCAATTAAAATAGTCTTGGAGAGTGAAATCACTTGTATAAATGGTTTAACAATATCTTATAGAATATATAAATAGTCTTTTACATGTATTACAATGGTTTCAATCCTTGTAATTCCTTTTTTTTAGTAAATTTGTTTATAATTAATATACAATTTCTACAGTCTAAATTTATGATTTATATATATGGAACTGTTTATTTTTTAATTCTTTAATTAGCACTAATTTCGCTTTATATAAATTCTAACTTATTTTCAAATTTACATTCTCTGTTTTATATTAACTTCCAGCTCATTGAATTTGGGTTGGCAATATTATAACTAGATTCAATCACTTCCTTCATTGATTTCGATTTGATTACTAGATTTCTATGACATACAATATGGCTCTTATTCCGAATGTCATATTTCATACAGTTTTATTTTTATAAATTACTTTTTTCAAATTGCAACTTTTTATTGTATTTGCATATCGTTAATAAATTAGTGATTTGATGATTAATTCTTATTATTTTAGGTTTTGAACATATTAACATCCTTTTCCCGATTCAAGTGTGGACATAGCAGCGTTCAGATTGATTTTAATGAAAATTGTTGACATTGACTTGACCTTAGGATTTATTTGTGAAGGTAACATTTTCTTAAGAATTAATTTCTATATTATCATTACCATTCTATTCCTTATCCTTAATCCATTTCTTAAATTGATGTATTCAATATTTTATAATACATTTGCTTAAGTCATTCATTCGTTTTATGTTAAATTTTGTTCTTAATTAGGTAGTGTCTAATGATACACCATACGTATATACAAAAAAAATTCCTTTTTAATTCAATCTAATATATGAATATTTATCTATACTAGAGGACTGGCTTAATATATATATATATATATATATATATATATATATACAGAGTGTCCCAAGACTTCATACCAAAAACTTAGAAACTTGGGACATGATAGAGAGACTAGAATTAATATGATATTTCCTATAAAATTCTTCCTTTACGCCTTTCGTTAACGTATTATAGGGCTCTAAAGTTGGAAATTAAAAATGGACTAAACTATACTCTGGAACTCAGGTATGGACAGAGTTCATTGGTGGATGCGGCAAATTTTTGGTAAGAACAACTTTTTCCTGTTACAAAGGCAACGAATGGCTTTTTCTTAGAGATACTAAGTCCACCTGTGATCTATCGAGAAAATTAACGGTTTAAGAGATGCTGTCAATTTTATATCGCACTACACACCTATCGGCGCATTAACATTTTTTTTAATGTACGATTACAGGAAGCGTTCTATATTATTAGTTAATTATTCATAAATCTGTGCAGTCTACATTTATAAAAATGAACTTTTACATTGTTTATGTATAAGAAGCTTCAATGAAAACGAACACTAATTTATCAAAAGTAAAAATAACAACAAATCCCTGAAACAAAAATAATTATATTCCATTAACAGTTTAACGATTAACCAAATAATTAACGATAATAAAAAAGTCAAAACGGTTTAATATAAAATTACATCAAATGTTCAATAACTGACCAGCACAACTATACACAACTATACGTTATAACACATTCGACATAGACCGAATTGTTTACAATCTATGCACAGTTGACATAGAGTACTTTTAGTAACCTCAATTCAAAATGTACTTTAACCATAACAAGGTTATGAGTGTTTCGTGATTTTCACAGTGAATTGAACAAAGTAATACTTGATTTATCGAATTGAATTTTTTTTTGGGGAAAAATTGATAGAACGTTACATAAGGCTCACTGCAAATCAATAAAATGTACGTCAGTGGTACAGTACCTGAAAAGGTATCACGATAACGCACCACCTCAGTATGTGCTCGTACCAAGTACTGAAATCGATTTCTGCAAATACATTTGGATTTGTTCCCATAGATGCATCATTTGTTGACCTAAGTATATCAGTTCGAAACTAACTTTGAAGACGATAAAATAAATTTGAATGAATAATACATATCGCGTGTTACACTCTCCGATCTCCGGCAGTTTTTTGCCTTAACGGTTTAGTGAAGAATCAAGTTCTAATATGTCAAGTAATGATTGGAAGTTCACTTCTTTGTGTAGTGTAGCAGGGATGTGAGCTGGCAACATTACTCGATTATTTTAAATCTTAAGGTTCAGAAAATAAAAAAATTTCCACTTGTTCATTCGAATTCTTCTCTGGTTTAATTTAACATATTTTGATTCTGATATGTCTAACATAATATGACGCAAGAGTCAACTTTTGGACTAGCTTATTGATAGTCTTTTCTATTGTAGGAAATCTCAATGCAAGAAAAATTGCTATTCTCTTCAAAATTGATTTTCGAAATTCATATGCGACATTCATTAGTAGCTGAATATGTTTCCAATATCCAATGACAAAAAAAATATTGGCAAACCGTGGTTTTAAACGCTATAAGAAATATATTGAATCAGAAACATCTAAATAGGGCAGAGTGGCATTGATGTTTATTGTTCAAAACTTGGAGCTTAACTCTTGCGTCGTGCAATGCGGATTACGTTCATTTCAATGCTTCTAGAGGTGTTCAAGACGGAATATTAACATAATCAAAAATTCAAAATCTCAATATATGTTTAATGCTGCGGTTTTAAAGTGTAATGTATTCAAATTATTGATTATTTTATCAAATTTTTAAATGGAAAAAATATTTACCTAGAATTTCGAATGATAATAATAATTATCCTATAATTCCAGAAGGGATAAACCACTATTCCACACAATAAGTACGACTTATAAAACAACATCAATTACCAAGATTAGAATTCTTTTCTATGTAAGGTTGCTTGGAAGAATGCAAGGGACATAAAATAAATGAAAATATCACCGCAATTCGGAAACTCTTCGGAGACAAGAAAATATTTCTGTTAACTTACCTTCATATATATCCTTCTGTCGCTTTTTCTGTAGCTCATAAATTTCGTATCTTTTCCAACTCTGAAACCAATAAAGTTTTTAATTAAATTGTTTTTCTTCGTTTCGAGAAGGAATTAGTAATTTATTGGCACGTAACTCTCGTAATTTTTGCACATAATGAACACTCATTCAATTTTTTTATTCACAATTTTAGTGTAACATAAAATGAAAGTTCACATTTTATTAACTCAGTTCCTCGCGTTTCTTAGTGTACAGAGTGGCTAAAACTGAATAAATAGAATGCCAATAATAGTATATTAAGTACCAAGTGTCAAAACGGTTACTTTAGTCACGAGTATTACTAGGCACGAGTGAAGCGAAGCGGAACGAGTTCCTTGTGAAACGAGTGACTAAAAACGTTTTTAATACGAGGTGCTTACTATACTTTTTCTTCGCCCGCGGGAAAGTAAACATTATATTATATTTGAATTATATTCATTACATGACGGACGATGACTGACAACTGACTGATAAATCAAATGACGCAGAATAAGAAAATTATCAAGGAGCATGAAATTTAACATACAAGAGATACACTTGATTTGACGTTTAAAAAACAAAAGATAAACGAGATGTGACTTTTCGCATTTTAAACACTGTGTTTAAAGAGTCGTTTTGTGCATGTCAAACCCGTGTTCAAAGTGCGGTTTCAGTAGCGGAAGTAGAAAAAGATATATAATATATATATTATATATATATATATATATATATATATATATATAATATAATATAATATATATATATATTTATATATATATATATATATATATATATATATATAGTTTATTTTGTATTCTTGGGATTGAAGACCATTTTTAAAGACATATAACTAGTAGTTAATACATTTTTATTTAACGTTTTGGTCTTTGCATGACCTTCATCAGAAATAAAATTTTTGTTAAAACTAAAAGAAATGGTACAAGTTACAAAAAAAATCTTAATAGCAAAACAAATAAATCTTACCTTCGACAGAACGTTCATTTAATTATTCAATATATTTTATAGCTGTTTAGGACGTATCACATAACAGAATATAACTCACACACAAACAAAACGAACATTTTAAAAATATGACAGTCATTGATGAAAATTTGTATTGGAATACGAGTATTTGTACTATACAATAAAAGCAGGCGTAACGAGGTTTTAATTTGTTTGTCGTTTTTGTGTTGACTGGTATTGCAAAGGATTTTATATTTATATAGGGTGTGGTAATAAATTTATTATATTTGGAATGTGCCACGTGTTTCTCAATATTTCTAAGATTTTATAATGTTATTATAAATTTTACTAAGGTTTTTTGTGTCAGTCTTTAAATTTACGAAACTGGTTTTTCTTTGTATTTCTATCATTTCTAGAACTTCGCGTTTTTTTGTGTGGTTTTCACTTCGAAGAATTTTTGTATTTTCGAAATCAAATTCGTGTTGGTTCTCTGAAACATGGATAGTGAGTGCCGTTTTGTTTCGTTTGTCATATTTGTGACTATTTACTCTGTTTTTCAAATACTGACTTGTTTGTCCGATGTAGACCCCTTCACAGTTTTTACTTGGTATTTCATAGACTATGTTGCTCTTTTTTTCTTTTGAGATTGAACTTTTTAGATAGGTTTAATTGGTTTTCAGTAGGTTGTACCCTTTATGAGCAACATGTATGTTGTGGTGCGAAAATGTCTTTTTTAGGTTTTCTGATAAATTTGGTATATATGGCAAAGTGAGGAATTGGTTTGTTTTATTGTCTATTCTAGTTTTTGTATTATTATGGTTATAAAATATATGTAAACGTTTTTTAAATATCTTATTTATCAAATTAGTGGGATAGTTGTTGAGTATAAGGGCATCTTTAGCTTTTATTATTGCAATCTCTCTGAATTCGGGGTCGGACAGATTTATTGATCGATCTGCGAGTCCTATAATAACAGATTTTTTTTGTGTTAGAGGGTGTTGTGATTTAAAGTTTAAATATCGGGAAGACCAGGTATCTTCTGTGTGCCATTCCGTTTTTATGGTGTTAGTTGTATGATGGAGGGTAAGGTCCAAAAAGCTAATTTGTTTATTTTTTTCTAGTTCAATGGTAAACTGTAGTCTGTCATGGTAACTGTTGAAATCTTGTAAGACCAAATAAACAATATATAATTAAATAAAAAAGACCAAGAAACAAAAAAAAAGAAACTATATATATATATATATATATATATATATATATATATATATATATATATATCTTTATATAATAATTTTGAATTGTTATATAAGTATCACATAAACATTGTATACATGTTTTATAGTAGTCGCTGATACGGATCATTACATGGTTGCAGGCACTATGCTACAAAAGATAAAGATTGAAAATAAAGATAAAATATGCAACACAAAATGGGACATAAGAAAACTGGAACGGAAACGAGTACAGAGACAGTATAGAAGAACAATTCATCAATGAGGCAGAAGGAATTAGTGGAATTCAAACAGGATGGAAAATTATAGAAAAATGTATAAATACAGCTGCAAACACAAAAATAGGAACGGTGGTAAACAGAGAACAGAAGGAATGGTTCGATAAAAAATGCAAAGAATTTATTGAAATGAAAAAAGAAGCATGGGCAAAATGGGTAAGGACGAACAGAAGTGAAGAAAGAGGAATTTATGAAAAACTTGGGAAAGAAACAAAGAGAAGAATGAAACAAGCTAAGAGAAAAACAATTGAAAACTGAATAAGTGAAATAGAAAGAGCAAGTTATGCAAGGAACACAAAACCTTTTTATCAAAAAATGAATGCACAGACCCGAACATATAAAATCAAAGCAACGGGAATAGAAAACAAAGAGGGAAGAATAGTTAATGAAGATACGGAATATAAAGAGACATGGATGGAATATTTTAGGGAATTACTAACAGAAACAGAAGTGTGAGAGGAGGTTGATATAGAAAGAAAGAACAAACAAGATGGAATCGATACCCCAACGAAGGAAGAAATTAAAGAGATAATTAACAGGAGTAAGAACGGAAAAGCGCCAGGAAACGACGGAATCAACAAGGAACTTATCAAATACGGAGGGACAAATAAATTATACCAATTGATATATAAAATATGGGAAGAAGGAGAGATGCCAGAGGAATGGAAGGTGAGACAAATAGTAACAATACACAAGAAAGGAGACCAACAAGCTTGTGAAAACTTCAGAGGAATTACGCTACTGAATACAGCATTTAAGATAACAACAACAATCATAAAAAGAAAACTGCATGACGCAGGTTACAGAGGTGGAGAATATTAGTACGGATTCACAAAGGGAAGGTCAACTACAGATGCGATACATATACTGAAACAAATTTTGGAGAAGTCCAACGAATATAACATAGACATTGAGATACTATTCATTGACTTCCAAAGAGCATTTGACTAAATAAAAAGGAATCAATTACTGAAAGCGCTGAATGAAATGGAAATATTAAACTGATAAGATTAATAAAAATGACACTAGATCAAAGCGAAGCAGAAGTAATAACACAAAGAGGGAGAACGGAGAAGTTTACATATAATAAAGGAGTCAAGCAAGGAGACTCTCTGTCGGCAACACTATTCAATTTGGCACTAGAATATACGTTGAAAGAAATATGTAAAGGAAATTTAACGACCAGAGGAGGACAAATAATAGCATATGCCGACGATGTAGCACTAGTGACTGAAAACAGAATGGTAATGGAAGAAATGTTGGAGGAGATAATAATGAAAGTAAAGAAAGTTGGACTGGTGATAAATATACATGAAACCAAATTATTAGGACTCAAAAAGAATTGTGAGTACAAAAATGTGAAAATTGGAAGATATGAATTTGAAGAAGTGGATAGAGTTGAATATATGGTAATAACAACAAGTAGCAATGGAGACAGAGGAACTGAGATAAGGGAAAGAATCGTAGCAACAAATAAAGCATTTCAGGCTAACAAAAAATTATTAAAAATTAAAAGAATTAGCAAGCGCACGAAAATAAGAATATATGACACAATAACTAGACCAGTGGTGATGTATGGGGCAGAAACAATAACTATAACTAAAAAACAACAAGAGGATATGAGAATACAGGAACGAGAAATACTAAGGAAAATATTAGGTAGAGTGGAAGCCCTTAAGTAAAAGAAGGAGGGGAAGACCAAGGATAACTTGGTTGCAGGAGGTAGTAGGTGATCTCAAGACTATGGGAATCAGATACTGGGAAGAGAAAACGCAGGACAGGAAGCAATGGCTACAAATAGTAGAAAAGATATGAAAAAGTAAATGTGGTCTGGTCCACCCTTAGAAAAGGATCTAGAGATCTCGTAAGAGCGGCGGTACTCCCACGGGAGTGTTAAGCCAATATATATAAATATATATATATATATATATATATATATATATATATATATATATATATATATATATATATATATATATATATACATATATATATAAATCTTCAATAACAAAACTTTATTATATTTTTATAAACATTGAATATCTGTTTTATAGTAGTCGCTACAGCATTTAAAATATATTATGTTAACAAAATGTTTTATGAATTGTGCCCATTTTTTGTTTATAACGTAAATGTTCGTTGCACCGACCTCTTAAAGTTATCATATCAAAATATTTATAAAATAAGGACTGAAGTGTCTTGAACATGATTGTTTTATTATGTAGTTATTTCAGATACATGTATTGGTATGTTAACGGGTACGATTTTATTTTTATTTACTTGTATTTCCAAAGAAATATAATAAATAGCTAGATATTGTAAATCTTTAAAATTGTCCATAATACCGACCTCTTTATAGCAATGTTCGCATTACCGACCAGTTCTGCATGTATTACCGACCTAGGCACCAAAGAATGTTACGAAATCAAAATACACCCTTCCAAATATCTTCATTTGACAATTTTTGATAAATTTATGCAAAAAAGATATAAAATTCTTGAAATATAAATTTAAACAAATTAAATTATAATACATTATTTTTCTAAATTATTGCGAAAGTGTTTATTGAAACTGGGGGTTTAATGACAGCTATTATATCAGTCTCATTATAGGACAAAATGTCGTCCCTTGCAGGCCATTTTCAGTTACCACCACTTTTAGCCATAGTTTTTACCAAGATCCCATCATTATCCTTTCCAACCACAAGGCCCGGAAAAAGTTCATTTCCATATACTACTATTACGTACTCTCCATCCTTACCCTCAGGAATTATTTGACTTAAACCTTTAGTTTTGGACTTTTTCACATTACTTGGCGTTTTTGCCATTTTTCTTTTCTCAGCTCTCTCTACGTTTTCTTGTTCCTTTTTCTTTTTCTCCATATCTATCTTTTTTTGATATGCAATAAACTGTTTAGGAGTAGCCACTGTTGGAGTAAGTCTTTTTGATAATTTTTTAGCCTTTTCATTTTTAGTATCATCAGGACAGTAAAATGATTTTTTAAATGGTGTAGATACATTTTTTAAAGGGGAAGGTAAGCAAGGATCACGATTTTCTTTGTCTATAACGGATGATACGCTCTCGTTATATTGTGTATCAATTTTTGGAGGAGTTGTTAGATCAGAGTGATGGATAGACTCTAGACTAAAGTTTTCTATAGTAGTTTCTGTTACGCTTTCTTTATGTTGTGTATCAGTTTTCGTTGGAGTTCTTACATCAGAGTGATTGACAGGTTCAAAACTAATATCTTTTATGGTAGTTGTGGTTTCTGCTTCAGCAGAGTATGTTGTAGGAATTTCAGATTGCATTTGTACTGAATTGGAATTATTTATATCACTTTCCTTAGGCATCAATGTATTAAGTTGTTTTTTAGATATTAACCTTTCGGAACTCGCGCTCACTTTTGTGATAGAAAGGTCGCGCGCGGACTCTTAGTCCGCAACTGTGAAATACCATTTTTACAAGTTTCATGTTATAATTCCTAAATAAATATACAAATTGAGATATTAAAAGTCATTTATTAACCAAATTTAAACATTTTAGTAATGTTAGAAACATAATATAACCAAGAACTCGAACAAATATAAGAAAAAGCTGGTACAAAAAATTTTTAACAAAGATTATGGGTGACACTGAGGGCATATCATTAGAGAATGTTCCAAACGAATAAACTTGTGACATTCGACACAAGAATAGCGTGTAGGCCTATTTTTTCGTCGGTCGCAAATAAAACAACGTCCTTTCTGACCTGCTGGTGTTTCTGGAACTGGATGTGCTCTGGTGGTTTCTGCTCCAAAAACTTCATTTATCCTCAGTTGAATAGCCCTGGGAATGGGCTGGGTAGCACGTCGGCGAACATGTTCTTCTACTAACTGAGACGATAAGGCTCGCAAAAACATCCTTCGTCTTATTTCAGTAGCGTTATTTATCGAAAAAATCACAAAAGAGTTTATTCCAGTTACATTTAGTAAAGAGTAAAATAAAACCATGGGCCATCGTTTAGTGTTTCGCGCACAATCATAGGCCGCATATAGTTTGTCTACACAATCAACACCACCCTTTGAAGCGTTATAGTCCATTATCATGTCTGGTTTATTTGTACTGGCATCTATTTTGTCATCAAAGTGCATACTTGACAACAGTAAGACGTTTTTATTTTTCTTTGGTATATAAGATACCAGTGTACAGTCATTCCTGAAGGCAAACATACTCGAAGCAATTGGGCGACCTGATGGACGTGAAAATTCGAGGGGCAATTGCTTTTTATTTTTCCTGACAGTGCCTAAAAGAGTCAGCTTGAAATCTGTATAAAGTGACGTCAACAAGTCCATACTAGTGAACCAGATGTCCACAGTCACGTTGCGACTTGTTCCTTTGATTGGCTGGCATAGTCTTTGTACCACTGCAGTTGGTGAATTGCTGCATTCATAGAGTCCGTCCGGTTGCTTGCCAATATAAACTTCCATATTCGAAGTGTAAAATGTCTTGGAATCCGCCATAGCAAAAATCTTAATCCCGTACTTGTTGGGTTTACTAGGGATGTACTGTCTAAATGAACAGCGTCCCCGAAACCCTTCTAACTTTTCGTCAATGGTTACAAATTCGAATGGCGTATAAGCAGTTTTATAGTTGTTCACCACAGCGTCAAAAACTTCCCTAATTGGGGCTAACTTGTCAAAGTGTGTCCTGTCGTTTCTAGTTTCTAAATCGTCAAATCGCAGGTTTACTAAAAGGAATAGAAATCTTTTCTCAGACATTGTCAACCTGAATAATTCTACCCCAGTAGCATTTTTAGCCCACAGCTCTTCTGTATGTAGACGACTTGACTTCAACACTCCTGCTAAATACAATAGACCAATCAATGCTCGAATCTCCACGATATCCGTATCTCTAGCATCCCTTTCCCGCTGATAGTTTGGTCTTACCAACTGAATATGTTTATTTGTATAATAAACAATGGAATTTAAAATGTCATCGGTAAAAAAATATTCCCAAATGTCAATCTCTCTTTTCAAACCCCTGGCGGTACCTTTCACTCCTGGGAGGTGCTTGATTAGATTTTGCGCTCTAGTTTTTACATTTTGTTTAGGGACATGCTTTGCCCAATGCGTAACGCCGTCTTTACCAACAAACATAGGCTGCCCTACCCATGGCGTTTCCAAATTTTCTGGTTCTTCCACGTCCGATATCTCTTGTTCAGTGTCTGTGTGAAGGTCTTGCTCCTCAACATGGTCTTCTTCTCCAAATTCCTCCTGATCATCAAATTGTACATCAAACTCGTTATCGCTTTCTTCCAGGTAGTCAATCATCAACTGGTTCAGGCGTGCCTGTTCCTTTTCCCAAGAGTAGGCCATCCTAAAAAGACGTAAAAATTAGCTTATCCCTTCATTTATTTTATTAGACTTTTTTATTTTATAAATAAAATAAAAAACCACATAAAAACATACTTTTCTTTAAAAAAAAATCCGAGAAGAAATTTATCACTAACAGTCGCATGCGGACTCACAGTCCGCAGACCTAAATATTTTTTAACCAGCTCCACTAATCAACGACTTGTGCACTACTGCTTAGCCAGTGCAGCGTTGAAGGAAGACTCTAAGCGGAGCAAGCTCCTCGAGTTACGAATTTTAGAATTAACCTAGGATAAGTTGAGCTGCGGAGCGAGAGTCCGCGCGCGAGTTCCGAAAGGTTAACACTACTCCATCCGCTTCAACATCTAAATCCAAAATTCCTTGATTTTCTAACCACACTGTATCATCAATGTTAATTTCTTCCATCACCTGTATATAATCAGAATCAGTATTTGTTGGCATGTTGGCTTCTAATGTAAGGTTATGATCTACTTGGGTGATATCCAGTTTTTCACCAATTTCTTTATCAACTTTTTTCCAAAAATTAAATAAACTTTCGTCTTTGATGTGGCCTTTCCATTGATCACCAGATAACTTAAATTCCTGCAAAGTTTCTTGATCTATTCTTTCTTCTATATCTTTGAGAAAGTTTTCATAGTAATTCATTCCTTCAGATAATTTAGACACACTAGTATTTGGAATTGCCTCTGCTCTCTACAATCCACAAGTTCTGAAGCCATTTTCAATTATTCCTTCTGTAACGACCTCTTTAAGACAGATGTCTACTTGAGAACAAAAAATTTCCCGATTTAATTTTTTCCCATTATTATCTATACGCCAGTTTTCTCCAGAAATTTTTAACTGGATGAAATACAGCTACGTCTAAGGGCTGAAGATAATGTGTCGAATTGGGCAGTAGGGCGATCAAAATTATACCTTTCTCCCTGCAAAATTCCGTTAGCGGTGAAGTTAGATGGGAGAAATGTCCGTCCAGGAATAAAATAACTGGGAGCGGTATTTTAATCTCGATCAGCCAGGGGTAAAACACATTCGACACATACTCAAAAAAATTCTCTCCGGTCATCCAACCTGTATCGGACCACCCTATTCCCCAATTTGGAGGCATGTTTAAACTTATGTTGGACGGTATGTTTTTATATGGCAACAAAATTAATGGGGGTTGTTTTTTTTACCATCTGCGGATATTGAGACCAAAACAGTTAGACATTCCATTCCGTCATTCTGTATCCTATTGTAAACTTTTTTTAACCTCTTCTAACTAAAACCTGTTTTTCTTTTGGCGCCAAAAAGAAAGCAGTTTCATCACAGTTAAATGTCCTGGAAGAATCAAGCAGAATCTCATCTAATTGGTGTTCGGTGATGTAGTTTTGAACTCGCATAAACCAGCTGCGTATATCTTGTTCGGTTATGTTAGCTCGGAATTTGGTTAGATTTTGCGAAACTCGATTAGCTAATTCAGGATGCCTTGCCAAGAAACCTTTGTACCAATGACGTTCTGGTATCCCATTTTTGAAAGGATTTGGCCTCTGAAGTTGCTCAACCAATTTAGTTACACTTTCTACTAGTTGGCTTCGAGTTACAGGAAAACCAACACTTCCTAAGTATAAGATCCATTTAACTACTGTTTGCTCTTCGACATTAGTAAGTACAGTATGAGCGCCACTCGTAGAATTTGGGTCATATTAATTATGGATTTTGTCTATTAATGTTGTTTTAGTTATTTTAAATTCTTTGGCTGCTTTTCTGATACTCATTCCTGCACTCATTTGTTTGAGGGCATTTTTAAATGCTTTATCCGTATATTTTTTTTTCCATTTTAGATCTGAGAATAATAGCTATTTTTAAGCTGTGTATTATCAAACTGACTAGGTCGGTAAAAGTACCGAGTTTTACCTATCACCGACCACTGGGTCGATAATAGGAATACGCCCAATTGAAGCAACCCTTGGCCGACCACAAATTAATTGGTATCTTTTCATAAAAATATAAATTAATTTTTTGGAATTTACATAAGTATAGCGTACAAAACGAATGTAATTTTCCGTTATTAACATGTGCCGTTATTGCTCACAAAAATAACGTAAGTTATCGTATATAATTTTCACTCAAATAATATAATTGTTCGACCAAAAATTTGAAGTATCTGAAAATATTTATATTATTTAATACTTTAATTGCAACTTTTTCAACGGTCGGTGATACATTTTGATGATATAGTGATACCGACCGCCCGGTCGGTATCAGAGACGGTTTATTTTACTATGAACGTTTCACCGACTACAAGATTTCGTAGAAATTTGCTGCATCATAACAAATAAATAACATATTTCAACTTATTGTCGTATTTGTTAGAGTTTGTAGAGTATATATATTAAAATTTTAATAAAATGCATACCTGACTTGTTTAATAGAAGGCTATTTAAATTTACACTCAAATAGGACTCTAGGTTAAGCTGGATGGCATAAACGTACTGACTGCGTTAAGAACGTCTCTGTACTAAAAAATTAGACTAGATACGCCCCTAATCGTATAAAGGTGTGATTAGTTAAGAGTGGGAGTATCGGATACTAACGGTCACTATTTGATATTAAGTACCGAATTCTATTTATTGCGGAAAAAGTGATCGGTATAACCTGCTAGGTCGGTGAAGCGTACATTTACCTTAGATAATTTATAAACATTATGAAAAAGTTTCTGAGACTAACATTGTTTTATAATAATTATCGTAAAAACATTTCTACGACTATTATAAAATAGCAAATTGTTAGTTGGGAGGCAACTCATGCAGGATCACTAAGATTAGGGTGTCGCAAGTTAGTCTACGAAAACTGACGAAATGTCAGTTCTAATTGACAATACAATTCAAAAAATTATGACTGACATTGACATAGGTAATCACAAATTGTCACATGTGTCAATTTCGACATTAAAACCCACGTTGAATCGCTGCGATCTCATTCAGTTCACAATTGTAATCACTTTCACAATTTTGGTACATATACAGTTCCATTTCAGTTCAAAAGCATAATTCATAGTGTAGATGTAATAGTAATGTAAATCCATGGCTTCAATTTTAACAACAGGTTATAGCAGCAATTTTTTTTGCCTGAAATACAGACGTATATAGACCAGGGCTGAAGAGCATTCTCTTCATAGGTCCATTTATACTAGCCCCAGTACCGTGGTTCGTTTTAGAGCCATCGATGAACCAGATTAAGTCTGATTACCTAGAGTGCATCACCTGTTCCCTAGATAAAATAATTATAGTCACTCGCTCAGTGAATATATTCTCTGGTATCATTCTATCCATAACATTATTCGGTGCTCATATGCCTCCCGATTTCAGACTGAGGATCGCCATTATTGCCTCTGTCCCAACAAATAGTTCCAGAGGAGGAAGGTCAAAGAGGGCTTCCATTGATGCCGTCCACGTGCTGTTCATTGCCTCTATAATCCCGAGGAGAGCTTGTCTGTGAATTGTAGGTAAGGCCACGAATTGATTTACTCCAATTAACATACAATAAAAAACGTGATTTATTAATGAAAGTTATGTGACACCGGTGTTACTGCAGAATGAGTACAATAGTAAATATAATTATAATTGGTGAGTTAGACAGATAATGATAATTCTAATGTGGGATAGTAGAAAAACATCCTGGAAAAGATGAGAATAATATGGAAGATAAATTTCAACGTCCATAAAAAATCTTCTAACTACCATGACATTTAATTCCTTAGCTGGTATCGTCGGGTCAATACTGACCCAGCGCACCTTTAATTCATCGCATATTAGGCGTTTTTTCAATTATTTGGAGAAGTTCAGTGACTTCTCGTACAGTATACTGTCACAGCATAACCAAATATTCTATGATGATGTACAGTATGAGCACAGTTAAGTACCTCAAGAGACTAGAAGCCCCTGGCAAACGACGAGATGAGATTTGTCGCTTTTGATAGCTTTGATATTCTGCCCTTACTGTATATGTTGACGTTGATGTTTGACCTGTTGCGCTTACAACACCTACAACCAGCAGTAATAAGCGTAAACAATAAACGGTTTTAAAGATTAAAACTAACTTTTCCGCATCTGTAGCCCTGAACAATATTCTATCATGAAATTGTTACTTGTATACACTTCGGCGGATATATCGTGCTAACAAACCGAAATTTCTACCAAAATAACCATAAATGTAGTATATCTGGTTAGGTTAGGACCCGTTGTATTCGCTCTAGTCAACTGAAAATCCGTTAGACACCTTGAACAATATTCAATCATAAAATTGATCAATCGTATACTCTCTGGAGGCTGTATCGTGCTAACAAACTGAAAATTCTCCTAAAATGACAAAAATTTGGTACTTCAACTACCATAGCACCCGTTGTACTGGCTTTATTGAGCTGAATATTAATAGGGTTAATCTTTGAGACGCTTTGAATAATATTCAATCATAAAATTGGTCACTTGAATAACTCCGGAGGCTGTATCGTGCTAACAAACTGAGAATTCTTCAAAAATATCGTACTTAAAGTACTGTAGCACCCGTTGTATTGGCTCTGGTGAGCTGAAAATCAATAGGGTTCATCTGTGACATGTGATTAACAATATTCAATCATTAAATTGGTGACTCATTGCACTCCGGAGGCTGTATCGTGCTAATAAGACATGTAAGAAAAAGCGGCCGACGACAACGACGACGACGTCGACATACACACAGGATTTTTTTCTAAAAACCGTTTTTTCGTGTTGTTGTTGATGGAAAACGTAAAAATAACTCAAATTTTTTTTTCAAAATTCCAAATTTTCATGGGGAAACCAATACTTTTCTCGCATACTAGATATGTTGGGCGGGAAAGTAATATTCCACCACACAATATCTATGATCCTTTTTTAGAAATTGCTAAGCTAAGCTAAACTACTCTCCGCCTACTCTCGATAGTAATTGCGATTCGGATGAAGGATATTGTAATAAGTACGACTACAGAGAGAAAGAGAAGAAAATAATTTTCTGTATTAATAAATCCGTAAACACCCTGTGAATACATAAATCAAAGTTGAAACAAAATTATGCGATCGTTTGACCTACATTTTTTATTGCCAGACACGATTAGTCATAACAACTTACTAAAATAATTTGAAAATGAACTAGAGCATTTCAAATTATATCATACAATGTTGTCACGAATTATAAAAATGGTAAACAACGTTGTTGAGAAATATTCATCCAAAGTACAAGTCGAAAAAAAACATTATAATATACGTAGTTGCTTACACGGCAACAATAAACCGAAAATAACCTAATAAAAAAATTCATGGCAAAGAGAAACAGACGTGGTTTGTTCGCGAAACGCGTCTGGTAATTCTGACCCTAACCGTAGGGCGTCTCCTATTACCTGCACGGGTACGATTGTCAGTCCAAGTAAAGTATTTAATTTATTTAATATTTTTTTTATTGTATTGTTCTGAGAGTTACTTTCCTTACGTCGCGAATCTGAGTGGTCAGGGTGATAATTAGCTGTCGTAGGCAGCGAAAGGCCCTACAGATAATACTGCGGGAAAGATATCAGAAAGTGTTTCATCCTAAACTTGAGGGTACGAGTATCGGTAGGTGCCGATTAATCGTAAAGTGATACCTATGGAGCACTCACACACCGAGATCCAGTAAAAGCGGACATCCTGTAATTTTTTTATATAATAACAGGATAACATTTGTTTGCTGTCTTAACTTGATGAATAATTAAGCGTAGGCGTACTATACAGGCTGACCCTGACCCCCAAAAGCTGGGAACGCGGCATAATAAATTTTAGGAAAACATTTTCACCTAGATCATTGTTTTACTTGGATCTAGTAAGAATTAGAATCTCACACCGAAGTAATTGCTAATGTTTTATTTTACTAGGAAACAGGTTTTTCCATTTTTACGTTATATTTTAGATAAATTAAGAAAGAATTATATTTTTAATATCTTGAGCACTCCAGATAGATTACATCGGGTGCCTCGTCAAATGATCCTACCATATTTCATACGTTTTGTGATCACATGTTAATTTCTGCTGAGAGGTCGCCAGTCAGCAAAAGTTATATTTTCTTGAATAATATAATGTTGAATTTTGATGACGCCAGCGTCGTCGACGATCATATTGCAAA
Organism: Galeruca laticollis; assembly: GCA_963921935.1. Lineage (NCBI taxonomy): Eukaryota > Metazoa > Arthropoda > Insecta > Coleoptera > Chrysomelidae > Galeruca > Galeruca laticollis. The sequence goes on from OY998183.1 coordinate 68,874,320, forward strand.
TAAATTCATGTCGACCTAGGCCAACACAACGAATATTGTCCTAAGTTCTTTCAATCGATAGATAAGCAGAGGGTTCACAGAAATTGTTCCACCGAATTACAGTCTGCCTGTAAGCAGCTTTATGTGATAGGGACTTCGGGGATATTTTAAATAGTCGCTCACTTAAAAGGAGATACAGGGAACGTTCAGTAGTTGTTAAACAGAGATAATTACCACCATTTTTCCCGTACCGGGTATTTAAATGTAAATATAGAGGAAGAAATTAACTAGCTTAATATTAATGTAAGGGTTATATAATTTTTGTTTTTAGTTGGTAATATAGAGGTGTATTGTTTTTAGCGAGTCTATTTCGTTCCCTCCCGCGCCCAGTTTCCTTCCTTTAGGTACAGGAGCCACGTTCGCTGAACCAACCTGGCGTATAATTTAAGCCCAGGCAGATCCACGAAACCCTTGCCGCTCGAGCCCGCACGCCTCTCTCGTCCTTTTTTTTGGGAGATGAATTATTCGTTCTCCCCTTGTGCCTAATGGTACTGGTGACAGCTTAGCCTATAGAGAGAGTTCTGAAATAAACGCGGGGGAAAACCATCGATGTAGTAGAGTGGTGACAGCGGTCATACGAGCGGTTATTATATCATGGGTTATTACAATATTTCATAGACCATGATATCGTCGATCAAGCTGACCAAGTTCCTGACGGCGACGACAACGTTGCTGATCAAGCTAAACAAATTTCTGACGGTGATTTTGATATTGGCGCCAGTGAAGCAAACAGTGAGGTATCAGATAATTCTTTTGATTTGCCATAATTACCTGCAGGCCATGTATATGGAAAGAACAGGTACAAATAGTCAAAACGAGCTCAAACAACTGGTCGGACCAGACTCCAAAAGCAGTGGCGAAAAAGTTACGAGATAAGAACCCTGTCAACTACTGGTTACCGATGAAATGATTAGCACAATTATCGACTGCAAAAATGAGAAAATCACTGATTGGTCCAGTGCTAAGAAGAGTGGAATCTGGATTGGGTGCAATCGCTCCGTTAGGCTGTCTCGGAGGGATGCTTGGCATACCTTTTGCGAGGATATCGTTCGGTTCCTCAAATGTCAAGGATGCGTCGAATCTTAACGAAGTTTAGACCCTTTAAATATTCGGGAAAGGACCAATCTTTCGGAATCTTCTTTAGCAGGGCTGGGAGGCTATTGGTCCAATTTTAGTGGATGTTTTTCGGGCTTACTTGGCATGCAGATAAGTTCCTAAGCAGTGGAAACAAATAAAAGTTTTCTTCATAACCAAGTCAGGTCGTACTACATACACCGTTGCTAAATCTTTTTATTCAGTTGTCCTAATATCTTTTGAGCGGAAAACACTGGAGAGGTTGGTTGATCGGTATATAAGGGAAAAGGTTGAGCTTAGGTATCCTTTGCACAACAATCAGCATGCGTTTCGGTGTGGAAACCGAATGTGCCTGACACCAACTAGTAACGTAGGAGGGAAAGACGCTGTAAAATGGTATGATCGCACTGGGTGTATTCCTGGACATACATGGACATTGACATGGCAGGTTAATACGTACTGGGTCTGTATGAAAGCCTTTGGTCCGAAATAGAGATTAACCCATGAGAATATCTTGTGGTTCTACAAAGTGATCACGCTGCCTATGCTCACATACGCGACTTTGGTCAGGTAGCCGAGGATAACCTTGGCCACGGCTAGATCGCAACTATCACGCCTCCAAAGGGTGGTCAGTTTGGAGGTAACCGACTGCATGAAGACTTCACAAACTGATGCGTTGAGGGTGATTCTTGAACTTCGGCCTCTTCACCATGTGATTGAAGCTGAGGCCGGGACGCCACTTCCGCGATTAAGAAGTTGCGAAGCGAGAAAGAGCGCAGACACGTCAAGAAGCTCAGACTTCTGGGAAATGTCCCAGTTTTGGCTCGAGCAGCTGATGTTTTCCTGTGCGGGTACTCCTTCGTAACTCCCTATAGGGTGAAGATCTGGGAGAGAAAATTCTGGGAAAGAAAGAGCAATCCACAACCTCATGGGATCATCTGGTACACAGATAGCTCATGCTCCAGCGATTGGGCAGGAGCTGGAATTTACTTCAGGAACCCAAAGACACAAGTGCGTGTTCCTTTGGGTGAGGGTGTATCTGCATATAAGGCTGAGCTATACGCTATCTTGGAATGTGCGCAGATAAACTTTGACCAACGCATAAGCATATACACCGACAGTCAGGCGGCAATCATGACGCTAAGTGGATATACCATCATTGATGTGGCTAGAATGGATACTGGACCATCCAGTTTTGAAGGCAATGGAAGAGCGGATTCACTAGCTGTGGAATGGGCGGCAGCTCCCTTTAGCGGCCCGAGACTGACCTTGGGTCTTACAAAACCGTCAATCAGTAAGGAGACGAGGAATTAGTTGAGAAACCACGCTCACAGTGTTCTGTAGGGTCTTAGGCAGTCCAAGCTCCTATTGAGGGTTTGAACTGATGGACATGATAGAGCAACTACTGTAGAATTACCAAGGGGTAGGTTAAGAGAGACAGCAGACAGACCCCTAACAGGGTACTGCTCTATGGGAAACAGCAAGGCTGACGAAACGTCGGTCTATGTTCTCCTAGTGTCTCTACATTTTTGGAGTCCCTGTCATGGCACCTGGGGACACAAACAGGCATCCACTAAAGAGAGGTGAGTCCTTTGTCGAAGGATTCAGGTTCATGGATGTATACGTAGCTATGTAGCAGGAATAGGATAATGGGTCCGTCAGTGGTGGAACCTGGGCTTGTGCTAGACTTGGCCGAGGTTCGCCTACACCCAACTAGTAGTAGTAGTAGTAATAGTTATCAGTAAAAAGGTCACTGCAAGCTGAAGATGATTGATGGTTAATAAATGACGTAGCTAAAGATAGACATAAACATTTTTCTCTCGTCTATAGAGAGTCAGACAAAAAATACTTTCACTAGGTATAGTTGGACACACTTTGATTATGTAAGACTTTTTTTAGAATAGCATATAATTGGTTGAGAATAGACATATTGATGTGAATTTTAATTTTGCATCTAAAAATTTGTATTAATTATTTATTGCTGGATGAACTTTCATTATATTAAACACACTTTGACATGATTCCTTTAATTATACATAATGATTTTTCAAATCTTATAATTTGTAAATAGTTATTTGTATACAAGTGTCACAATGACTCGTTTGGTAGTACGAGTGAAGTTTGCGCAACGAACTTCAAACTTTCATTTCGAATATTTATATCGACAACTGCTATCGAATAGGGGAGAAAAGTCAAGATAAGAAGCCCAGGCCACTCGCTGTTAAATTTGAAAACAAATTGATGAAGCATAAAGTGTTTGTCGCTATCAAACATTTAAATGGAAGTGGTGTGGTGATTAGTGGAATGTTGTCCTCTGAAAATCGAAACTTATTTTTCAAAGTATGAGAATCCGTGGGTGCCAGAAACTGTTGGACATAATGAAGGTAACATTTACGCATTTCTGAATAATGCGAGAAAACTAAAATCTTTAAATGACTTGAGTCAATAAGATTGTCATTGTTGTTGATTCTTGCTGTTACAATGTATTATTACATGTGATGTTTAATATACCTAACAATTTGATATACCTAACAAGATATTCTTTAAACATAATTTTTTTATTGGGAAAATTTCTCGTTTCTTAATAATTGATTATTGTGATCATCTCTGAGCGCGATTCAGACAAGGTATTACTTTTTTTACTTGATTTTTCTTTGTAGTACACCCATATTGCATAGTGTTATTATATAGGAAGGGATATACATTATTATTTATCACTAACACTTGAGTTTGCTTCTTCTACTTGGCTTTTATTAGAGGAAGTTAGGCATATCGAATTAACACGTTAATCGTTCACTGTTTAAGTTTTCACAATAAGTTGAATAGAACTCGTTCTGCTCGAAGCTGATGTATTATAGTATCTATATGTATAATGTCAATTTATCATACTTTTAATTAAGTAAAAAATCTAGTTTTGCATGTCAATTTAGATTTACTCGTGGTAACTGAAACGTGGCTCAAAAGTAATATATCGAATGATTTTATTGGTAAACCAGGTTATATTTTTGAGTGAGTGGACCATGGACGTGATGTCAGTGGTGGAGGAGTAGGTATTTACATAAAAACAAATATAAAAAATTCACTTATTGAACAGTTGTGGTTGAAAATTTCCTTTGGTTCTGAGTATTGTGCTTTAGGCGTATTTTATAACCTTCATGTAAGACATTGTAATTATTTTTTCGAACATGTTGAATCTGTGATATCATCGATACAACCTACAGTAAACTATATTATCTGTTTGGGTGATTTTAATGTGCACCTTCTTGATATAAGTAGTGCCCCATGTGAATTAGTGGACAATATTCTCGAAGGCCTAGAGCTAAAACAAATAATAAAGGAACCAACACGCATTACCTGTCATTCAGGCACTCTACTGGAATACTTAATAATATCTAATGATAATATTATACTGCAACAAAAAGTTAAACATATTCCAGAAATAGGGGTCCATGAAATGATTTTGTTTAATATGAAGAGTAAAATTAGAAATAAATTAATCTAGATATATCACCTGTAGAAATTTCAACATACAATAAATTTAATAGTGACCTACAATCTATACCCTGGAAAATGATATTTGAATTAAATGATGTTGATAGCAAATTTCAATTTTTATCTAACAATATCATTTGTCTCCTGGAACTTCACGTGCCTTTTCAATGCTTTAGAATTACAAAAAATTACGCTCCATGGTTAACTGATGTAATCAATGCTATGACTTCCGATAAAGACAGAGCCCTAAGAAAATTCAAGTTTACCAAAAGTAACAACGACTGGCAATTTTATAAACAATTGCGTAATTTGGTAGATGTTACAATTAAAAAAGAAGAAAAGTATATATCAAATTTTAGCTGAAAAATCAATCACTTAAAGAGAGGGGATCTAGTCTTAGGACTATTATGGAATTAAATAGGGATAATAATGATGTGGATTTATCAAGCAAGTGGAATGTGAATGAAATTATTGAATTACTCTTAAATGCTGTTCCTAAATTTCCTCCTGATCGTGATACTAAAGTTTTTTATGAGCATAATATAAAAAAATCGGTACATACAACCCTGACGTTTCAACCAGTATCTGAAATTGATTTTCTCAATATGATAAAAGGTATTGAAAGTAAAGCTGTTGGACCAGATGGCATCAATATTCTTACTTTGAATATGTGCATACCATTTCTGTTACCGTATATTACCCATATAATTAATTATTGCTTATTGAATTTTGTGTTTCCTCAAAACTGGAAGAAGTCATTTGTTATTCCCTTGCCTAAAGTACATAATCCACAAATGTTGCAACAACTACGACCGATCACTGTAGTATTTTAGAAAAAGTTATTAGTTTTCCAACGATATAATCATTTGATTAAAAATTCAGTAATACCCTCAGTATAGTCTGGATTTAAAACTGGTCACAGTTGTACATCAGCACTATTAAAAATATCTGATAATATCTTGGCAGCTCTTGATAGGAGTAAATTAACTGTGTTGTTCTTATTTGACTACTCGAAAGCTTTTGACATATCTACTTTTTTCGATCCTATCATATAGTGGTTTGGACATTAAAGCTGTAGATTTATTAAAATCTTATATGTCCATGAGAAGTCAAGCAATAAAGAATCGAGAAAGTGTATCAAGTTTTTTATCTGTGAGTACCGGAGTGCCCCAAGGATCAATATTGGGCCCAATACTCTTCTCTATTTACATATCGAATTTTCGAGATATTTTCTTTTCTTGTAACAACATTACTACGATGAGGATACTCAGTTATATATGTCTTTTTCCTTGGATGAAGCGAATCAAGCGGTAACTGCTATTAATTATGACTTACATAATCTTTATACATTTTCAATCAATCACTGTTTATAGATAAATGCATCTAAGATAAATGCAATTTTTATTAGAAATAAAGTTGATTCGCAGAAGTTCAAGCAAAAGTACTCATCGGATATTAAAATCAATGGTCATACTAAACAATTTAGCGATAAAGTAAAAAACTTGGGAGTGTGGTTTGATGAAAAATTAAGATTTTCTCACCATATCAGTAACTGTTTACAAAAAGCTTATGCAGCTCTAAAACTTATATTCCAATCTCGCCACGTGTTGGATAGATCTGTTAAAATCCTTCTATGTGAGTCATTAATATTATCTAAACTAAATTTCTGTGACATTTTATATGATTCTTGCTTAAACTCATTTGATATAAATAGAATACAGATATTGCAATATTCATGCCGTAGACTTATATTTGGTATTCGCAAATTTGAGCATATCAGTCATACATTCAAAATGACAAAATGGTTAAACATGGAAAATCGTCGTCAATTGCATTCTACCATGTTTTATCGTAGGCTCATAAGGTAAGGCTCTCCACCATACCTGTATCATAAAATAAAATACAGAGCTGATGTACATACTCTAAACTTAAGACATATAAATATTCTCACTATACCTCGTCACCATACTGAGTTTTTCAAACGATCGTTTTCTTATTGTATTTCTAGGCGTTTTAATAACCTATCTCACTATTTCAGTTACTCATCACTACATAAACTTAAACGAGTTCTTTTTGACTATTATTTTTCTCAATAATAATCAAGTTTTTTGTATTAAAATATGATACTTCCTTTGTTATTCAATTTGCAAAACTAATTTTCTTTGTCTATTAATTTAATTTACTTATGTTTTGTTCTTTTTGCTGACTGTGGCTCCTTTTTGGGGTTAGGTGGAAGAGCAGATGTATGTTAAATGCTAAATATATATTACATATTGTACTTTATTTATCATAACATACAAACTGAATCTCGCACTATCTGTATAAACAAAATGTGATTTTATTTTTTAGTAATTGGTATTAAAGACTTTTATTATTATTATTATTATTATTAACCGCCAAGAAGTGAGTTGCGCCAATCACGAGTACTACAGACAGTCGTTGTGACAAGTCTTACAAAATATTGTTTATGATTCGCATTTATTTAATTTTTCAAATAAAATAGTATTACATAATCTCTGTTTTTAAACTGGAAGAAGTGGTTTGAAATTACGTTGGCAATTCTATAGATTCCTCATTGGTCAGATCATAGATGGTTTTATTCAGCACTCTTGACTTTCGACATATTATGATTGAATGAATGTGTTAATTGTAAACAAACATTCATTCAAGCAAACAGAGTATAATTATTTGTTTAAAAAAGAGCTTCTTCGTATATGCTTGGGATCTATTTATATTATATCATGAACAGAATTATTTCTATGATACGTCTTCACATAGATATCTGGTAATTTATCCCAAAACTGGAACGTTATGTATATCTTTATATTGATTCTATACAATGAAAAAATAAAAAATTGACAAATCATTGAAGAATGAACTTTAGCCTACTTTATTTATGAATATTTTTAATATCTAATTTATTCAAATTTATCTTTAAGCCGATTAATATAATAATTGGCCAGTTAGAGCAACGCTAGACCATTTTATAATATGTTTCAAGGTTAAAGTCAAATGTCAAATCAAAATACGACATGCAACAACCAACTGTATGACACTATTAAAAATTACTAAAAAAGTGTTCGAAGAGACTTCATTGTGATACTGTGAACAATGTTATAATGAAGTCTCTTTTATACGCGAATTATAAGAAATATATTTATCAAGTTCCTTATTTAAGAAATCAAAGGAGGAAGTTAAGTCTGCAGGAATTTTCTCTAATACTCTAACAATTCTTCTTCCAAAATTGTAAAATTTCGTCATTTTTATAATAGTAATTCCCCGCATCTTCTGGCTTTTGGGGCTGAATATGGTTTGTAAGATTCCGACATTTATTATCCTCCAAACTAAAGTCGTCAAACGCTGATAAGCAGTTGGAATTTATGATTTGGCTTTTATCGATCCCAACCTCAGAAGCATAAATTTAAACTGAAAATGCTGAACGTGTAGAGTTTACTCGATTGAAGAAACGGTTATTTGGTAACAAAGTATCAAATAACGAATGAGAATTTTCAATACTAAATCATACAAAGTATATCTGGTGATTACATGATTTACAAGAGATTAACTATGAACGATCATAAATAAGGACGATCGTTTATACTTGGACACGGTTTGTAGCTGTAATATTTTATGATGAGTAATTGGAAGTATACATGGTGAAATTGGAAATAATTGAATGTTACAAATGTACTAGTAGAGGATCCAAATTAAAAACGACTTTCACTCCTCTGTTTAATTGATGAAAAGTAAAGTAAAAATTCCTGGCCAGATTATGATTAATTAAAATTGAGAAATGACTTGTTATTAAACATTGCACTCGTCAGTTTAACGAATGAATTTAATATAGTTGACGCAAAACATATAGTGTAGCAATGTAATGGTATATCCCCTTTAAGTTATATTGCGGAGCTAGACTCTGAAAGGTATTAATATTTTGTTTACTTTTAACAATATCTATATTGTATTTGATGTTACGTAATTGTTGAAAGGGCGTTCGGTTTAGACGGGACACCATATTATGGTCTACAGCTGTCATTAGGGTTACCCTAATCTTAACTAAAGATTTATTAAGGTTAGCTAAGGTTACCAGTGGATATATTAACCATTATGTAATTAACCTTTACCCAAAAAGTCGATTGTTACTAGTGTTCTTGAGAGATAATTATAAGGTGATAAAATTATCAAAGACTACAACAAGTTATTACTAAAATATAATTTCCGCAGTATAAAAACTATCCGGATAATATCGTAGGTCTACTCGTTATTCATAGTCCCAAAAAAAAAATATCAAACTAGATTCTTTTGAGAAATACTGGAGTACAAAAATAAATAAATAATCGCTGTTTATATAAGGCGTTATCGCCGATGATTACCCGTGCTAAATAAAAGAATTACAGTGATTAAACTATATCTGGAGAAAAATAATTAAGAACTATACCTCAGGGAATAATATGGGGTTCTTTGTATTATTGTTTCCTTGGTCATATATTTAAGTCAGATCCGTGAATAGGCGCCACCGAATTTTAGAAACTATAATGCTGAAGGCGATCGAAAATACGTTATCGAAGTAGCCAAAACGCGGAAAATATATGTACACAACTAACGTATAAGTAAATAAATAAATAGTCCAACTAGTACAGGCCAATCGTTTATTGCGACTAAGGAAATCGGCAATACGAAGCTCCTGTTACAAGTAAACACAAAAGAAAATAAGTCAACTATCAATTACCAATACAAAAATATTGTAAGTATAAAACAAAAGAGTAATCGATTTAGTAGGGGTTATAGCGTGGTATGATCATACGAGCTTTACATGTATGTACCCTGTATCTATAAGTATCACAAGCCGAATAATTGTCTAAAACATTGTAGATACCACACTTATCAATGCTATGATGTGGGATTCCAGCCCAAATCAAGCCGCAAATGTTCAATTGTACTAATATATATAAATTAATATTAATAGATATAACTAATATCAAATCACTTAATAAACACGAGTGATAATGAGAATCATAAAACGATAATACAAGAGGTGATTCAGCAAAACGAAATTCTCTGTTATACTTAGCTGGATGGCACGTTTCGGGTTCCAAACCAAACGTCCACAAGGTCACAATCGGGAGTAGATATCTGGTAAATCTTCAGGGATCGTCTCGGCCGGGAATAATTCTTGTTAGTATATAACAGGTCGAACCAGGTGTGAAGTCGAGTACAAAATCCAATCTCGATAATCAAGAGACTCCAAAATAAATCCCAAAATAGACGGGAATATATAACGTAGAGGTAGGAAACCAAAAATAAAATAAAAACCCTACAACAAGGAGAGAAAATAATCAATCTCACCATCTACAAAGTTGTAATTTGTGAAAACTAAAAATAACTCACCTCAATTTATCAATGAGGGTTCTCAAAATTCCAATATCCAGCCACGTGGAATTAATCAATCAAAAGCCTCCACCAATAGGCTTACAAAATGGCGAATTCTTGCAGGTGTTGAAATAAGTTGATTCGATCTTAGTGAATCGTGGTTCCAGTGCAAAATAATATCCCTTAACGGCGGAAAATCGACTTCCAAACGAATTGCTTACTCAAAATAGTCGAATTTCCAAACAATTTGTGCAAATTCTATCCCCCAATTAGGGTAAACGAGAATGAAACCAAGAAAATAACTCGCACAAAGCACCGAACCCTTTTCGTTCCTCAAACCATACAATACACACCTTCCTTCTCGTCGTTTCCAACGAAAAGATGGCTTCAAAACCAATGATACAAACCATAACAAAAGTTTTTAAAATTCGAAATATCCAAAAGTCCGTTAATAAAAACTATTAAAATCTAGGCTTCAAATTATTCCAGTTGGTAAACATGTATTTCTCGAGCACAATGGAGAAACAAAAGAAGTACGTCCAAAATTCCTACATTCTCCTTCCTTATTGTCGCTTTAATAAATAATTATACATGTTGTGAAAAGCAAAACCGTTCTTGTAGCGAAGTAATTTCGGCGAGTCGGAGATTAATACCAGCCGTGTAGAAGGGATACGAGTTTTACCGATCACCGAAGCATTTTTAAATGTATCAACTATACCGAGTGTCCCAAAATATTAAATATTCCACAACAGTGAATAAAAGAATGCATATTAAGAAAAAAAGTTAGGACGAACTATAATTACCTACAGGAAATAAATGTGCAATGCTATTTTTATTATCCACTGGGATTTATTAAAATACCAATTTAAAATTTGTTCAATTATTCTTAAATTATTGAATGTTTTTAAGAAATAATGTAAGTAAGAATTTTATTCTAAATTCAGACCATAACACTACCCCCTCCCCAAAGAATTTACAGGGTAAATTCACTCGTACTCAACTTCGTGATAAGGTTTCAAGTCTTGCGTATGCCAACGACCTTTTGATTTACCCTGTAAATCTCCAAGTTCATATACGCAATAACCACATTTTTTGGAAATTCTAAAAGGACCTTCAAACGTACCACCTAGTTTCGCTGTATAATAATTACCAGCATCAGACAATGTAAACTTTTTCTTCCAAACTAAATCGCCAACTGCAAATTCCACATTACGACGTCTTAGGTCATATTGTTTTTTAGCTTGATCGTGGGCTTTTTCCATTTTTTTCACAACACTTTCTCGCAGTTTCGTCAAGGTTTTGAGTTTTTGATCGGGGTCAATAGGAATATTATTCGAGTCATGAAATTTAGAATAATGTTCAGAACCATGGAGTTTCATCTCAGTTCCAAAATTTATAAAGTATGGAGTTTGTCCAGTCACAACATGCTTAGCTGTGTTAACTGCACAAGCGAATGCAGAAAGATCAACATCCCAATCTCTCTGATTTTCAGAGACAAAAGATGATAACATTGTCTTCATCACCCTATTTACTCGTTCCGTTAAATTGGGCGAGGGATGATAATTTGGGTTAAATAATATTCTTAGACCAAATTTTGTTTTAAGGCTAGTAAAGTTCATGCTTTTAAATTGGGGTCCATTGTCACATCTGATTAACTCAGGCACTCCATAAGAAAAAAAAATTCTTTCTTCTAAAAGTCGAATTATAGTTTTGATATTGGCCTTCCGAATAGGGAAAAACCAGTTAAACTTACTAAAAGTATCAGTAACTACGAAAATATGCATATTACCAGATTTGCTTTTTGGCAAGGGGCCAAAAAGATCCATACTAATAATTTGCCAGCAGCGATTCGCAATAACAGCATTTCCCATTAATCCACCAGGTAGTTTTTGTTCAGGCTTAACTTGTTGACAAGTAACACAACCCTTTATAAACTTAGCTACATCAGCCTTTAGGCATGGCCAGTAATACAGTCTAGCTACTTTGTGGAAAGTTTTATGAACACCAAGATGACCACCTACAGTTGTATCATGACACGATGATAAAACCTCCTTACGGTTTTGTTTGGGAACCACCAACTTCCAAAAGTCGTCATCATTACGAATCTCAGGAAAATCGAGATTAACTTTTTTATATAATTTATCTCCCGATACACGCCAAGAGGGAAATAAGAGAGGATTAGCTTTTACTCTATCCAACATACTAAGATACCACCTATCTTTAACTTCACTAATGTGTATCTCAGATATTTCAAGCTCGCTACTTATAGAATCCGGATCATCAACCACTGCTCGACTGAGGGTATCAGGAACTACGTGCTCTTTTCCTTTGCGGTGAATTACTTCAAAATCAAATTGTTGAAGCCTTAAACACCATCGACCTAAGCGACCTTGAGGGTTTTTCAAGTTATGCAACCACTTTAAGCTAAAATGATCGGTTATGACCTGAAATTTCGAATTTTCCAAGTAACAACGAAGTTTTTCTGCACTCCAAATTACCGCCAGAAGTTCTCGTTCTGTAGCACTATATATCCGTTCAGTACGACTCAATGTTCGAGAAACGTAGCAAATGACATGCTCACGGTTGTCATAAAATTGTGTAAGGACCGCACCAATTCCAAATGACGAAGCATCCGTTTGCAATATAAAACCATGTTCAAAATTAGGGCAATCCAAAATTGGAGAAGACACAAGAGCATTTTTTATATTTTCGAAAGCTTTACGACAATCTTCGTCCCACTTGAATTTTACACCTTTGCGAAGAAGTCTAGTAAGAGGTGATATAACGTCAGAAAATGCAGGGATAAACCTCCGATAGTACGAAATCATACCAATCACTCTTCGTATGTCACGAACGTTTTTAGGCACCGCTAAATTGGTAATCGCTTCTATTTTACCTGGATCTACAGAAATACCTTGCCTATTAACCAAGTAACCAAGATACTTTAATTCATCACGACAAAATTTACTTTTTTCACGATTTAAAGTCAAACCATTAGAAAGCAATCGAATAAAAACTTCTTTTAAAATCCTGATATGGGTATCAAAATCTGGAGTCACAACAATAATGTCATCCAAATAGCAAAAAACATACTTATCCAATTCTGGACCCAAAATAGTATCTATCAACCGCTGAAATGTTGCTGGTGCATTATGGAGACCAAAAGGTAGCCTAGTAAATTGAAATAAGCCACGACCTGGGACTGTAAACGCAGTATACTGCTTGCTATCTTCTTCCAAGGCAACTTGCCAGTAAGCACTTTTTAAGTCTAACGATGACATAAACCGAGCACCACCTAGTTTATCCAAAATGTTTGAAATGTAAGGCAACGGGTAAGCATCACGCTGAGACACAGAATTTAATTTCCTAAAATCAACACAAAAGCGCTGTTCTTCGTTGGATTTCGGAACTAGCAACACCGGAGATGACCAAGCCGAGTTACAAGGTTCAACAATTCCGTCAGCCAACATTTCATCTAATTGTTCGTCGATTAGTTTTTGTTTAAACGGAGAAACCGGGTAATACCGTTGTTTTATCGGTGGACTAGATGTAACTATCTTATGCTTAACTGCAGAAGTGCAGCCAAGCTTATCGCCAGTTTTATTAAAATAATTTGAAATCACATCATTCAGACATTGTTTTTGTTCAAAAGTTAAATCGTCTTCACCATGAATATGATTAATCTGCGGTGAGCTTAATATTTCAGACGAAAAAAACCATTCTCCACGACGCATATCCGGAACTATACCCATTGTTTGCCAAAAATCTATACCCAAAATAATTTCATGACGAAGTTTAGGAACAACAAAAATATCAAATATTTTTACAACATTTCTTACCTGAATAGGGGCTGAAATAACACCAATACAATCACATGTGTCATTGGAAGCCACAGTACACACGGTTTTACGATTCTGATCTAATACTAATCCTAAATGTTTAAGCTTTTGCCAGCCAAGAGAGCCAAGAAAAATTTTGTTAGCACCAGAATCTAATAAACCATAAAAATTATGACCTAAAATACTAATCTTTAGATAGGGACATTCACCAGGACCTACATGAGACAAGATATAATCCAAGACGATTTTTTCCTTATAACTAGAGTAATATGTGGTCGATTCGGTAGACGAAGACAATCTCCGACCTAAGATTGAATTCTTTTGAAGTTTCCCGAAAAATGTTGGCAATCTGGACAAGTCTTCTTAGTGAAACCAATCTTTTTACAAGAGAAACATCTAATTATACCTGAAGTGCAATGTTTAGCTACATGATTAGGCTGATCACATTTAAAACATGTTCGATGTGCAAAGCTCCTTTGAGAGGTTGTAGATTCTCCTTGAGGGTTCCTTGTGCTAGTAGTGCTACCTGACGAGACAGAAACTTCCCTAACAACTAGTGGTTTATTCTTAGGAGCAATGCTATAATCCAAATCAGGTTCCAATGACAAGTTACCAGGCTTAGGGGGGCTATATTGTTCAATATTAATTTTTGTCTCCTCTAGTTTCCTGCACAGTTCAATTAAATCGAAAGGAGTATTTATAGTTTGAAGTGTAAGACGCTCTTGGTAAAATGGAAGAATATTAGACTTCAAAACCTTTAATCTTAATCCATCAGAAACCGGAATAGACATCCTGTCAAAAAGTTTACTCATGGCTGCAACATACAAACCAATTGGTTCATCGGGACCCTGAGTTCTATTTAAAATTTGTTTCCAAAGTTGGTCACTAATATGTGAAGGTACAAACTGCTCTTTCATAAGACCTATGAGAGTGTCCCAATCACTTGCATATTTAACCACCATATGATAAAAATTTAAAGCATCACCCTCAAATGAATCATGAGCTGATAAAAATAGTTCGGCCTTACTCACTTGTCGAGACTTACTTAATTCTTCCACTCGCTGCAAAAAAGAATTAAAACTTAAACTAGAATTACTCGAAAATTTCAAATCCCATTTATATACAGGAACCGATTTAACACTGTTTACTTGTTGACCAGGCATAGTCATTTGATGTATTTGCGCTGCTATTGGTTAAGGTTTGGCTAGGTGATTGAGTACCAAGATTTGGATCACTAGGCACGGAATTACTATCCTTCTCCTCAAAAAGCTTAACTTTATTCTGATAATCAGGAACAAGTTCTGATAAAGAAATTGGTAATTTTGACCTATCTTCTGAAATACTGTCATGATCTCCTGAAATTCTACCAATTCTACCCATTAAATGAGCAAACTTTGTTTCAATTTTTTTAACTTGGCTTGAAGAGCCACTAAAGGAAAAAACATGATCACGCAATTCATCTAATTTTTTTTGACATTCTGTAATTTCCAATATAGGGTCTAAATTACATTTTCCCTTAAGAGGACTATTGGATTTTTCTAAAGCTTAAATACTTCTAAGGTGTTTCCGCAATGAGTCAACATTACCATGATGAGAAATACCCCTAACTGACAATTCGTACTCGAGTTCATCTTTAACCAGGTTATTAACCTGTATTTGAAACATGTTTGTATTTAACTCTTAAGAGAAATACACCAAGATCAAAATGGAAATATATCTGTAAAATAATAATCAATTGAAAACTGTTTTCTCGATTCTCAATACCAAAATTTCAAAATCGGGAAATATAATAATGACCAAAAAAAACAATAATTTTTTTTTATACTCAAATTCACAAATAAGTGGGGCGCCAGTTATTATGGTCTACAGCTGTCATTAGGGTTACCCTAATCTTAACTAAAGATTTATTAAGGTTAGCTAAGGTTACCAGTGGATATATTAACCATTATGTAATTAACCTTTACCCAAAAAGTCGATTGTTACTAGTGTTCTTGAGAGATAATTATAAGGTGATAAAATTATCAAAGACTACAACAAGTTATTACTAAAATATAATTTCCGCAGTATAAAAACTATCCGGATAATATCGTAGGTCTACTCGTTATTCATAGTCCCAAAAAAAAAATATCAAACTAGATTCTTTTGAGAAATACTGGAGTACAAAAATAAATAAATAATCGCTGTTTATATGAGGCGTTATCGCCGATGATTACCCGTGCTAAATAAAAGAATTACAGTGATTAAACTATATCTGGAGAAAAATAATTAAGAACTATACCTCAGGGAATAATATGGGGTTCTTTGTATTATTGTTTCCTTGGTCATATATTTAAGTCAGATCCGTGAATAGGCGCCACCGAATTTTAGAAACTATAATGCTGAAGGCGATCGAAAATACGTTATCGAAGTAGCCAAAACGCGGAAAATATATGTACACAACTAACGTATAAGTAAATAAATAAATAGTCCAACTAGTACAGGCCAATCGTTTATTGCGACTAAGGAAATCGGCAATACGAAGCTCCTGTTACAAGTAAACACAAAAGAAAATAAGTCAACTATCAATTACCAATACAAAAATATTGTAAGTATAAAACAAAAGAGTAATCGATTTAGTAGGGGTTATAGCGTGGTATGATCATACGAGCTTTACATGTATGTACCCTGTATCTATAAGTATCACAAGCCGAATAATTGTCTAAAACATTGTAGATACCACACTTATCAATGCTATGATGTGGGATTCCAGCCCAAATCAAGCCGCAAATGTTCAATTGTACTAATATATATAAATTAATATTAATAGATATAACTAATATCAAATCACTTAATAAACACGAGTGATAATGAGAATCATAAAACGATAATACAAGAGGTGATTCAGCAAAACGAAATTCTCTGTTATACTTAGCTGGATGGCACGTTTCGGGTTCCAAACCAAACGTCCACAAGGTCACAATCGGGAGTAGATATCTGGTAAATCTTCAGGGATCGTCTCGGCCGGGAATAATTCTTGTTAGTATATAACAGGTCGAACCAGGTGTGAAGTCGAGTACAAAATCCAATCTCGATAATCAAGAGACTCCAAAATAAATCCCAAAATAGACGGGAATATATAACGTAGAGGTAGGAAACCAAAAATAAAATAAAAACCCTACAACAAGGAGAGAAAATAATCAATCTCACCATCTACAAAGTTGTAATTTGTGAAAACTAAAAATAACTCACCTCAATTTATCAATGAGGGTTCTCAAAATTCCAATATCCAGCCACGTGGAATTAATCAATCAAAAGCCTCCACCAATAGGCTTACAAAATGGCGAATTCTTGCAGGTGTTGAAATAAGTTGATTCGATCTTAGTGAATCGTGGTTCCAGTGCAAAATAATATCCCTTAACGGCGGAAAATCGACTTCCAAACGAATTGCTTACTCAAAATAGTCGAATTTCCAAACAATTTGTGCAAATTCTATCCCCCAATTAGGGTAAACGAGAATGAAACCAAGAAAATAACTCGCACAAAGCACCGAACCCTTTTCGTTCCTCAAACCATACAATACACACCTTCCTTCTCGTCGTTTCCAACGAAAAGATGGCTTCAAAACCAATGATACAAACCATAACAAAAGTTTTTAAAATTCGAAATATCCAAAAGTCCGTTAATAAAAACTATTAACATCTAGGCTTCAAATTATTCCAGTTGGTAAACATGTATTTCTCGAGCACAATGGAGAAACAAAAGAAGTACGTCCAAAATTCCTATATTCTCCTTCCTTATTGTCGCTTTAATAAATAATTATACATGTTGTGAAAAGCAAAGCCGTTCTTGTAGCGAAGTAATTTCGGCGAGTCGGAGATTAATACCAGCCGTGTAGAAGGGATACGAGTTTTACCGATCACCGAAGCATTTTCAAATGTATCAACTATACCGAGTGTCCCAAAATATTAAATATTCCACAACAGTGAATAAAAGAATGCATATTAAGAAAAAAAGTTAAGACGAACTATAATTACCTACAGGAAATAAATGTGCAATGCTATTTTTATTATCCACTGGGATTTATTAAAATACCAATTTAAAATTTGTTATTCTTAAATTATTGAATGTTTTTAAGAAATAATGTAAGTAAGAATTTTATTCTAAATTCAGACCATAACAACCAGACGTGTACTAAGCCCTTTCTGTATCCCATTGGATTTTTCATAAACAAAACAAAATTCTAGGGGAAAATAACAAAAAAAAATCTTATAACAATGAACAAAACAATTCTTTGAAAATGAATATTACGCCTAACTCCTGTTTGTCACTACTATATAAGTAAAATGAAAAATATAATAAACTCAATTAATTTTCTTCTTCTAAAAATTCTAGTAATCCTTCTCCCATATCATTTGCTTCACTATCTCTATCGTCTTAAAAATCAATAATAAATTAATTTCCTCCATTAATATGGACTTGCCCAATATTCTTATACTCATCTTGACTTTTGATCACTTTTTTAATTTCTGTTTCAATTGTGCCAAAATTAACTAGATGGGATTGAAAATACAAAAATAAAGAGAAAGTCTCACTATAGAGTGTCCATGTTGTTCAGCAATACTCTCTAGGGCGTATAATTTCCTCACTTTCTTTGTCTGTAAAGCTCAGTTGTTGTTTTGTATAATAATCTATAAAGTACAAATTCCTGAGAAAAACACTGCACTCTTTGTTGATGTCAGCCTACCAACTAAAGAACGAACGTTGCTTATCTTTGTTGGAAACCAGCTGTGTTCGAAAAAATTGCTATCGCAAAATATACTCATAGTTCTGTGAAAGATGGGAAAAATAATGGTTTGTTTGAAAATTATATTCTTAATTCTTGTTAATAAAAGGAAAAATGAGGTAGTGTTAGTTGTATGGTGTTATGTTTAAGATGTTTTTAAATATGTATGTATGTATGTATGTACCTAATAATTATAATATGATTAAATACATTTCAACAGTTATTAGTTGAAATTATAATGTTAAATGAATATATCGTCAAATAAGCATTTTAAATTATAATATTGACTGGACTATGACGGCATTTAACACACACTATAAGCTTAATCTTTAAGTTTAAGCCCACACTATATTTCTTGCGTCAACTATACCAAACGAAAGAATGGATCCTATAGAACATACAAAAGTTGGATTGTCTATTTTTTTCCAGGCATAACTAATGGGTTGACAGGTACAAACACGTATGTTGATACTGGTTATTTTCACCCACTTAGTTACATTTCGTTTCCCTCATATAGGCAATTTTAAATATCAGTTTCCTCTCCAGGCTACAAAATTCAGATTGTTGAAAAATAGGGAACAAATACAGAAAACAAAAATCTTAAACATTACCTGACACATAAAAAACAAAATACTGAATTAACTGAAAAACAGAACAGTACAATTTAATAAAATAGTACTTCTTAAGTTATTGAACCATAATTCATAATTTAAATTGAATAGTTACACAAAATTATAAAAGAGAATCAACGTGTACAAATTCATAGATAAAAAATCCATCGATAAAAAGGTAGCTGTAGATGTCAACCTTAGTCTAAATCCTCTTAAAAAAGAAGAAGAGCTGTTAGATTAAATGTCTAAGATTAAAACAATAAAATATATACATACAACAAATTGATACTGAGTAGCAATCAATTAATTAATAAATAACAAGTTAATGAATAGCTAATAAGGAGTTACAAAGGTACAATACAAAAATAAATAGAAAACAGTAAAGTCTGAGAAAAAATTGAGTTTAACACACCTGAAACAAAAGATTAAGGAACATGTACGGCTCAGAAGGCAACAATTGTTCATTAAGACAAACAACAGTAGTATCAGAACTAGTCTGGTCAATCTCAAACATCTCAAGTAAATTCATCCTAGGTCCTTTAAAACATTTATGTAGTATACGAGCATCAGACAATGAAAAATTATGTTGAGATGTTTGGGATTAACCAGACTAGTTCTGATACTACTGTTGTTTGTTTTAATGAACAATTGTTGCCTTCTGAGCCGTACATGTTCCTTAATCTTTCGTTTCAGGCGTGTTAAACTCAATTTTTCCTCAGACTTTACTGTTTTCTATTTATTTTTATATTGTACCTTTGTAACTCCTTATTAACTATTCATTAACTTGTTATTTAATAATTAATTGATTGCTACTCCGTATCAATTTGTTGTATGTATATATTTTATTGTTTCAATCTTAGACATTTAATCTAACAGCTCTTCTTCTTTTTTAAGAGGATTTAGACTAAAGTTGACATTTACAGCTACCTTTTTATCTATGGATTTTTTATCTATGAATTTGTACACGTTGATTCTCTTTTATAAGTTTGTGTAACTATTCAATTTTAATTATGACTTATGGTTCAATAACTTAAGAAGTACTATTTTATTAAATTGTACTCTTCTGTTCTTCAGTTAATTCAGTATTTTGTTTTTTATGTGTCAGGTAATGTTGGAGATTTTTGTTTTTTGTATTTGTTCCCTATTTTTTAACAATCTGAATTTTGTAGCCTGAAGATGGCCGTTATGTAGGCCGAAACTATTAGCTCCTATTGTTAACCATTAAATAATTCTGTGACACTGACGTTGAGTTTTATTCACAGTAACACATCTTTATTTTTATTTTATTTATATGGATAAAACGGTAACATTTCTCTGAAAACATTAGTACAATAATTCCTCAGGGACCTATGATGTGAAAATCGGAATTAAATTAAGGGTTCAGAATAAACATAGTTTCACACTATTATAACGATGAACACAAGTGTCTTGTTAAACCAGCAGGAGGTGAGGGCCCTCTTTGGCTTACTGTACTTAGCAGGAGTTCACAGATGGTACAAGCATATAAATTTTTCGGCTGACTATGTCCAAGCAGAAATTTGTCATATTACTGCAGTGTTTACGATTCAATATTATAAAAAATAGAGCAGAAAGTAAAAAATTAGACCAACTTGCACCAATACGGGGTATATTTGACAAATCCGTTTCGAGCTGCCAGGTATATTATACTCCTAGTGAATATCTTACCATCGATGAGAAGTTAGAGTCTTTTCACGGTCGATATAGCTTCAGAAAATACGTGCCGAATAAGCTAGCAAAATACGTCATCATAATATTTGCACTTGTTGATGCCGAAACATTTTATGTATTAAATTTAGAAATATAGGTACCTAGGATCTCAGCCCGAAGGACCCTTTAAACTTAGTAACAAACCTTCTGATTTGGTTAACAGACTTGTAAGACCCGTGAGTGGAACAAATAGTAACATGACATTTGACAATTGTTTTACAAGCATTCCTCTATTGATGCATTTGTTTAGTGAACATAAATTGACATCTGTTGGCACAATTCGCAAAAATAAGCTTGAAATACCACCGTCATTTTATCGACTAGAAACCGAGAAGATAGAAATTCTATTTTTGGCTTCCAAGAAGATATATCATTAGTTTCATTTGTACCTAATAAAAACAAAAATGTCTTGTTGGCCTCTACATTTCATCGTGATGATAAATTTGACGCAGATACAAGAAAGTTTGACATAATAGGGTTTTACAGTTTATCAAAATGTGGAGTTGACATGGTTGATGAAATGTCAGCTTTGTATGATGTTTCCCGAAATAGTAGGAGATGGCCATTGACATTATTTTCTCATTACTAAATAACGGAAGGATTGATGCCTATGTCATTTATCAAAGCAATAAATAATCCAATAAAAGATAAAGAGAAGGAATTTCCTCAAGTAACTTGCTTTTGCACTCATTAAACCATACTGTAATAATAGAAGTCAGAATAATCGACTGTCACGCGATATACAAAATAAATTGAGAAGAAAATTTGATAATGATGGTGCTAAAGAACCTCAGAATAAAGAAACAAAGTCTTCCAGATGTGGAATATCTCCTTGTGGCTGAGATAGAAAATGCCAGAATAAGTGCGGAGTTTAGCTCTGTTTAGAGCATTGCTTGATTTTTTGTGCTGTATGTGCTGAATTGAACGAATGACCTTTTTATTCAGTCTTCATATTTAAAACACTTTTTTGATTTCAACTGTTCACATTTGATTTCGTAAAATAAATCAATTAGTTGTATTGGGTAAAGTTGCATTTTTTTTCACTCCTTCTTTTTAAGGTTACATTTTCTATGAAAATTGTTACTTTACCGAAAATAGGGTAAGAAAGGTTAAAAAAATATTCTAGAATAATATATCTAAAAGTGATGATAAAGACAACTTTTTTATCATCTCACTTAAAAAAAAGGATTACACCTAAAAAAAGTTTGGGTCACTTTCACCCCACATCACCAACCATGTTACAAAATTTCACCACACTAACACCGGGTTAATTAAACAAATAATGAATATTTTTTTTAATTAATAATTTTTTTCCACCAATTTCTCTTTCTTGTACGAAAGAAGTGTCGTATTTGCAATGGGTGCACAAATATTTAGAGGAACAATGACGTAACTGATTTTTTGTACAAGCTATAGTTTTTACTTTTTTTTACCTCCAAAACATGATATATAAGTATGGGTTTTGTTACTTTATACTAACTGTTATATCACTACCAATAACTAACTGTGAAAATTAATAAAAATGGATCAAAATAATTTTCAATTGCGTTTTCTGAACAATTATAGTTTTGCATATACGTCATTTTTCTTCCGGATGTGCGATATCCTTCCTATCTACGCCACTGAAACACAATATAAATTATATTCACGAATTGTCTTCTGTGTTCAAAGCATTAAACGCCTGTATTTTTAGAAAATAAATCGTTCCGAATAAAAAGTATATTTTGTATTTTACAGATCCAACCACCCACAATTACAATATTTCAAAGGGATATACGAAGATTAATGGTATCGTTCAGCTTTTTTTTATTTTTTACAAAATTTTATTCGACTGAACGTTTGTTATGTTCGATTTTTATTTGACTAGTGCTGTTTTTATTGGTAAATGTTAACCAAACGATTGTTTGAGGCTTGCTTGATATCGATAACGATACAATAACAGATTATTACAAGGCATTTAAAAGGGTGATTGTATGAGAGAATGGGATACATGAGGAAGAAAATTAAACCGTTCATTAAAAAATAATTAACAGCGTATGTTATTAAACTTTATATAATTAACTTGATTTATAGACAAAATTCCTCAATTAATTGGTTATTAGAAACAACAATGAGTAACCTGAAATGTTACGAGAAGAAACGAGCACATATTTTAGTAAGTCTGGCAGTATTCACGAATGAGCATCATCATCTTCTTCGTCTAATCCGTTATATTCATTCAATTGGTTCTCCTTCTTCACTTATAACTATCTTGTAGAATCATAGTCATAGAAGTTCATATTATGAATCCGCGCTTTCTTGACACAATGTTCTGAAGTTGATTTAAGTCCTTGAGGCTGTGAGAAATCACATTTTTTCAAAATAACCGCGTTGACTACTCTTCTCATATTATCCTCTTCCCATTTGGCGTGACCTTTTTATTCTATATTTGCGGACCATCTCGACTGAAAAAGAAATATAAACTTAAAAACAAATAGAAATAAAATATTTAGCAAAAACGGGGCAAGATGGGAAAGTATCCCGTTATGTCCTGATCGTTTTGCCGCATCGTACACATTTTCAAATTTAATTGGTCATTTCTAACCTAAAACAGGGAATCCGGTACATAGCATCCATTATTAAAATCCAATGTTACAGTTATATTATGGTTGTCAGTTGAAAACAGTGTGAAAACTTGCTGAGTCACCTCGCATTTCGATATTTATCACAAAACTTCGTAACACAATGCCCAACGCAGCGACAAGTTTGTCTCCGGCTGGAGTTCGTTCGAATGATTCGTTGCCGGCACTGTTGCATGTAAGAGTCACGACACTAGCGCATTTTCCAAACTTTGTTCTGCCCCGGTCTCCTACAGCATGAACTGAATACTCCTTCTCATTCCAGTTTATTGATAATACTACACTAATGAAGTAACAAATATGGTGAGCAAAGTCAAAATATAATATTAGAAGGAATTCAAGGAAAGATAGAACGCAACAGCAGAGAAAATGAGAAAATCCTATATAAAGTTTTTGAATATACCAGAAAACATACAAATCATCACATAAAAAACTAACGAGAAGTATTTCATTGACTGCTGACATAGAATCATTAGCAAACAGATGGAAGCATTTCACAAAAAAGATTAGCATAAATCGAAGGCGAGACAAGCTTGAAGAGGAAAAAATTAACGTATAATAATTAGAAGAAATATTGAACAAACAAGGAATATATAAGAGCCGCAGGTTACGACAAAATAACAACGAATTTTTTAAAAATCCCAATAGCACGATACTAATTGGACTGGCTCATTCCAAGTAACATTTTTGCATGAAATCAAAAACAAAAAATTTTCCGTTGTTCAGTAATGTTTATCTAGATGCTTGTTTGAGAGCAATCGATAAGAGTTGGGATCGTATCCGTGTCCATTGCTCCATCCAGAAGAAAACCTTTTTTGAATTGATAGTTTTTCTCTTTGACAGTACTTACTTTACTTTTAATAACAGAATGTACAAACAAACCTTTGGTATACCAATGGGTGCTCGAATCTCTCCTATCTTGGCAGCATATGTCATGGACGATATGTTAGATACAGTCATTACAGTACTGTCTTTTACTCCTCTTTTCATAATAAGTATATCGATGACATTATTTTGGCACTTCCTCGTGAAGGTCTTGATGAAATTCTGGATACATTCAACAGTTATGATCCGAACTTCCTATTCACGATAGAAATGGAAGACGTCGATAATTCCGTACCATTCTTGGACACCAAGTTCATTCGTAACAATATAACAATTATTACAGATTGATACAGGATGCCATGCAGTTTAGGTAGATATCTAAAATATCACTCCTACCATAGGAATTCCATGAAAGTGAATCTCGTTAAACAAATGAAGCAGAGAGTACTCAGAATTTCTTATAATAGTTTTCATAATAAAAATCTCAACATTTTGTCTAATCTTTTCTTGGATAACTCTTATCCAAGAACATTACTCAATAAGATTTCATTTGACACATCTACCACCGTGGACTTTGTTGCTTGATGATAGCCATCCTAACGTGGCCCAAACGGATGTTGGTGCTGATATGTCCCCTTCTCAACCGGTTTTTGCTACTTTGCCATACATAAGAGATATAACTCCGAGACTAGCCAGATTGCCCAGTGCATGTGGGAATTTTAAAATTGCTAATAAAACAGTATTATGAGATCAATCTTCACTAGACAAAATGATAAGAGTCCATTGACTTCACTTACTGATGTCGTGTATAGTATTCCATGTAGAGACTCTGATAAACAAAATATCGGGCAGACTTTAAGATCTCTGTGGAGCCGTATTGTATATATATATATATATATATATATATATATATATATATATATATATATATATATTTTAACGGATAAGAACTCAATTGGAGCACGATGTGCCATAACCTTAAAATAAATGTGATAACAACTTCCATTTAAAAAACAATGTGCAAGTTGAAGGAAGCGTAATTTTAATTTAACACTTTTAGACAGTTTTACTTAAGATCTTTTAAGTTTGTATGCATGTATTTCTTTAAATAACAAAATGAATATTTGTCCTCAGTTGAGAAATGTTTCAAAAGTATGTGATGGAGAATCAAGCTTTATTCACACCAAACAAACCAATGATATAAAATGAAAGGAAAGGGTACAAGATAACTTTGAGTTAGGTATTAAAGCATTCGAAATGTTTCTAATATTTCACCGTGTCGCGCTTGTTAGAACAATTTTAATGAACATTGTAATACGCTTCTTTTATGAGAATAACAGAAACGTTTGTTTGATTATATTAATATAGACAAACACCAACCAATAGTTACACCCACCATAGAAGCAGAAAGCTAAAGAATAATTTATAGAACTATGTGAGAATGGTTAGAATTTTTGAAAGTCTGACAGTAAATGACAGTTATTAAAATAGAAATGTATGCAAACAACCCTTTACAATTAAGTCGTTATGTGGAGGTTTGTTGAAAAGAGAATCGGGGGACAGATTTTTGACGTGAATGAAAGAAAAATTTTGAGAAGAGAAAGAAGTTATATTAAGGCAGTTGAGACTTTTGAAATATTGAACTGGCTAATATGAGGAGTGATAATTTAAAATTAAAACATTAAAATTGACAATTCAGATGGATATTTTGAAGTAATCGGTGAAATTTATATACATATAGAATACGTTTGTAAGAATTGGAAGACAGAAGAGGTTGATTTGAAAAGAGGTTTATATACATATAGAACACGTTTGTAAGAGTTGGAAGGCAGAAGAGAATAATTTGAAGAGAGGTTTACATACATATAGAACACGCTTATAAGAATTGGAAGAAAGAGGAGAGTCACTTTAAAAGGTCTGGTTAATTGTTGTCAAAATTCTCTAATAGTGTATATTGCAGAAGTTTTCTTCTTATCATAAGACATTGAATGTTTTTGTAGATCTTAAATTAATATATTTTCTTATAAGGTAGTCGAACATAGAAAAGGAAAATCCAGAAACAAAGATCTTTGTTTGGGAATACTAAGAAGCAGTTCCTGTATTTACAGTTTAGAAGGTAAGAGATTTTATTATAATTGTGAATACATTCAAAAGAAAAATTTAATAGTTCTTTTAAAAAAAAAATTAGATACAGGGTGTTTCTTAAATAAAGAATAGAAATTGAAATTTAATTTTAATATTGCATCAATTGTTAAAACTTTATCTATATTTCAATATATTATTAAAATTTAAATCAACTCAAATTTACTTCCATAAAAAAAAATTATAAAAGGAGATATACTTAGATCAATACTACAATTCTTTCACGAATCGACTCCCTGAGAGAAAGACACATACTATAGAGAGCCGGAGCAAGTTAGTTGGTATATTATTTTATTTCACTTAGCTTATACATGGTAAGTTGGCGCCCTAAAACTTTTTCACAAATGTAATAACAAATTTTACTAAGCTAAATTGAATCTTAAAAAAATCTATACTTACAATATACCTTAAAAATTATTACAATTGTCGCTGCCAACGTGAGGTGTCAGTGAAAGAAATTGTAGAGTATTGTTTAATAATTATTTTATTTAAAATACAGTATAAAAAAATAGCTTGAGAAATTTACACAACATTTATATCGGCGTGATTATAAAATATTTGATTATCTAAGTTTTGAACTGCTTTCGATTATTAAACAACAACATGGAGTTACGTAGTGGTAAGTTAGGTAAATCTCAGAATGATCGTAGTTTAAACGAATCACAAGATGGTAATGAAGAGGGGGAAATACCTGTTTGGAACACAGAAATAAATTTGGACGGAGAAGGTAGTCAACAACAGAAATTGGATATAGGCGATGAGACAAAACAAGGGGAAGAACAACAAATGAACTTATTGGCATTAATGCAGTATAAGTCAGAAAATTGTCCAAAATAGTCAGAAAATGGACCAAATTAGTTAGAAAATGGATCAAAATATTCAAAGCTTAGGACGAAAAATGGAGGAAAATTGTCAAAATTTAAGAAAAGAAATAATGGACATGACTAATACAACGAAAAATCAATTAGAAGCACAAATCAAGATAACACAAGAAGAAGTATTAGAAATTAGAAGAGAGGTGGATACCATAGGGTTGAGAGTTCATGAAGAATCGAAAGATATGGAGAATACAGTACGAGAAATCAGAACTGATATTAGAAAGGTAGCTGTAGAATTAAATGAGAAAATACCACTCAAGAATTTACGATGGGGATAGAGGAAGTGAAGAAGGATAGTAATCAGAAAATGAGGAAATTGCAGCAAGATGTGACAGAAAACGGACAAAGGATCAATAATATAAGTAGAGAAAATAATACAGAACAGATTAAGGAATTAGAACAACTAACTGAAGACAGAATAAGACAATTAGAGAACAACCTAAGAAGAGAAATGGAATTGAGAGGACGAGAAAGAGTAGTGATTACAGGTTGCGTAAATCAGAGCAACCCAAAATTTGATGGAGAAAGGAAGAAAATTCACCCAACAATATTTTTGAGAATTTTGAGGCATAAAATCAATACTTCACAAAGAATAGAAGAATTAAGGGAAGCTATTAGAGAACAGTTAGCTGGTAATGCCTTGCTATGGTTTGCTAGCAAAGAATTGAGTATAAATATTTTTGATGATTTCCAGCAACAATTTTTAGCATACTATTGGGGGGAACATGCACAGACAATAGTACGGGAAAAATTATATTTTGGTATGTTTGATTACAACAGGGGAACTTACATGAACAATTTTGCTCTAACAATGTACATATTAGTACAACAACTAGATCTGCCATTAGCAGAGAATGAAATGGTATTGTACATTGCAAGACATTTCAAAGAAGAAATAGCAGAAACAATCGCCATACTAGGAATAAATACAATGGAACAACTAACTAACTACGTACAAAGAATAGAGAGGAATAGAAACAGAAATAACGACTATTCTACAAACTATAATTCAAATAATGATCAAAGAAATAATAGACAGAGATATAATAATTATGTTAACAAGAACAATAATTATGACAACAATTATAACACTAACAACAATAATTATTATAACAGACCTAATAACCATAACAATAATTCCGCGAACAGAGGGAATAATAATAATAATAATAATAGACCTAATTATTATAATAACAACGACAATATGAGAAATTCAAATTACAATAATTACATCGGGAATCAAGGTGGAAATGAAAATTCAGGATACAGGCCATACCGACATGAAAGAAGAAATTCAGATGGGGATTTACAGGTAAGGAACAGGCAAGTTAATATGCATAAAAGAGAAAGAAGTATAGAAGCACATAGAAATGAAAATGGAAGGGAAGATGAAGAGGGAAGACAAGATGTGTACAGAGCAGATACAACTGCTCAACATTTTTATTACCGCACAATCCAAATAATAAAAACCTGTTGCTATGTAACTACGAACATCCTAGAGAATTTATAATTTTAACTGACACTGTAGCGAATACTAATGAAGGAGATTTAATTATAATAAAAGCTAATGTTCAAAATTTAAATATTCAAATTCTCGTAGACTCTGGATCAGAAGCATCAATGATTAGGCAAACATTAGTTGAGAAATTGAGTAATATAAATCAAGAAATAATTAAAATACTCTTATAAATATTTTGTTGGTTTCTTACTGATGTGTTTCTACCAAATTTCTTGATCTTGTTTCCATATTTCATTAACCATGCACCCCGGATATCTAAATTGTTTGACTCGTTCGATATTTTTCACACACAACACACGAGGCTAAATAACCTCAGTAGTTGATGCCAATAACATGGTGTTTGAGCTTCATCTGTCATGTAGTCTATTCATATGGTACATATTGCCAATTTCGCATGACGAAATTGTCCAATAAAAGAGTGAATTGAGGGCCAAATCTTCTACGAAACTTTTCGAACAATCACTCACTCTGTTCTATCCTTAGACTATTCGTTTAATAGTTTAAGGTTCTATCCAAAATGCATATTACGAGAAAACAATTTATCAGTAGACAGAATTCGTGGCGAGTAATTGAGTTGATTCATAAAATTGCGTCAAGAAGAAATGATGAAATTAGATATAAGTGTA
The DNA here is from genome assembly GCA_963921935.1 of Galeruca laticollis. Lineage (NCBI taxonomy): Eukaryota > Metazoa > Arthropoda > Insecta > Coleoptera > Chrysomelidae > Galeruca > Galeruca laticollis. The sequence goes on from OY998183.1 coordinate 68,903,843, forward strand.
TTATTTCGTAAGGAGTCTACTTTGCTGACCGAGAAATCAATTTACATCAACAATAGATATTTTGTGAATAATGGTACATTTTTGACACAGTAGTAAGTGTGGGCACTGTTCCATTTTTGTCATTCGTTCAACTGTCTCGAATTCTTGCCTATTCTGTACTTGTTTGTTTTTTTAAAACAGATGTTTATTTCTATATGTAATAGTAAGGAAAATTATTCCAAGCAGACGTGGATCATTGTTTCTCGTATCTCAATTTCATTTTCCATTTATACATTTTACTTCAGTTGTTGAAGGATAGAACTACAAATTTATAAATAATACTCAAGTCTTGGGAAGTGCGATTAGACTGTTCACTGTAAATACCTAGTAGGGATTATTGTTTTCACTGAATTTCAGCAGTTTAGACTGTTTATGCAGTTGATGGAACTAAATCCCCTACTTGTCAAGAGAGATTTCTCTACGTATAGGAATTTCATACCCTACTGACTTTTGTTTTATCATATTTTAAATTCCGCGTATATCCTTTTGGTACAATAAATTTCTTATCTGGACTTTTTCAAATGGAAATACATGAGAAATATATATTCTCATTAAACTTTCCTTGTGAACTACCCAATTTTAGTGAATTGTACTATCGTGTTCAAAGATTAATTTCATCCTAGAATTAGCTTTTTCCGTGATTCAACTTCCAGTTCTATATTCCCACAACTGCTTGTAGCTGGAGTACATTTCTCTTTATTTTAAAAGAGGTATAATTCAACTATCATTGGTTGGAGTTAATAAAATCTTCTACTCGAGAGGTATATGTTTTGATGAGTTTCTCTGTATAGAAGTTGATGAAAATGGCAATTTTCAATTGAACTAAACAAATAATTGTATTGATAACATTCCGAAATAATATCATCAAAGGATTTCTTCATGTCTTGTATCGATAGACAATTGATGTTATGTGGGAAGTTGACTTCTTTATTTTCAATAGAAATCATTCTAGATAATTACGTATTTCGATGAAGCTACTAATATACGTTATATAGAAGATGACCGATAATATAATAGTAATGATAATAATAATAATAATAATAATAATAATAATAATAATAATAATAATAATAATAGTAAAGGAGAAAGAGGCCAAAAATATCATCAAATACCGAGACTTACAAATAGAAATGCAGAGAATGTGGGGACTTAAAACATCTATCAGCCCCATTATAATAGGAGCAACGGGAACTATTCATAATAACTTCGGAGAATTGTTGAACAAAATACCTGGCAACAACAATAAAACCACAATTGGGACACTACAAAAAACTGCGCTCCTGGAGACAGCCCACATAATCCGACGAGCCCTAGGATAAAGATAAGACCATTTATTCTTAGGAACAGGGAGTCTTCTTGATAAATGGAAAAACGCCGACTAACTATAGTTGATTAATAGTGATAATAATAATAATAAACAGAGAATATTGAAATCAACAGAGATATCTTCCAAGGAGACTCGCTCAGCGCCCTATGGTTCCGTATGTGCCTGAATCCCGTATCAAATGCATTAAATGACACAAACAATGGATTCCAAATCAAACATCAAAAAACAGTTGAACACACCATCAACCACATCAACCACCTACTATACATGGATGGTATGCTCCGTCTCAAACACAAATGAAAACTTACCCAAAGTTACAGAACATCTCACAAACGACATAAAAATTGAACTCGGAATTAACAAATGCAAAATACTACACATAGAAAGAGGAAAATGGAAGGAAGAGAGAGAGACAGAAATACTGAACGATAAAGAACTAAGAAACATGCAGCAAAATGAAACATACAAATACTTAGCATTCGAACAGAACACAAGAACAAACCAAACAGAAATAAAAGAACATATTGCAAAATAATACAAAAAATGACCAACATTACTAATGAACACTAAGTTGAATTACAAAAACCTCTTCAAAGCAATAAACACATACGCAATTCCCCTCCTTACATATTATCAAATGGAAACAAACCAACCTTGAAAACATCAACATACTCACAAGAACAGCACAAACAAAACATAAGAACCACCACCCACACGCCTGCAAAGAAAGAATAACAATAGGAATAAAAGAGGAGGGAAGAGCAATGTTGGATGTTAACACAATACACACAAAACAGATACAAAAACTCAGAAATGTCTTAGTAAACAGTAATTACTCGTATTACATAGAGCAACTGTACAAGCAGACAAAGAATACACACCTCTTAACCTCTCTAACACGCAGCAAATATACAATACACCAACGCAACAGCAGAAGATAGAAGAATGGACACAGAAAAAATTACATAGTGAGTAAACTTACAACATGAAAAACGAATACATCAGTAAAACAGACTCTTACAAATGGTTCCAAAAAGGTGAACTGTATCCTGAAACAGAAGGCTTCACATTAGAGATCCAGGATCAGGTTATCGCTACAAGGAATTACAAAAAATTCATAATAAAAGACCCTAACACCACAGATGACAAATGCAGAAAATGCCACCAATTCCCAGAAAAAATCGACCACATTACGGCAGGATGTAAGTTGATGGCTGGATCCGAATATACTAACAGACAGCGGCGAAGATCATACACCAGGAGTTTGCACTACAACATAAACTCATCACGGAAACAGAACCATATTACACATACACACCACAAACAACATTGGAAAACGAAGAATACAACTTATATTGGGATACTTCACTATATTTTACAACTTTAAACTCAGAAGCATTTCTTGGCTCAGGTACACGAAATATTCAGAGGATAGATTTAAATATAGTTGAAGTCATGAAAAGTAATTTAAAGAAGTGAAGTTATTAAAGGAAACTCGAAATGAAAGTATCATGGAAAATTGTAAGCTTAACGTTCCTATAATCTGCAGGATCCCTACTGAAATCTACTAACAGACAAAAGTATTCATAAGGACACAGATTCGGATGTCGACAAATATCTTACCCCAGAAGAAGTGTCCGAATTTTAAAGCTTAACCTTAAAAATCGTTTATTGACTATACCTAATATATGTTTATTTAATTTAAAACTTGTTTTTTAGAAGTAAGTACACATAATACTTCCTACATATATTTTTTAAACATAACTGCACTTGTTTTTTTACTACCGAAATAAAATAAATGAAAAAATATCATATCTAGACTTTTCCCTTTTTAAGCGCGGTTACATTATAGCGAAACGTAAAATTAAAACACATATACCCTTTCTATGGCTTCTCTCTTTTCCCTTACATCCATTGTTGGAAAAATGGAACTAAAAATTATGGTAAATACTAATTATTTTGTCAAAAGTATTGCTTTCAAAGTGATATGTTTATTTATACTTATGTAAGATCAACTTTGACGATGGTCAATTTGAATTCTAAAAATCCTCTTTGATGTGTCCATACATTTTCTACCACCATTGTTCAAAAACGTGGAATATCGACTTATTACCCTTTATGCCCCAACCACAAAATTATACTTGTTAGTCAATCTACCCGATATTAAATAAACTAAAAAAATGAATGAATTGATTGTGAGAAAACAAGTAAATCATGAGTCTGAGATCTTGCAGTTCTCAACTTAGTTGTTCTCGTTGGTTTAAAGGTCTTTCAAAATCTTGTAGTTTTAAACTATAAATCTTGAACTTCCTAATGGCGGCAGCTCAAATCTAGCGACTGTATAGTAGTAA